>VYZM01006827.1:249611-266664 GCA_013398915.1 Dromas ardeola
AGAAGAGGGGTCTCCTGAGTGCATTCATCTCTTGACCTTGCAGAAATTATTAACCCCCAGGAAATGTTGGGGTTCAGACCTGCTTCCCAACTGCTCCAGCACTGGTGCTTGTGGCCCAAGGACCGACCGACCACCTGCCTGCCCGCTCCTCTCCCTCTCCCAGGAGGAGCAGGAGCAGCAGATTGGAAGTAAATCAACACAAAATAAAGTATCAAGTAAGGATTCAAGCTTCCTCCCCCCCTGCTCCACCTACTCTATAGATATTTCCCAGCCCGTGGCCTATGGGTTCCCAATTTTTGATGGAAAACACAGGCTGATCTTGAAATATGACAGCGATTCAGAGGGAGGAAGGAGAGACTGCCAGATGGCTCTTCTTTGCACCTTCTTCAGTTTGCAGGATAACGCTTCGTGATTTGCCATAAATTTATCATTTTCCCCATCTCTGTGCTGTGGGATGAAGCTAAACTTTTGGCCTCTTGGCTCTATCTTTCCACGTAAGTAGGGAAATGATGCGGTATCACGGAGGGAGGATGGAGAAAGTTTGTCGTCTTGTATGCCTATGTGCAAAGGAGGAGAGAAAACGGGGGTGGGGGTGCCGTGGAGGGAAGGAGAAGCAGCTCATGGGGAATATAACTAGCAGAGCTGGAAACACCCCCTCGCCGCCCACGGTGAGATCTCATTCCTCTGAGAGCCTGGCTGGAGGCATCTTAAATCCATGAGAGACCAGAAGGAACTACTTATTCATATGATCATAATCTAAGGCGGAATTACAGCCTGAATTCATGAACTTCTTGAGGTATGTTATTTGCTACTATACAAATCCAAATGGCACCTTCTTTCCTAATCTTCCTTGCTCTCTTCCTCCTGGTGCCGCGTAAAGCTGTGAGGCGATTCCCCCGGGGCACGGCGGGCCACTTGTCTTCACGCGGGGAGACAGCGGGATGCGCTCGGCTTTCACATCGGTGCTTCATCCTCCTCCCCTGTCCTCCTTATGGCCTCTCTGCACAACTTCCACGCAGAAAACTTTAACCATGTTATTATTCACTTTCCACACTGTAACCAGTAGGAGTGTGATAATGTCACATTCTGTGATTATTTTTGGTAGCTGTTATACCGTAGCTATTTACCAGGGACTAAAGAGTAATAAGACTAAAAGACCCACTGCATGACCTTAATACAATCTTTCTGGTTTATGAAAATGTTAATTTTCTTTCATGATAATCTGCGCAAATATAGTACATGCAGCAGAATGAAAGTCAGAAACTTGCAGTTGGGAGCTCTAATTTTTCCAAGTTCAAGAGGGAATTCAGCACAGATAACATGTCAATAGGAGGCTTTTGGAGCATGTGTCGCTTTTGCAGAGAAACTAAGTTTATGCATGTAATTTCCATATCCTGATAGAATTCTCAACCAGGCTTTTAAAATTATAGTCCTAAGATATGAAGTGATGTTTCGACACTTCCAAATTCTACTCTAGTTTAGTGTAGGCACCATGCAGCAGTTCGGAGTGGCTCTGCCAGCTGTGCACGGAGACAACGGCCTCCCGCCGCCCCACTCCCTGGCCGTCTGTGCTTGTTCTGGACACAAGTCCTCTCGTCTCGCTGGTGGAAGGAGGAGTTCGGCCTGGGAGATGCTCCAGGTTGGTTGTCAGCTCCAACCCCATCCCGCTGCAGCTGAGGAACAATTTGTGGCCCTGCACCCCTCACATGCAACCGCCCCATTCCACTTCAAAGCTCTCATCCCCAAACCCCGCGGGTCCTTTTGTTCCCCTTATTTCTGCCTTTTCCATCGCTTTGGCACCTGTGCAGCAGTACAACACACAAAATGAAGTGTTCTGTCCCCAAGGACGATTAATTTTTTGCAGAGCCCAGTTTTTTGCTCCTCTCCCAAAATAAGCGGTAAGCTGATCTGTGGGCAGGTCTCCTGCCGTCCCATCCATGCAGTTGTGGAGACCAGAGGCTTCATATTGGCAATTGTATGAGTGGTTAGCTACACTTAATATTTTGGATGGGAGCTAAATGCATTTTATAAATAAGTTACAGAATCACAGAACGGTTTGGGTTGGAAGGGACCTTAAAGGCCACCCCGTGCCCCCCCCTGCCCTGGGCAGGGACACCTCCCACCAGCCCAGGGTGCTCCAAGCCCCGTCCAACCTGGCCTTGAACCCCTCCAGGGATGGGGCAGCCACAGCTGCTCTGGGCAACCTGGGCCAGGGGCTCACCGCCCCCACAGCCAAGAATTTCCTCCTAATATCTCATCTAAATCTCCCCTCTTTCAGTTTAAAACCGTTACCCCTTGTTGACCCAAGTCAAAATGAAAATATCTATAGGTTTTTCTCTCTGAAACCTGCGCAGCGTTTCAGTACAAGGTTATCTCGAATGGCCTCCTGCAGAGCCCACTGCCCTAACCACTCGCCCTCCCACACAGCGTAAGTGCACATAACCCAGTATTTGCTGTTGTTTCAGATACAGATGTCTCAAACATGCTGCTTTGTTCAGAGACATCCACACTTAGGTTTGGCTATAAATTTACTGTAAATGTGCAAGAAAATTAACTTCTGCTCAGAAATGTATCTAAAGCATTAGTTTGCAAACAACTGCATGCGCAGAATTTTTGTTTTCCCAAGAGAGAAACGCGCAAACATGCAGCCAAGGTAAGAATAATTAAATCCTTTATGTCTGCTCCTGTCTTGAAAGTTCTTCAATGCTACTGCAGTGGCTAGAAGGACAAAGTCGCTTTTGCTACAGAACATATCTAAATGGAAATAAAGATAGCTACAAGTATATATACTGTGCCGCGTATGGGAGCTCTGATCAGAATAATAGCTTTAATATAAGAATGCATATGTTCTCCACAGCTCCTGCTATATTTTTGGTACCCCAACAGGGATTCCAGACACTGAGAACAAATCCCTTTTTCTATCCAAAAATACTATTCAAATGAAAATTGTAATTTAGACACAAAGGCTATGATTTAAAAGAATCTGTGCAGGTTGTAACAGGAGTCAGTCCTTAATAAAACATTGATCTCAGTCTTATTTGTCACTGTTAATATGGTTTTTCTTGCAAAGTAAGAACTGTCTCCAGAAGGTCTGGTTTAAGCAACAAAGCAGGATGAGGAGCTTCCCTATTTTCCAGACTGTGAGTTTTTGTGGGGGAAAACTGTATTAAGCCTACATTTAAACAGAAACCCTGTAGGAAAACAACACTGAAAATAAGCATCGGTTTTAATCACCTAAGATTTCGGGGTTTTTTTGTTTTTTATTATAAGACTTGGTGGTAAATCTGCTGGGACTAAAAACTTGCACTTTTTTTTTCTATTTTTTCAACTCCATCTCCAAAGTGTTTTCAGGCCCTGGAATGAATTGAGATGGCTTACTTGAAGCAGGCAGTCTTTCGGTTGCCGTTGTCATAGTTCTGAGCAGTATGTCATGACAGTTGTCGTGACGGGGCTCAGCGCTGGGCAGGTCAGGAGCTGCCCCGAGGCTGCTGCGATGACGGCTGCGTGTGCCCAGTGGCCAACAGCGCTCTGACCCTGCAGGGACCATCCAGAGCTCTCGTCTGGTGAGTGCCCCACAGAGCTACAACTACTGGATCTCGGAGACAGATACATGGAGGAGAGATTTAGGTTAGAAATTGGGAAGAAATTCTTGGCTGTGCGGGCGGTGAGCCCCTGGCCCAGGTTGCCCAGAGCAGCTGTGGCTGCCCCATCCCTGGAGGGGTTCAAGGCCAGGATGGACGGGGCTTGGAGCAACCTGGGCTGGTGGGAGGTGTCCCTGCCCAGGGCAGGGGGGGGCACTGGGTGGGCTTTAAGGTCCCTTCCCACCCAAACCGTCCTGTGATAAAGCAACGCTATGTGTACATGTATGTGCACCTCTCCATTAGCTAGTGTGAAGAAATTGATGGTGTTAGAGTATGATCTTTTGGTCTTGGCATGGTTACCTCGGCAGGAGGTTTTCCTGATTAATGTCTACAGCCTGAGTCCTTAACACACGTGTGTCATCTTGGGGCTTAAAAACTACACAAAAAATCTCTTCTAACTGAGATACTGCTAAAATATTTTTAGCAGATTGGAGTGATTTCAGGAGAAATGGGCGTTTCGGCAGGATTTTCAGGCAGATTGTCTCAACGCGGGTCCCAGTTTCTTACTGGAGGGATAGAGAAGGCACACACAGCGCGGGAGGCGAGGTCTGCATGGGTCTCCTCTGCTGCCACAGGCTGTCCCTGGGAAAACGCCATGCACTTGAATTTTCTTCTTATGAAGTGGTGTTGGCCAGGAGGCAAGGGATTTCTTCACCCCAAAAAGGGTTTGAACTCGCATCTCCCACGTTCAAGAGGTTTGTCTGAGGCATGTAAGATTAGGATCTTCTTTTAAGCTGGTATTTTCCAGTTAGCTTTCTCTCAGCAGGTTCCAGGTTTGTCCACATGTGAACAAATAAATGCCGTGCTCGCATTCAGGCTCCCAAAGTTTGTGAGAGAAGCTGCTCTTACTGCTATGCAAATCCTTGGGGTGTGATCCTGCACCAGTGGGACACCAGTTTGTCAGGAGGATTCCCAGTTTAAGTGGAAGCTGTTTAATAGCAGGAAACTTTCCTTTTCAGTTACTGCTAGGGATAGGGAGGGTTTTGGAAATCACAGCATTTTTGTGACAGGTGAAGATTTAATACTTCTTAATCATTGCTGTATGTGAACAAAAGGACACTATTTTGTAGATTAAAAAAAATCTGGTGAGTGGTACCTGTTTCTTGTTGGCTCTGAGAACCAGTCCAACATCGCTTTTCTTTAAGGTTTCACAGCATAGCTCTGTCACAGTAACGCCGGATCTTACTATGATCAATATTGATTGTTCCAGGACTTCACAAGGTAGCTGCTGTTGCAAATGCTTTCATCATTTCACTTCTCCACAGCACATACACCGCTTCTATGAAGACTTTAGAAAATCCCAAATAAATAGTTTTAATCAAAGGAACACGGGTGAGAGAGTCAACCGTGGTTATGTACGTGTAGGTGAGAAGAGAAGTCTTGCACCTGGCATGGGGAGGCTTGTGCGTTCCTATCACCCAGCCCACCTCTGTATCAATATTATGATCGCTCAGGAAAAACGCTGCATTTTTAAAGCCTTAGTTTTGATTTTCGTAGTTTTGCCAGCAATCTATATATGATTGGCAGAACTTTGGATATAAAAGCCTACTTCAAGCACAGCGACGTTAGATCACTCATGAGATTTTATAGCTGCTACGTTTGGATCCCTTTCACTTGCCACCTAATGCTGAAAGGCTGGGGATTCCTTTGCAGCTTGTCTACAAAAACTTAGCAAAGGAGTTAGGCGGTGTTTGTAGACTTTGCTATACATTTTGTGCTCACCTGATGCCACACACGGTCATCCCGCAGAGCATCAATGCTGCCATGCCTCTCGCATGGTGGTGACCCCGTGTTCGCGGGCCGGATGCCAGCCCTGCGGCACCCCTGGGGCGAGGGGGTTGTGCTGGCCGTGCATGCCCCTCGCGCCCCGGCTCCCCCGCCGAACCGCCGGGCTCAGTGCTGGCTCTTCCAGGCCACAGCAGAGGTTTGGCACTGCCGAACCGCCGGGCTCAGTGCTGGCTCTTCCAGGCCACAGCAGAGGTTTGGCACTGCCATTACTCTTCCTCTGCTCGCTACTGCTACAGTGAAAATATTTTTTCATTTCGGTGATTGAAGTCTCTGTGACATCTAACCAGTGCCTCACACAATAAAACTGTCGGTCCTTTTATCTTGCCGTTATTCCTTAAGCAATCTGATTCTCTGTTTTTCATTTCATATGTACATTGGCTGAAAACCTTAACAATATTACACTGTAAGTTTTATCTATTTTATGAGGTAGATTGCTCCAGCATCTTTCCAAATAATAGCTATTTCTTCTGCAGGTCCTTTGCTTGAAGACTTAAAAGTCTCCATGTGTCTGCAATTACCATCTGTTAATCCAGGAGTATAATCAATCTAACACCTCCGTTGTATTAGAAATGGTGTGGATGTTTTCTCTAATTTGATCTCATCTGCAAAATTTGAAATGCAGCTTTCAGTTCCATCAGTCATGTCCTTTCTATATATGACAGTGCAGTGGAAAGACTGAGTTCAAAAGTTCAGGCGTGTTACTTGTTTCTAAGCTCTTTTTGGGTTGCATGTTATTTATGCTTTCTGCTTAGTTCTTCTCTTTAAAACCTTGTTAGGTACGTGTGATGCTTTGAAATTATGTTCTAGTGTGTTTTTCTCTTCTGGTAATTTTTTTTTTATGATAGAATCTCTTTTTTTCCACCCGGTAATAGAAGAAATTAGGGTACAAGGGTCAACCAAAGCCTTGGGTCAGTTGGAGTCTTTCGGTGAACTTCACTGAGTTTTGGATCAGGTCTCGAAAAAGGGGGGTGGGAGTAACTGAGGTGGCAGCTCATTGCCCTCGGCATGCCTCTTTGGGCAACAAGCCAGGACTGAAGAAACCAAGAGAGAATTGGCCACCTGCTCTCCCTCCAGTGTTGTGTGGGTAGGTGCATGGATAGGTAGGTGTAGAGTATTTGATTTTAAGTATTTCTGTAGTGTTTGGGACCTTTGGTATTCCTATATCCTACTATTCTGCCACTAAAATATTTGCCTTCAGGCCAGTGAGCCTAACAGTGTTCGCTTGGAGATTTTGATAATTGGATTTTTTGGAAGTATTTAACATATTGAAATAGCGTTGATTGTCTCTCTTTTATTTTTCTAATCTGAATTTAAGTTTTTTTTTTTTAAGGCCAAGTTGCGGCTGCCCGTAGAGCCTGCGTGTGTTTGAGAGGAAATGTTTGGATCAATGCCGTCTTTCCGTGGCACGTCCCTGAGCCCCTTTCATCCAGCGGTGTGGCAGCGCTCTCCCACCGGGTACCTGCCCGTGGACACCCACAGGCTGCCTGCTGCTTCTTCCCTGGCTTTGTAAGGAAGGACCTGTTGGTCAGATTGAAGCTTGGCTAAGATCACGTAGCTTCTGCCAGAAAAGCGGTGATGTTCATGTTCTGTTCCCCGGGAGCAGCTGGGAATGCCTGTTTGAACAGAAAATAGCGTCTGTACAAAAGCCGCCGCCTGCACGGGGTTGGCCGGGAGCTGGGGGCGCCATCAGATGCTGGTGGGGAGAGGGGAGGGTGGGGGGACAAGGCACGATCTGCTCCTGGGGACCGGCGGGGGGGCCGTGCCGCCTGGGCTGAGGGACGGCTCTGGGGGGAAGGAAAGGGTGAGGAGACCCCAGAGCTGCTGAGGAGTCGAGCCAGTGTGTGACAGCGCATAGATTAAAGGTTATGTCTGTGTTCCCACTGGTTTTGCTGAAGTTGCTGGAACCTCTCAAGGACCCAGCTGGCTGCCCAGGCACAACTAATTGCAGGATTGAACCCAGCTGATTGTATTTGAAATTGTCTTTAAAATGGTTACTCCATTTTCTGCAGGCCAATCATGTTAGTGGAAATCTAGTATCTTTACTGAATCTATTATTTGTGTGATCCTGGGTTCAGAAGAGCGCTTGTTAAACTTCTATTTGTACTGTTCATCCCATCAAGGTTGCTTATCATTGTTGCACAAGAAAAGGCAACATATCAAATGAAAAAAATCCGTTTTATACTTGGCAAATGCCTGTACTTTGTCTTTGTATGATGTGTTGTCATTCATCATCTAACCTTGGGGAAATCACGGGCACTCTAACAATGTAAGAGGCCAATAAAAAAGAAAATTATTTCAGTAAAATTGTAGCTAGGGATATGTAAAAGAGAAATGCCCCTGGGTAATAAAAATTACCCATGCATAATGGCTGTGGCTGTTCCAGGCAGGCGTGCCGTACACAGCACCAGCGTGTCCCTGCTCCCCGGGCTGGGGCTGGCGGAGACGAGGGGAGCAAGGGAGTCAGGAGAACACGAGGTCGAGCCCGAAGCAAAGGACCGAGAAGCCAAGTACTCGGTAAGTGCTCGCGTGTCCTTACCCATCTCTTTCGCCTCTCTGTTAGAGCTGTCTCCTTTGATCTTGCCTTTCTCATTATTACTCTCCGCTACAGGATTTGGGCTCGGTTCCAAGGTCGAGGCCCGCTCCCGCTGAACATCTCCTATCTCCTTACCCCGTTAGTCAGCCTGTCTCATTAGAGCCTGGCAGGCTGCGCTGCGCCGTGGCGATGGCATTCCTCACTCTTTCTTCAGTGCACCGTAGGGACTGTGCTTCTCCCCAACTAATAGCTGGATGCATTTTCTACTGTCGTCCCCTTTGGGCTCGGCTGGCATAGCTTTGGGAGGCTTCTTAAAGTACAGCTCCTCAGTCTTTGCTTTAGTTTTCTGAGGACCTAGCCCCAATCCGTGCCTTAGCGTGGCCCTGAATGCTCTGAACAAGGCAGCAGTCTCTTGCAAGAAACTGCTTTTCTCAGCAAGTCCCGCTCTGACAGATTGTGATGGCAGCAAGCAGCGCGGCTCGCGGTGGAAGTCTGAAGTTTACTGGATGTTTTTGTTTTATACTTTACATTTTTGTTTATTGCACTCTTTAATTTTGCTGACTCTCAAGCTAAGGAGCAGAATAAATCTAAGATGAGGGATAGGCCAAGAGGTGACTGGGTAAGCAGGACCGTGTCCTTCCTCTCAGCCAGAAGTTAGCAGGCAGTGAGCATTTGCCGGCCCTGGGCAATTGCCCGTCCTGCTTGTCTGACCAGCCCCTGACCAGCAAGAGCGACATGCGTAAAACAAGTCACTGTTGATAAGAAATTACTACAAACAAAGGGGCAGTTCTGCCAGCTGGCGCCGGGGATGTGGGAAAGGTCCCTGAACTCTGACACTGAAGTTAGAAAAGTCTTCCAGAAGCAGAAAGTCGGAGCTCTCGCAGCGCATAAAGCTCTTTGCAGATGAACAAGCCCAGACACAATCCCTCCTCCTCTTCTACCGCACGTTACCCCAGCGACTCTTTATTAATAGGAGTCTCCTCCTTTTTCATGTGACATTTTCCATTTGCAGTGACACAAAGGGTTCACAGTGAAGGCCAGACCCTTCCCCTCAGCAGCCCCGGCGCTGGCTGGCACCCTGCCTCCCCCTCGTCCCCACAGCAAATTCAAGCTTCTTGTCCTCATCTGCGTAGCCTGTCACAGCTCCTGCAGCCAGCAACTGTGAGTTTCCTCTTTGAATCAGACTCTTGCTGAATCAAGTCCTTTGTATCTCCTTTTTCTGATTTTAAAAGAGTTTAGCTAATCCTGTTGGCACTAATATCCAAGCCAAAAATCCGGGTAAATGAATCCATGATGAGCTCTGTGCTGCCGTAGCTGCCATCCTCCAGTACCAAGCTAGGTGGCTTAAAATTAGCTGGGGTACCAGCACGCTCCAGCGCAGCCGCTTCTGTGCCTGGAGCAGAGACATGCCCAAGGAGTCTAAATTAGTAACAACTTTGCTGATTTTATTCCAGCTGCGCCAGCTGTTTGTTTATGTAGATAGCCAAACAGCAAACACCCACAGAGTTGTTAACTCTGCAAATCTTCAGTAAGTATTTCCTAAACTACTGCTGACAAATTTCTGACAGGACCTTAATCTCTGTAAAATCTATTGGGTGTTGTCAAAGCACCATTAGTCAGCCTGTCATCGGGCCTGCTTTGCGGTGTGACTCAGAGATTTGCTTTCCCGTCCTCGCTGCAGCAGAGTGAAACTGGGAAAAGCTCACGTGGCAAGGGAGCTGCGTGGCGCCCAGCCGCTGACGGGACCGAAGTGCCCTGAGATGGGATTTCAGAAAGAAGCCTGAGCCTGGAGAGGTTTCTCCTTCCCTCTTGTTTACGTTTTTTTTTAAACAAAGTGAAAATTACCTCTTTTCAGTTTTAGAAAAGCAGCAAATGTTATTGCTTTTCTGCCCCTACTCATACAATGCAAAAGGAGAAGGCTGGTAGCACGAAATGGGTACTGCAGGGCTGAAACATGCAATCAGTAGGAATTAAAACAACACACAAAGTCAGGTCCTAAATTAGCACTGTTGTGTTGTGTTTAATACTGGAACTGTTCTGGTTTATACCTGTTTTATTCCTCCTGATATTCAGCATAAACCCCTCGATGTATCCATGGAGAAGGCAGCTGGAGGAGAGCAGGCTGGCTGCTGCACCTTGACAGCATCCCGGGGGATGCTGCAGCCTGGCATCTCCCCAGAGCTGGAAATCGGTAAGAACCCACCCCATTTTCTGAAGCTGAATTCTTTATCTCTGGCCATCATATGATGCCAGCCTGGATGAGAAGAGTCGTTGCTGTCAACGGTAATAGTAGGAAAAAAGTTACCACATCGCCTGCAAATGAAAACAAACCAAAACAAAACTATCACCTCTCCTGCCAGCACACAAAGCAAGGACACCAGGCAACAGTTCAAACAGAGCCCCCGCATACAAACAAACAAAGATGCCTGTCAGGCCTTAAGGGGGAAAAAAAGGCACAGCTGTAGCACCACATTAGTGAAACTGTATGAGCCTTTTTATTTTCAAGGATGCAGACAGATGCCACCTGAAACACAGGATGTTTGGAAATACCACACACACACACACAATTAAACCACACCTGTTCTTTGAGCTTCCTTTCTGAATCTCCTTAGCACTAATTACATCAGCGCTGCTACTGCTGATGGAAACCAAGTGAAGCTATTCTCTGAGTAGTTTAAACTTGTACAGAACTAAAGGGTCATTCAGCAGAAGAGTTTTTGAGATGACAAATCACCATTAGAAATAACCATCTTAGAAATCATGTCTATGTTTGTGACTGTGAAGTTAAAAACAGACAATGCTTGAATTTAGAAGGTAGGCAGCAGAGGATGGTGGATATTATTTTTGTTGCCCAAGTTGAATCTGATTGAGCCTAATTTTAATGCAGGCATCCAAGTCACTTTGTGGCTACCTGTGCCCAGCATACCTGCAGCACGAGGTGGACAGGTACCCGCTCTGGAAAGGAGGGTTGAGTGTCTCTGCGATAAACTGAGTCTCACTCGTAGCAAACTGGTAGTCTTTGAAAAATGCCTGTAAATATGACCCATTTTTAAAATAAATGTTAAGTCAGTTGATTCACTAAAAGGCAAAGAGGCGTGTAACATCATTAGTGCACTTTGTACTTTTGGCACAGTTTCCACCACCTGGGAGAAAGGCTGTATTTTGTCTTTTGGGGAGAGAGCGGTTGTGTAAAACAGCCATTTTTTACAGTTCAAAAGATAATTGAATTCCCTGATTCACAAGCTCTTGGTTTTCTATCTTCTCTTTCCTCTGTCAGGTTTTTGCACAAGAACCCAAGCTCCCAGGTCAGAGCTTGCTCATGGGAGCGGGCTTTGGACACCGGGTAGCGTAAGTGGTCTGACCGAACGGAACCATTGCTGCAGTCGCAGGACACGAGTGTGATCAGGTAATCTGATGGCCAGTTGCTTATCGCTTTGGTTCTAAGTTGAAGCCAGGAGCCAGCTGGGTTAAATTTCCAGTCGGATGCAAAGGAGATGGGATGAGGGGTTTGTACGAATAGGAAGTCGCGTATCTCCTCTTCTGCCGTCGGCGTGGAGGGCTGACCCTGGCAGTGACTTTGGGCAGGAACACTGATGACTTCTGGCCAGGAACGGCTGCACCACCGAGTTCCCGGCGGTGGCAGACGTGGCTCCATGGCAACCTCGCTGTCCCTCGGCGCTCTCGGGCTGTTGCCACACAACAGAGCAGCGCAGAGAGGAAGGCTGGAGAAGCGGTGGTTTCTATCATTAGAGGGCAGCATCAGAGGTAGGTCCGTCTTTCCTGGCAAGGAGGATATGGCTGTTTCAAGCAGAAAAAGGAAATGTTGCCCGTGCAAAGCCTGAAAGAACTCGTTTCAGATAACTCTAATATTAGTCTGCCTAAGAGAAAGCAATTTCTTCATCATCAACAAAATGCAGAGCTTGATAAACCAGTGGCTTAAAATTTTAACGCAAGATCTCAGAGTGGAAAATACTTTCCATATAAACAGTAAATAATTAAAGAGGATTTTCTTACCAAAAAAGTGGGAAATCTGACTTTAAATCGGTGTGAAGATATGGATCATAATCTGCAAAAACCTGAAGGCATTAATCTTTTGAGAAAATATTTACATAAGCATATTATAAGCTTGTTTGGGGATTTGTTATGCACCCGGTGGAGAGTATATTATGCAGACAGTAATGAAAGAAAAATTAAGATTTGTAAACACGTTCTGTATTATGACTATACAATATATTGCGAGAGTTCAGGTAAATTTGCGGGGAACTTGCATGAGAAGTGGTGCTTTCCCATTGCACAATTGGTTGTATGTTCATAGGCGTGGGCTAGACAAAATTTGCTGTCACACAGTACAGGAAATTCACCAGCCTCTTCCCACGCCTCTGCTCTAGAAGATGGGGCAGAGCACCTTTGGGTTTGCCCTTCGGAACAGAGCTGGTGTGCCTCCCCTGGGGAGGGTGGCTGGTCTCCTACCCCTGGCAATTAACTACGACTGAGCTGCACTCACCTCACAGCGCGTTTGTTACCTAGTCTAAGGGCACACAGCCCTCAGAAGACCCAAAGAGCCGGCTGAGGAGCCGTAGTGCTGGGTGCTACGCGGAGGACACACAGAGAGGCACCCACCGTGCCTTCATGGCTGTGGGATGGCAAAAGCAGACCGTATATGAGCAAAAGGACTGAAAATCATTGAGAAGTCTTGAAGCAAAACAATGCATTGCAATATACAGAAATTGATTCTTTCAAGCTGCCAGAGATACTAGAGAAACATTACAGAGATCATCACATTGGCCACTGATTCTTAAAAAAACCCAACAAACCAAAACGCCCCCTAAAAAAAAGTGTTCTGAGCAGTTTTGATAGAGCTGTTGTAATACATGTTCTATGAGATAATAGGTCCTGTGGCAGCAACTTATAAATACAGATGGGCAGATTGATTTAAATGAAACAATAACAGTCTATACTAAGGAATTGCCAAAAAAAAAACCCAACCCAAAAATAAAATTATAAAATTTTCTAAAGATCAGTCAATAGAGGGAGAAGCTACCTTAGGCTGTCCGATCCTTGATGGGCATGTTCTAACTATGCTAGATTTTCTTACTCTGAAGTGAAAGTCAATGTGGGGAGTAATGAGGCAATGTAAGGCTTTACCTTTCTTGTCTTTTATAATAATTTAGTTCAAGCAGGCTTTGGGAAAATCACACTTTTATTTCAAGATCCAAAAGATCAATACAGCAGTATGCATTTAGTGCTTGGGGGAAAATTTACTCAAAATTGTTTCATGATGAAAATGCCGAAGGCAGATGCTTTTGTTCAGTCTGTAACTTTGAAGGGACCTTGTAATCTTAATTCCAAGTTAAAGTCTTGTGGCCATTGTATCAAACAAAGGCAGCACATGTATCTCTTTCTGTGATGAATGCTAGGGATCTATGTATAGTAATTCAAGGAAAATACCGAGTATCAACACATATGCACATCTGCACAAACTGCACAAAAACTTTGGACTAACAGCTGACTCTACAATGTATAAAATACTTTTCCTCGTATACCTACAAACCCTGTTGTTCTTTGCCGAGTGAGTGCTCTCCCATACAAGTGAAGAAGGTCACAGAACATCTCGGCCAACAATGCTCTAGCTCCCAAAAATTTGAGGGAACAATCAGCAGAAACACAGATCAAGCTGAACTTAGAAAAATTCGTGTGCTGATAAATCAGCATTTCCTGTTATTTCAGTTTTTGTGACAGCATGTATAATATGGAAGTCTTACAGATATTTAGGAAATCAGATGAAACTTGTAGTGTGATAATATATCCAGGTCAGAATTTACGAAGCGGAGCCTGTGGTGACCTTAGTCACTCAGCATTAGACCCTGTTCCCCACTTCACATCACGACAGTGGAAGGTCAAGACTTCTTGCTGTGGTACCATGTTCTCAGTGGGGCTCTGTGATCCCTCATGGCAGCCCCGGGTGATGGGGTCTCTCACCAACCACATTTCCCAAAGCAGGAGAGAAGCTCAAGCACTGTGCAGCAGTCAGAGAGCGTTCAGCTCTTCTTTTGACACCCAGCCTGGGCTGGAGGGCAGAAGGCAGGGGTGATGCTCCCCCAGCACATGCTGTCATCACAGCTGCAGCATCCCTCCTTTTCCCCTAGTTTGTATTTGGGTTGCAACTGCCCCTGCTAACTTTGGATTTCCACCTTCTGTATTGTAAAACCAGGGGAAAATACCTTGACCTGTATTCACAACAGTTACGTAATTTTCATGTAATAAAAGGAAGATTTATTAACCTAACATTATTTTTTTTCAGCTAGGATAACAGAAGCTGTAAAGACACACACTGATGGTGCTAAACTCTAAGATCCTGCCTGCACACAGTATAAACACTTAAAACATAGAGGGACGAACAGCAGTAGAAAACTACTGGTACCAATTTATCAATGCTGGTTTCTTGTCTAGGTGTGAAGTGACCAATTGTTACGGTAACTTTTTTTTTTATATTTCCAAAGTCTTTTCTGCCAGGTGAATGAATGTCTGTGTGAGAATACTTGAGTTGGCTTAAATCTTTATAAGGATAAAAAGAGCTTACTTTTGGCTAACTACTACGTAGCCTGAGGAGAGACAGAAGGTCCTACAAGGACCAGGAGTACGAGCTGTTTAGGAGCTGGGTGGAGATATGCTGCTGAGTCTCAGAGGTGAGGGAAAGCAAATTTTCCTAGGGAGCCCCAGGGACTGTCTACAGCTGGATGTAATTCAGAAAGACACTGGCTGGATTCAGAGCAAGGCGGCAGGACTGCAGGTACTCCCCCCTCCTCACTGCAAGGACACAACAGGCCAGGGGATGCTTATGTTCAAGTGCTTTTTTATTTTGCTTTGTCACCTTCTGCAGATTTGAATTTTCCCTATTTAAGCAGCACATTGTTCTACTCGGGGTTTGAGTAACAGAGATCGAGAGCCCTTACTATGCTTCTGGTGTGCTCACAAGGCAGATTTAAACCAGATTTTTGACCAAGAATCTGGCCAGTGCAGAATCCCATCGCATGTTGCATCTCCTGTACATGCAGACTGCCACAGTGGGGATTTTGAAGATGCCAATAGTGCAAAATCCGGCCTTCAGCATGACAAGAGGATGTTCTTGACCACGGAGAGAAGTCCTACTGGGAGATAAGGGACAGCAACGGTCAGTCAAACCTTGTTTTAGAGGGAAATGCTCTAAACTAGTCTCTCAGATATTAAGGTCTACCCCTGCATTATCTCGGTTGCAGAGTCAGATGCAGTGCAGAGAGAATCAGAATTATCTATGTGTGCAATAAAGCTGGTCTTGCTCCCAGTCTGGCTGCTAGTGTCATTCCTGTGGCTGGCATTCCAGCTGGCTGCCAGTATCGCCAACTTGCAAATGAGTTTAATTTGCGTGTGGTGCAGAGGTTTCATTATTTCAAATCCTGAGACAGGAAAACAGGATATTTTAGGTAACAAACAACATAAAATAAAACATGTTTGTTTTGTTTGGTTTTTTTTTTCCCTAAAGAATGAAGCCTTATTTTCTGCTGAAATTTAATACAATGCAGGTAGCTCTTCTAAATCAGAAGGGAGCACCACAAGGGGACTGAAAGTGGTAAAATACTTTGCTCCAGTTTACATTAAAAAACTTTTTTAGTCTGCATAAACTGAAGGAAGATCCTTGAAATTCAACAGCTTATCAATAATAATGTCTAAATTTGGGCTTTATCCATTAATCTTGAGCCCAAAATAAGTATTTGTTCCTTGTCAAATGGGCAGTCCATGAAAGAAGCTTCCGATTCTTTCATTATATATTTTGGAGTAAAGGTCTGTGACTCTTGGACATAAAACCAGAAAGAGCTAGAGGATGACTACTTGACTTTTCTTGTTTCTTAGATGACAACTCTCCAGGCTTTCTGAACTCACTCTTTCCCTGTGATTGCCCTGCAGCTTTCATACACCACTTCGGAGCCAGCTGTGCGTGAGTAGCTGCGGTTTTTTCCCACCTTCCAGTGGACTAATTGGCCAACCAAAAAAGGGTTTTAATCAGGTATGTTTCTTAATAACAGCGCACTGATTTGTTGTAACAAACACTAACTTCATGCTCCACATATTTCATGATCCTCCCCTTGCCTGCTCTTCTCACTGCCCTGCATTCCTCTCTCTTGCCCAAGTGCTCGCTTGGGGTGGAAGCAGATCCTCTGGCTGCATTATCCAAATACTTCATGGTATTGTAATAGAACAACAGAGAAATGTCATTTTCTCCGTGAGTGTAGTGATAGGACGAGGGGTAACATTTTAAACTGAAAGTGGGGAGATTTAGATGAGATATTAGGAGGAAATTTTTCACTCTGAGGGCGGTGAGCCCCTGGCCCAGGTTGCCCAGAGAAGCTGTGGCTGCCCCAGCCCTGGAGGGGTTCAAGGCCAGGTTGGACGGGGCTTGGAGCAACCTGGGCTGGTGGGAGGTGTCCCTGCCCAGGGCAGGGGGTGGCACTGGGTGGGCTTTAAGGTCCCTTCCAACCCAAACCAGTCTGTGATTGCTCATCAGCAGCAGAGCAAGGACTTGTGCTTTCCTTCCAGGCATGGAGGGCAGTGGTATCTGCGATGGGCTGCCAGCTCAGAACAGTACTTCTGTCACTTCTTTTACTGAGGTACAGAACAGGAGAACAACACATGCAGTCACAGAGCAGAGCTCCTCCCTCTCATTCTTTAATCCGGTATTTCATATTTCTGGGTATTTTCTTTTGCTGCTGTATGGCAGGTACTGGCCCTGTGAACCCTGGTTTCTTCAGGTAGCTTGCAATTTTGAGGCAAGAAAACTCAACCCGAGCTCTGAAGAAACCTGTGTGAATGGTAGTAAAATTCAGCAGGGCGAGGCGAGCCCGAGGGCTGGCGCTGGCAGCAGCAGACCGTGCCTGGAGGCTGCTCTGAAAGACCTTCTCCCTTTCAAAATTTATGCGGGGATGACGGCAGCACGGCACGTTACATGGATTTTTTTGAGGAACCAGTTATTTCGAGGGGCTCTGTGCGTTCCCCGCGCACACCGCTGCCGACGAGCGGCTCCCGGCCCCTGCCGGGTCTGGAGGCCCGAGCCGAGCAG
>VYZM01006827.1:267052-298678 GCA_013398915.1 Dromas ardeola
GGGCTGCCTGCGCCGGGCAGGGGCTCCCGGAGGCGGGAGCAGGTGTGGCGTGGGAGGGCGAGAGCCGCGGGGGGTCCCGCGGCCTCCCCGCTCCGGGGTCCCGCGGGTCGGCAGCGCCTCAGCCCGGCCCCGGCGCACCCGGCGAGTTGCGTTAGGTGTGGGAAATCGCGCTTCAGGGTGGCTGCGGAGTGCTTAGCGCAGGGTCTCTCCCGCGCTTTATAGCCAATTCAGTGCTTTACGGAGGTGCCATTAAAAATGTATCAAAACAAGGGGGGAACTTTTGGCAGTCGCCAAAAAGATGTCGCGCGGGGCCTTGGCGCTGACTCTTCCACGGCAGGGTGGAGGTCGCTCCCCTGCGAGGCCCTCTCCTGCCCCGGTGCCCCCCGCGCAGGGACGCTGCTGCCCAGAGCAGTGGGTACCACCTCCACCGGGACGGGACTTGGCGTTGTTGATTTATCTACACGGAGCGCTGAGTTCCCTGTGAAGAAAACATCCAGTTTACGCCTTAAACGGCGTTAGTTGCGTTTACTTGTATCGCTTATTTCCTTGTGCTGCTGTTAGCGTAGGCCTCTTGCACCTCACATATTTGATGTGGAAACAGCATTAAAAATTGGCTAGGCTTCAGGCTGATGTTGTTAACCGTTGCCCAAAACAAACAAATAAGTAAGGTCCTGTCAACAAACGGTAATTTCTTGAAAAGTAGTTTCAGTGGTTTCTCATCTTTGTTGAAATCTGGATGCTGTCCGTGTGATCTCAGTGGAACAGAACAGCAGCTGGTCAGTTTCCTTCTGAAAACCAGAAGTAGGGTAGGTTAACCGAAAAATGGTGGGAAAACCAGAAGTAAAATAGGATTCTTGGTTACCAGTGTGTTCTGGTGGTTGCATCAAAACAAAACTAAAATGTTAGATGGATCATACAGTAACAAACTGTAACCTCCCTGCAAATAAAAAACTTCTGCAATAAGTTTTAGAAATCAACAGTTACAGGCAAAAGAAAAATAACCTTTAAGGAATCAGATGTAGTTTAATGTTCCTAGCTACATTTCACTTCCATTATAATAAAATAAAAGAGCTGTTGTGGGACTAAGTGATTGTAAAAAATTGTGTGTGACAGCCAGCAGAGACACCGTCAGCTTCTGTGGGAGGCCTTTACCGGGCTGAGCAATGGCTGAATTCTGGTACCAGACTAGTGCAAATGAGGAAGCTGAGCGTCACTTGTCCTCTCCTGGTCTTGCACATAGCCATTTCTGACACTGACTAATGCTTATTTGTAGAAGCTTGCGTAGCGTGTGCACCACAAAGCAGTGCTTCCATGAAATATGCTTCATTATCAAATATATAACTCTACATTAGAGTTGAGTTTGTGGCTGGAGACACCAGGGTCCTTGCATTAAGAGAAGAACCAGACCTTGAAGGACCAGCCAATGTATCGTACTAATTACGTTCTGGTATTCTTGTGTGGTGTAAACTGGGTGAGTGATCAGAGAACACAGACCAAAACTGGAAGCTTGTAGTTCTCCCTTTAGAAAGAATTTGTGGTAGTATTGTTAGGTGGCAAGTAACAGAGAGTTTTGTACAGATATTATTGCATGCGTATTTGCAGGGTTGATAACGCATGTGAGGCAGACGTATACTTGTACCCATGCAACTACCCATGAGTGGCATAGTGATGAATTCTTCTATTTGAAACTGAAAAAGTGCTTATAATAATCATGGCATAGACAGGACGGTATGTGCAGGGGGGTTTGCGACAGTTGGGCTGTAAGGATTATGGAAAAGAGGAAGAACGGGCCAGTCGTAACCTACTTACCAGCCGTGGGTTTCTTAGTAACAGAGCAATGGGCACGACAGTGACATGGCCTTCTATAAATAGAGACCAAGGCTTGCCTGTGAAAAAATGTGCAAGTCTAAAACAATGGTACAGGGCCAGATTCTGCTGTCGATGAATATTGCGGCATCAAATTCAAGCAGGGAAAGCAGGATCTGTTATATATAAGGAAGAACCCAGTTTTGCCATGGGCTTAGGTAAAATATGCGGAAGAATCATCATTTTGCATCAGAACGCATTTCAGCTCCACTGTTAACATCCCAGTAAAAGATGCTCTTAATGTGGCTTAGTGAGCTACCGGTAGGAATTGCTGCCTGACTTCATTATTTCTCCTTGAGTCTCATTTTGGTTGTCAAAGGTTTTAAGTGCAATAAAAGAATTAATAGTAAATGTAACGGAAATGAAAATGTGCGTTTGTAGCAGCTTCCTAGGAGCTCCAGGGTGTAGGAATAGGCCTGAAGAAGGAGGGCGGTCAGAGTCTTTTTTTTTTTTTTTTTTTTTTAAAAAAACCCAAAAAAAAAAAAAAAAAACAACTGTTGTGAGCCAAAAAACACTNNNNCGATCCCTGTCTTTTTTTTTTTTTTTTTTTTTTTTTTTTTTTATCAGCAGATACAAAGATCTGAGAGCAACCTATGGCATAAGGGTATCTAATGATGTTCTCTCTTCCCTTTTATACTTGCAATAAGGCGAACGTATGATTTCCGGGCCCCTGCATGAAGTTACTTCAGGGGGTGATCTCGCTTGGATAACAGTGTTTTCAACCTCTTGTGCATTGATGAGTTGCTGAGCTACAGCTTTGCGCCTGAAAAGCCTTGCCCATATTTAGTTTTAACGTTCACTGTCTGATTTAAAACTTGCAGTAGCTTTTGCTAGGATTTTATGAACTTGCTTCATTGTTCCTACGGGCATGAGTACCCCAAAAGAGGAGCTTACGCTGTGCTTCCCCGCCGTGCCCTTGTAATGATCGCCTGCCATGGTGCTGGTTTATCGGGTGTGGGGGGGAAGTCATAAGCGTAACCACATGTGAGTTTTGTGCACCATCAGCTGAACTCCTAGGTGCATAGTCTGAAAATTGGATTAGCGAGAGCAGTCTTTCACCTTCTAAAATTACTTATGCTGTTACATCAAGTAGTTATAAACAAGTAAAATAAAGTATTTTATTAGCTCTCTTATGCTGTGTCTGCAGTAAGAAATTATAGGGTTTACATTTCTGATGCTGATAAAGTCTTTCAGGAGGTTACTCTATGCAGCTATAAATCAAAGGTTACCTTTCAGTTTGCCTATGAAAACTATATAATAGTTAACCTGCGGAGCTCTGCTTCTCTAAGGTTAAGTCCCTTGGTGGTTAGTTTCTTGTAATTTTAACATAGTAACAATTTAACTGCACCTTTCTGTCATCTCCTCTAGAAGCATATCTGATAGAAAATGACCAGCCAGCCCGTCAGTCTGCAATAAGCTGAGAGAAGCTGAGGTGGAGGGACAAACTGGGATTAAATCATAGGGTTTTATTGATAAAACAGTGTTTATCTGTAACACTGAAGCTCCAAAGCACAGCTTTGCTATATTAAACATTAAAAAAAAGTGAATGCTCTTATATTCTTCTCCCCTCATCTGATTTAAAAAAAAAATAAAAATCCTACAACAAGCTACTGTGGTTCTACTGGTAAACCTCCAAAAAGTGCAGGTATGGACCTATAACAAATGTGAATGTATCAGCAATATATTCTTGTAGCCCTTTAAACACCTTAAATTACTCAATAGGCAGTTTATTTTAAGGGAGTGCTCTCTACTTTTCACCTTTTTTCTCCCAGTTGCGGCTGTGTTGAGTACCATCGCTGGGAAGCTCTCCGGCTGTCTCAGCACTTGGTGCTGCCTTAGGGGCAGGTGGTGATGTGCAGCGGGAGGTCACTGGTACCCGGGACGTGCTCCTGCGGCCACGGCTGTCAGTGCAGTCACTGGCCGAAGCCGCTTGTGTGCATGCAAGAATAAACATACATACACAAAAAAGAAATTTGCAGATACTGTGTGAGTATGGGAAATGCTGTTGTCCTGTGTCTGCTATCCATCATCCTTTCTCTCCAGTCTCCATTTCAGCTACTCAGCGTTTCCCAGAAGGACCTGCTGAAGTTTGCCAGACTTAATGTACCCTTCCACTTCTGTTTTCAGTAACTCAGAACTCATTCTCTTCTTTCCTGTTTAGCCGTTGCTCAGCCGACCTAGGCTGTTGTTGCTTTCTGCATCTTCTTTTCATGTTGCTTTACCTGAAGGACTGTAAGGAGTGACGTGCTGTGGGCCATAGCTGCAGCCAGCTCTGTCTCCTATTGCTGTCTTTTTCATTTGGTACGCCTACGAGCAATGTTTGATTGTTGTTTGAGAGCGATGCTGTTATTCAGCATCTCTTCCTTTTCAGTGATTAGTTTCTTTTTTGTAGAGTTGAACTAAACTTCCTTTTTGGTTCTAGGCTAAAGTAAGGAACACTGTGCATCTGAATCGTGCTAACCACTGTCTTTGTCTGACATTAATTGTCAATTAAAAAAATCTTTTCTAGACCCTCCTTTTGGCTGGGGAATGAGACCTTGAGAGTGCCTGTAGCGCTCTTTGCCTTGAATAGAAGACGGCTGTGTGATCGCCTGAGACAGAATAAGGATGTCCAGAAGAATTCGATTGTTCTGCTGCAGGGTGGAGAAGAAACCCAGAGATACTGTACAGATACTGGTATCGTGTTTCGCCAGGTAAGAGCTGAATTAAAACTTCAAATCAAATTAAGAAACTCTCTTCAACTGCATGAATTTTTAAATTATTTTTAATTATTTTCTCTTTATCTCTCATGTGCGCATTGCCTTGCTTCACTTAGATAAATTGGGTTCTTTCTAATATTGCCTTTTCAGCTTTGAGTTACTCTCTCTTTCAGCACTTTAGTATGCACGCTCATTATTTGGTTTAAAGGACCTAAACCTGTTCAAGGCCCTACTGCCTACCAGTGTTTAATGTAATATTAAAGACAGCAATGAAA
This sequence comes from Dromas ardeola, assembly GCA_013398915.1. Taxonomy (NCBI): domain Eukaryota; kingdom Metazoa; phylum Chordata; class Aves; order Charadriiformes; family Dromadidae; genus Dromas; species Dromas ardeola. The sequence goes on from VYZM01006827.1 coordinate 271,893, forward strand.
TATTTCTTATTTTTTTTCGGTCTTTTCTGTGACCCAAAAACCAGCTGCCTTCCTGTAGTGAAACATGTTACGGTGGACCTAAACTGAATTTATTCATGGAAAAGTGTATTTTAAGCTTTTATAAATCGTGTATTCCACAAAGCAGGATGTATCTTAGAATTTACAACACGTGTCTTCTCCAATTAGGCTCTTTCTTAAGTACCCATGTGTTCTTCTGTCACAGATAGGACTTAATAACTTGTTAATGTCATGCTGAATGTGTTCTTTGTCTTTGGGAAAGTTGGCATAACAGAACTCTAATTATACATACCCCTGCAAAGCTGTGTGCTTTGCATAGCTGCTACGGTACTTTGTTTTGTGAATTTATTTGGGCTGTTGTATGTTATGAAGAAACAAAACCAATAAATTCTAATCTGGGTAGCACTTATCTTAATGTAGTTACTGGTCTGTTTTTAGAGGAGATGCACCTTTCCGGGTATCAGAGCGTACGTCTGTCCTTAGCAGAATTCATCTCTGTATTGTCAGGTGTTTTGCTGTTTGCTTGCTTGTTCTTAAAAAAACTCTTGCTAAAGGCTGTTCCTAGTGCAGCTTCCTCTTCTCTGGGGGAGGCTGGGGCTTCACTTCAGCACTCAATTCACAACCCAATGAATCCACGCTCTGCTTTTGCCTTGTCTCATGTGACATGATTGTTTCTTCCTGGTACTACATTCCCTAATTCGGGATTGGAAGACTGTATTTTATTACGTGATGTATATTTATTGTGCTGAGTTGACCTGTTTATTTTTCATGGTAGTTTATTAATCTCTGATCCTTTTCAGTTACCAACAGAGGGATTTGTATTACTGTAACCTAAAAATAATCAGCCTGAAAAGCTTTAGACCTAAACCATTTACTCCCTCCAAAAGCAAGAGAGATCTCTTTCAGATACATGGAAGTAGGAATTAGTATATACTGTAGTGTATTTCTAAAGCTGGTAGAAGTGAGGGTTTTCTTTTAAGAATGTATTTTGTCTTAACCTAGGAATCTTACTTTCACTGGACTTTTGGAGTAACTGAAGCAGGCTGCTTTGGAGCAGTAGATGTTGATACTGGAAGATCCATGCTTTTTGTTCCACAACTCCCTGAAAGCTATGCGGTTTGGATGGGAAAGTAAGACATATCTTTTAACTGTGTTCTGATGTATCTGGGTACTCCATGTAATGTAATTGTTTGTAGAGCTGGAATGCTATCTCATTTTAATCAGATTCCACCAAATCATTGGGTGTGAATTGTAGTGATACGTACATATAGTGATACAAAACGCGATCAGTTGGTTTTGATCGTAGGCTATCAAATGATCCGCCACCATTTGGTAGAGAAAACATTTATAATTGCAGCCCACAGGTCTCGTGGTATCCGTGAAAGGAAGCTGAACCATAAAGAAACGCAGAAGTCTTGTGTTAAGACAGAACAAGTTAAATAGTAAAGCAGGCTTTTTCAGGTTGCTTTGCCAGTTTGCAGCCGCCTTAGCTAATGAAGCTTTATGAATGGCAGAAGGTAGTTTATCCTCTTTGATCCTTTTTTTTGATATGAACTGACAGACTGGGGAATGTCATTTTAATTCTGTTCTGTGAGTATGCTATAAACATCTCTCTCTCTTTCCACATCGGTAGTAAATATTGCTCAGTGCCGTAGTAGTGGAGGAATTGATTTATTTATGTGTTCATTTCTTTTCTCAGTCTTAATTGTATTTATACCCTCTAACAAACTGTAAATTTTTTTGTTGTCTACGTTGTCTCAGAACATTGGATTATTTCTAATTTAATATTTTGAGCTCAGGTTGCTTCGCTTCTAATTGAAGCTATCACTTATATTTTAATGCTAATTTTGGGAAAAGGAAAACAATTGCAGCCAATCCCATATGCTGAACTGTGCCAAACCATATGGTGGGGCATGGCTGCTGTCTTCTCAGAGGGTTTATATGAGTATCACTGTCTTAGACCTGCCAGGGAACTGAAATTGTTTGTGATAGCAGTACTCACATTTTTATGCTATCTGAAGTATTTCAAAAGTCTGTTAAAGTCTGTTCCCTGGTGATGCTTGTTACCGTTTACAGGCAAAGCTTTTTCCTCCCCCTGAGTTCTCTTCTGCTAGTTCAAATCAGCTGTTTTGTACCCACGCTGATTGTGCCTAATCTGAAAAGGCTTCAAAATATTACTGAAATTCCTCTGTGTCATTTTGCATTTTCAAACAAAATATTGTGGTGTTTATAAATGGTGGCCTTTTTGATTTGTTTGGGCAGCACTCGTTATTGGTTCATTTACAGAATTACAAGTCTGGTTAAAAGTAATTTGTTGTCCTTGTGTCTTCTTGCAGAGTATAACAAATTGTCTTTATCACAGCATCCTTGTTTTCTAAATTCTCCTCCTTACCCTTCCCTCTGTTTGAATCTTTATTTTCTCTTCTGTCAGCCGTGGTCATGTACTTTTTCTGCTTGTCAGAAGGAGGATGGATGAATAACTCATTTGTGAGTCAGTAGCAGTTCTGCTTCATAAGGTGGTTGGCAGGGGGTACTGCACACAGCTAGGGATTGTGTTCCTTCCCAGAAGACTCAATTTTAAGTCAAAACTAGCACTGAAAGAAAAACACAAATAAGTTTGCCTTCCATCCACTGCTGTTTATCTACTATAGTTTGCCTTGGAAATGCTTGTTTCTGTGCTTGTGGAAGGCACTGTTTATCCACTGAAGAAACATTAATGTAACATCAATGAAGCACAAATGAATTCAATGCCTTGTATGGTATTTGCGAGGTTGGTATTTTACTGAGGCCTACAGCTGGTCTTCTGTTTCATAGCACAGGGTGCAGTTGCTTTGCTTGGTGTTCACATCGCTTTCTATTTAAGACAGATGTGGGAATCCGCGATGTGAGTTTAGGCAGAAATGCATAGGTTCTCTTAAAATTAATGCAGAAGGCTTTTTACTACTACTTTACTACCGCTGTATTACTAAATGTATTGTTTGATGTACTCTTGTGCGTTCACTTCTGAAGGTCCCGTATTTGGTTTGGTTTTGAAAGGTAGCTTAAGTAATGTGGCAGTCAGGGTTAACCTTTTTCCCTTGCCGTGATGCAAAAGTGGGGCTTCTTGGCTTCTTTCAAATTGCAGTCTTAGTTTGGCCAGGACCAATGAAGTGTCTGAGAGAGTTTGCTTGGAGATGAGCAGACTGTTAGTTTACAAATGAGACCATAACGGCTGTAATTATTTTAGTCTCACGAACTGCACTTGTTTTCATGAAGGGTTTGATGTGCTGAGGTGGTGCCTGGGGACTCTGAAGAACAGGTGAACACGGAGACAATGAATGCACCACCCTGGGCTGTGGTCTGCCAAGAACCCAGCACTGTGTTGTACCAGCGGTGAGGGTGACTGGCACTTCTTTAGAAGTGTTACTCATCTTGTAGGATTTCTTGCTGAATGCGCGTCCTCTAAAGATTTGTAAATAGCTGTAAGGCTACCTTTTAGAAGTCATTCAAGCCAAAATAACCTCTGGAGTTTCAAAAGAGAGGAGAGATTTGATTTAACTCACAGACTTAAGGATGTTCTCCAAAAAACCCACAATGTCTTTAGGTGGCAATTGCAGAATTGTTACGAGGGTAATTGTAGGACTGATGGTCCTACTTTCCTGTTGGGAAGGGATTCCAACAGCAGTCGGTCTGTTTTCAAGTTACGAGGGTGGGCATTTCTCCAGATGTTGGGCTAGCCCATTTCTTAGTTGTTGGCTGGGAAAATCTTTTCAAGTAAGAACCGCTTTGCCTGTCTCTCCATCTGTACCTCTGCCCCCTGCTTCTCCCTCTGTTTGTAAGGCAGAAACAAAGACTCGCAGGATGGCTTAGGGCATGGGCTTTTGCGCTTCTGAAGTATTTTTCTATTCTTAGTTTTGAGGAAGAGTTTAAGGAAATGAATCTGGTCATATAGGATTGTAAAGGCTTCAGAAGCATAACTGTGTTGTAAATGCCCCTCTTCCTCGACAAGTCAGGTTTGTGGTGCAAAGCAGTGAGCAATCATTTCTATTCCTCGGAAGCATTAAGTTGGTATGACTGCATGTCTTGCACAGAGACTTCAGTTTCACTAATTAATGCTGCACCTGCCATTTACCTCCTTAATTATAAATGACAGAACTAGTCAGTGTGCTGATTGAAGATATTTTATAAAGTAAAACATACTGTACAGCAGCTGCTTTATGTGGAGCGGATGCCAAAATAACTTAATTGCCTTGCCACGTAAAGAGTGTTTTTAATGGAAAACAAAAATATTTAACACTTTCATGCTCTAGCTTTAGAAATACATAGTAAATGGGACAGGACAATATTTATATGCAATTTCCTGTGTTTTCTTTGAAGCCCTGCTGCTTGATTGGTAAGTATAACAACATTAATCTAGCGTTGCATCCACTGTAAGTAATGTTTTTCCATGAAATTGGTTGGAAGCTATCTGTATTTGCAAAGTTCAACCTTGGTGTGGCACTTTGGAGCTGTAATACAGCACAATGAAATGCTTTAAAAATGTTAATAATCCCTCAGTGACCTAATGAGGAAGCTTCTTAAATACTGTCATCATTTTCTAAGTAGGTTACAACCAAAATCAACCTTTGGTTTTAGTGATTAAACTTGACTGACTTCAGCAAAGCTGAGAAGTTTTACTACCTTTGGAAAAAAGTGCAGAAGTACATGGTTGGCTTTTTTGCTTGTTTGCTTTGTTTGCTTTTTTTTCCCCAAATGCTTTTGTAAAAATAGTTATTTTGCCTTTTACCTTTTTTTTTTCCTCTATAGATTTTATGTGGCCATGAAAATTAGAAGCTAGGAAATGACTTTCTGGATTTCTTTTTCTTAATGGGCATGGATAAATTTTTGTGGCGTTTGCGTTTTGAGTAATTGTGAGTATTAAATTGTGTACAGCGTGGTATGTTTATCTGACTACGTCGTGGTGGCTGAGACATGCAGTAATTAGCTGCAGGTTTGGCTAGAAGAAGGCAAGGTCTGTAATGAGCCCGTTTTATGCAAGCTGATATTTGAGACAGCTCTTTGGAAAGGTAGTGGGGTGTATGTGAGTGCTGCTCTAAATCACTTTTCTTGCTCTTCTTGATGCAGATTTTGCAGGAATGAAGGACATTTTCTCGATGAGTCTTATTGATGCTGTACGTACAGGTTGTCTTCTCCGTAGCACGCTCTGGAGCTGTGTGTTCAGATAGCATACTCTAGAAGGGTCTTCCGTTTTACCTTCTAAACTGATCTGCTGTATCATCCTCTTATATTTTCGCTAGTAATTTTTTCTCTAAAATTAAATATGTTTAATGCTTTCTTTTTCTATGTCTATCAGTTTGATCCTTTCCTACCATTTGTCCCTTCCCCCTACCCAGTGAATCTTTATTTTGCTTTTTAAAAAAAAAGCCACCAGTTTTTAATCACTTTAGGTCATCTTATTACTGTTTTGTACCAACTGGCAATTGCAATTTATCTGCAAAGTTTGTTACCACCTGCAAATGCCATCTGTGGATCTCATGAACATACTCAGTCCTGCTTCTGTTTCTGAATAGCATCAGAACTAATTTCAGTCTTTGCAGTATCCCACTAATCAAGACTTGCAGTCCGTTGCTGGTGATCACTTTATCTTTTGAGAACGTCAGTCTAAATTGATACAGCACTTTGTAGTGTGGCAGTTGGAGGGTTTCCCAGCCCTCGGAAAGCTCATCTTTTTATCTATTTATTTGTTTTTATTTTCTGCTTTAGGCCTTTCACTTTTTTATTATGACTAGTCATTGGGTTTCAGGTCACATCATAGTGTTCCTGTCCAAACCAATTTGAGCTGATTTTGGAGAATAAGAGTCTTGAGAGAGATTTTTATCAAATATTTTACTATTATTCAGATAGTACATCTGTTGCTTTACCCTTCATCCGATCCTTTGAAAACCGTACAATAAATCTGGTTGCTTTTGATTGACGAGACTTACTCGTGCAATTCCCCATGCTGCTTATTTTCCATGATTCCGGTTCTCTCCGTAGTACAGTGATTTCCATTTCTTGTCTCCCATTCAATTATTACGATATTGCTCTGTGGATAAAAATTACTTTTACAGAATAATTAGTGTCTGGATTGCCCTTGCCACTTTACTGATGATTGTTTTTCTCTAAACAGTGCTGCTTGAATGCTCTGACTTCTCAAATGATGAGTTTAGTCATTGTCCCAGTATTTTAATTGTCCACAAGCCTTGCTCTGGTGCAGTGTGAATGTGTATTGTTTCTATCGCTTTTACTTCAGTAACTGTTTTTATAAATCTTTGCTTTCTAACTGCTTAAGTTTCCTTGTATAGAAATACATATGTTGAGAATGTTTTATGTTGAGAATGTGGAGAATGTTTTAAACAATAATAGTAATTTGTACTATTTTATAATATAGAATTTATAGTCCATTGATTTGCAGTCTCTATCAGCATGTACCTTTGACTGGATGCATGATTTGGCGATTTATTAAGTGTTCAAGTGCTTCTTTTTTCTCTCCTCTTTTTGATTCAGGTGTATTGAGAAATAGAAGCAGCACTAAGTAAATCAGCTTGACAGTGCTGCACCGGAGTTTTTTAATATCCTGATGTGGCTTCAAACCACAGCAAGAGAAAGTCGTGTCCTGCCTACGCACGTCTCATGCCTGTGGTATGAGGGGGAATGTTGATAACCCTCACCAGGCATTTCTTATTTTATACTTTATTTAATGCGCTACCGGGAGCATGGAGTTCAGTGATACAAACTCCTGATAACATTTTGAAATATCAGAGAATCCAAGTTTTCTTCTGATCAGGCATGCCATATGTTTTTCCTCCAAGGACTCTGCTGCTGGTGGGAGGGTATGCTGCAGCCAAAGCAACGCCGGCGGGGATTTGCCAACAGTGCTCCGACAAGGCTCTGCCCCTCCACGCCGCCTTCTGCCCGGTGTGAGCGCAGAGCTCTCCTCTTCTTGTTGGCCTGGATTTGAGAAGGCACTTCAGTGAAAAAGACCCTCAAGTGAAATATCTACAGTGGTGCCTCTATCCTTGCACTTCTAAAATTCCATGTTTTCAGCTCGTGATGTTAACTGTTTTCTTTAGGGTTTTTATTCCCTGCGACCTGTGCTGTGCCTGCCTGTACGTGCAGGAAGGGCTCTCTGAGAGCGTTGTCTGTGTTGAGAAGTGTACAAAGGAGAAAAAACAAACCCAACTGTTAATGCTTCTTGAGAGGTGAATGTGTGCGAAAAGCAGGCAGGTTGTGTTTTACTCGCTGTGCAGCCCTTTGCCTGTGTACTTGCTGGAGCTCTGGCTGTGAGCGCTTGGCCTTGACCTGGCTGCTGGGGGATGCCGGTGACTTCTGTGTCTTACAGCGACAACATGGCATAGTGGGTCGGGTACGTTCTGCCTTTTCTTTGTGCCCAATGAGGAGTTGTGTCAAGTTCCTTTTAATTTCTTTGTGGTTTAGTTTTCTTTACAAGTTACAAGGTGGGAATACTATCGTCCCCTTCCTAAAACTGGTCAGGTCGTCTTAATGCTGCTGTAAACATCAGTGCTGCTTCCTTTCGTGCTATTACCGACTCGTATGGGAGCTGCGGGACATGCTGCACACGTTCCAGAGCTTGTTGTGGTGCTTTTATGTGTGGGACATAAAATGTTGCTTGTTTTCCCCCCAATATAGGCCTTTTTTCCAAAGCAAAAGCAGAACACCTGCTACTGACAGATTCAGTATGTAACTTTCTCAGTTAAGAAGTGTGAACTGGGACCAGTGTTTGAGTGCAACACTGTTACTGTATAGTGACCTAGAAATTATGCGTATCCTCTTCACCACTGTAATTCTTTTTGTGCCTTTTTTGGGGGAGCAGAGCTTTCTAATGAGTATTTGTCAGCAGCGTTATGCTACAAGAAATCTTTCAGGGATTTCGGTGTATAAACATTCCCTTTGTTACAGTTTTTTTCTGTACTAGTATAGAGCCCTTCTCTCCAAGGAAGCATTTTATTTGCAGAAAGAAATAAAGCAAAGGTTACCAATGGCAAGTTTTCTGGGTTTGTTTTTTGGGGTAGTTCTTGATAGTATCTTTTAAATGTCTAATCAAGGCACTGCTTCTTGAGGTAACATTTATAGAGAACCTAAAGAACTTTTCATCTTTTGGGAATGGCTGTGGTGGGAATGGCTGAGCAGGAGCAGTGAGACTGTGTATTTGAAGTAGATGAAATAACTAGTTCAGAGCTTGGCTTTTATTAGGAAGACCCGTGAGAGTCTCCTCAATACTTTATTTCTGATTTCGTAAGTCCAACGGTCTGTATGTTGCTTGTAGTTATTCTGCTTCTGCATAATCTGTGTGTAGCACTGGGAGGTCCAGTGTCTCATACCCAGCATCATGGAACATGTGGACTCTGCCCTCCTGTCCCTCTGCTAGAAATGGCTTCAGGTACAGCCCTGCTTACCTTTTCCAGCCAAGTCAGTCTGAGTCTTCATCTTCAGTTCAGTTTCTTTTAAATTCTGTTATTTTCTCAAAATCCATCTTGCTCTGGACTGCATCAAAAGGAGCGAGGAGTCTGGAGTTTACGTGTGTGCAGGTACTTCTCTCTTTCAAAGGATAAACCAGAATTTAGAGAAATGTGGGAAGGGGGTAACCTTAAGGTAGTCAAAACATTGCTGGAGGCTGCCTGTAATACCAGCGAGCCCATTAGTACTGTTTTGTTTTAAATCTAGCTTGATGCCTTTTAATCTTCTTGTTTGAGATATTGAAATTCCTTTTGGATATATAGGTGATTGCATATTTTTGGACAAAGTCAGGAACATCTGCTGGTATCTTGTAAAGCCTCCTGTGTTGTTCTTTCTAGCAGTTCTCGCCACCCTCTTGTTTGGCTAATGCTTTGCCATCTGTTAACTTAATGATATTGTAATGAGGAGGGAGTTTATTGGTGCATCTCTGACAGCGTTAAAACAGTGCTTTTGTATCCCGTTCCCTCCTCCTGCTCTACATGCTTTGCTGATGTATTTCTGTTCATCTGGTTTAATTTTTGCCAGGGTTCTTATTCTTTGTATGCAGTCTCACTGAAACTTATACTCTGCTTTAAGCTCTTTCTAGCAAGGCCTGAGAAACGAGTCGTTGACTGTGTGCAACTTCAATTGCTGAGGACTCCGCTGGGCCAATTTGCTCCTTGTGCATGTGTTTCCTCCCATGTAAGTGAGGAAAACGCCATGTAACTGGTGCAATGGCTTGCTGGCAGTCAGTGTGTGCATGCCGCAGTGCCACGCACAGACACTATCTGCAGGTTGGTGTAGGCATTTCCTTTGCTTAGTAGAGACTATTTGCTCAAGTTAAAGGGAATTTGCCATGACATGGTGTTTTATATCTGTTACTCTGAATGTGAGAGGGTGGAATGGAGGAAGCAATACTGTTGTATCCCTGTAAAGCAGAAAGCTTTACTGTGAAGTTTGCTAGTTTCAGCTTTTCCGTCTCACTGCATCACTTCTGATTTTATGATACGAGCTTGGACAGGTTTTCATGCATTTTAGGCAATAATACTTGTAGGGCTTTTTAAGATAGCACTGTAGCCTGAACATTACTGTGTAGAAACCCTTTGGCTTTAGACTTTGTCATGAATAGTGTCTTTGATACACTGTTCCAACTATGTTAATTCTTACTTTCAATTACTGCTTGGAAGAACGTCACTTTCCGGTAACTGCCAGGAGCTGTGGATCTGAAAGACAAAGCCTTGTGGATCTGTATTTTAATTGCAGGAGATAGTCTTTAGTATGGCATGTCTTGCTTTGTGTCAGTGCTTGCTGTCTTCCTCCTTGACGTCCTCAAGAGATCCTCAAAGTGGTTGTGGATTTGCATTTAGAGATTCTTACTGATCCTTTTTAAAAATACATTAAATGAATGCTGATGGTTTTTTGGCTAAAGCCAGATTCAGTGCTTAGAAATTGCAGGTGATTCTCATCTGGCCCTAATGTAAGGTCATTGATAGCAAGTGTGGTCAGACAGCCTGGAAGACTGCTTTGTTGTCTGTGCCGTGTGGTGCTAACTTTGGATTTCCTTTTGTGGGAGAATGGTTACCTCACGTTATGTTAGGATACACCTATTGCTTTCGCTTATCTGTAACAGTGCAGCAAGGGAAGTTGTGTTCAAGAACACATTCTTTAAGAATAGCTTCAAAACACAAACGAGGCCAGAGGTGAAGACTTATGGAATTCTGTCAAACCATTAAAATCTTAATATTAAAGGTTTCTTATAAACTGTGTAGGTGTAAAGCCACAGAAATGAAGAAATGTTTTTTGTAATGTATAAGTGAACATAAAACATATAATGCTTATAAGCGTGCTGATGGCTCTCATGTGTCTGCCTATTCTGACAAGCTGATCACAAGAGAACTTTGCTAAAGGGAGCTCTGAACGATCCCGGGTGGATGACAAGACAAGCTTAAAGCAAAGAATTAGTACAATGCAGAAGAGAAAGCAAAACTGGCAGTTAGGATTCAAACAGCTTCTGCTAGTAGATGGAAATGGTGCAACTGCCGTTTCTGCATTAAGGTAAATGTTCAATAAAGTATTTTAGTTCTGTATTTGAGAGAAACAAAAAATATGTGAAGCATCACAAATTGATGGCAGCGAACTAGTTTCATATTCCATCAGTAAACCTAGAGAAAGTTAAGTTAGCTCCTAATTATCCAAATATTTTAAAAGAGCTGACCAGGGGCTTCTCCAGGCTGCAGCGAGAATTTGAGTAGGGAAGAGAGAGAGGATGCTGTCAGCAAAGTCTAACAGCAGGACATACGACCATATCAGATGTCTGAAAATCAAAATGTCTAGAAATCAAACTAAAAATGAAATACATGTGCTTATTCTCATCTCTCCTGGCTTTTATAATCTGTGAATGGCTTGCAGACATGTTAGGAAATGTAAGGTGTCTAAAAGCAGTGCTGATACTAAGACAGCGCTCTGGAGGGACCTGGCAATTCCATGAGCTTTTTCCGAGACGCAGTGTCTGCTGGCACACCGGAGCAGGAGCGGCTGATCGGTGGTGGCTGCTTGGTGTTAGCAGGCTGCGGAAAGCTAAAGCTTTTTGATTAATCTGTGTTGTGGGGAGGGAGCAATCCTGTGCAACTTTTAGAGGAGACGATGCAGTCAACTTGCCACACTTCAGGAAGCTTGGGAACTCCTGCTCTTGAGTATTTTTTTCCAACAGGAACAGATTTACGTCGTTGGCTATACAGTAAGATAAATAATCTTGAATTAGGAACTCCAGATGAAATGCTGAGGAAAAGCTAAATTGGAGTACTTCAGGAAAAGCTGAATTTCATTTTAGAGCTGATCCACCGTAAGAACTAAAACCTGAAAATCTGTCCTAGAAACATTAAAAAATGCAAATACAAAGCGACCAGTAAGGAAAAAGTGGTTATATATATTGCAGATTGTCTGCGAGAACGTTTAGATGCAAATGAAAGCATATACATATGAATGTATATCAGCAATTAGGTTGCAAATATATTAGCAGTTGGCTTAGATGCGTTTCTTTCAGGAATAGCTATCAGCTGTTATAAATTCTGTTCACAGTTTTTCTTTGACATTTGTGATTTAGATCCATCTCATTTATTACCTCTCTTCTGAATGCAGTTCTGAAAACTAGAACACTCTTTTATCGTGTTGGTATTACGAGGCTCTTGCTCCAGAGTCCTTTAGAGTACAAAGAAATGTTGCTTAATGGAATTCTTACAGTAATGTCAAATTTGTACAAATCTCTTAAGATTTGCTGTTATGAATTCTTGCACAATGTAATGAACAACAGCTTTAAAGTGGTTTTAGACAATAAGACCAAGTTTTTATTGGGTTTAAAGTGAAAACACAACATGGTTAATAAAGTACTGCAAAAAAAATGAGGCTTTAATTTTGTCCAACTATATAAAAGCTTCAAAATATATTTTTTTGTGTGTGTTTATAGACAGGCTGTCAGAGTTGTTCATCTTACTGATGGATAAATGGAGGAGTCCGTATTCCATTCCTGTTCAAAGGATCGCATTGAAGTGGAGCCAGTCATAATACTGCGCAGTCAAAGTCGGTGGCAGAATCTGCACTGGCGTGATTAGGTTGTGATTTGGTGAAGGATCTTGGTTTTCAAACAGGCCGTCATGTACCGCTGTGAATTTAGCTAAACCAAATGGAAAAGTTTAGAATGAACTGGGAAGTTTTCACTAAGGTGATGGGCTGACTGGGATTCCTGGTTACTAGTTTTTAATACTATGCTCCCTTACTCTTTTGCTAGTGGTTTTTGTGTTTGATCAATGTATAAGAGAAATGAGGTCTAGCTGACGTGTGGGGTATTACTTTACTGTCTGACTTAACGTTTCACACTGTGGTTTTACAGTGAAAGTATTGCTGCTCCTCCTTCTCTTCTTTTTCCCACTGCTACCTCAGTAGAATTTTGTTTATAACAACGTTGTCACTTGTTATGATTGAAAGCTGAATTTTCAATATTTGTTGCTTTACAAAACCGTTAGCTGTTAAAATGAGACAGTGCCTCAGAACTTGAATCTTCTCTAAAAATGTAGCTTCACATCTTTAGGGCATCTTCAGGATTTCCCAATTACTATAAAAATCTTGAGAATAAGAAGCCAAGTAGGTGAACTAGATTGGGTAGAAGAACGTGGAAGAGGGAAGAGTTATATAGGAAGCATCAGTAGAATGTAAACAGCTTTGATGTTTAACACAAAATAACTCAATGTGTTTCACTGGACTGAAAATTGTGAAGAATTGTAAGTGGTGAACTGGAGACAGTAATTTGTTTAAGGGATGCTTTGGTGACAAAGAGTGAGGACTGTGTTCTTGTAAATAAATAGAAGTGCTGGACTCTTACATTTTCTTTCTAATGGCCATAAACTACGAGATGCCAGATTTTTGCCTGGCCACTTGGGCATGTGCACTTGGGCATGATGCGGTTCCAGGGGTTTGGAGTGGCTTATTTCTGTTATAAGATAAAATAATGACTCCTGCTATTCTGGAAGCTAACTATTGACCTTTATAACGAACCCTGGCATTTGCTTGGCTGGAGTTATAAAACTATAGGCAAAGGATATTGAGTGTTTTTAGGGCTGAAGTGCATTATTCTCTGTAGGTTTTTGCTAATCTATGTTACCAGGGAATCTAAAAATTTTTACATGTTTTTTCCCCTCCCAAAAGCCTGCAAAAATTTGGCCATTGCTTCTGTTTGCATCTGTTTACAAAAGGGTTTGGGTTTTTTTTGATAGGTAAGGAGAGACATGATTCACTAATATCTGGGATCATATCTTCCACTTGGGTAATTTTTCTAATTAATTTATAACTTGCTGTGGGTTTTTCTGCTTGTATGGTCTGCAGTTATTAGTCAGAATTTTGGAACTGGCAGCCCATAGCAGCATTACAGAAGACAAAGCCAAACCTAAAAATTGTAAGCAATTAACTTATTCTACCTGCCTGAGAGTCATTTGTAGAGAGAAGTATTCCTCATCTCTGTGAAGTATCAGACGTACTTGGAATTATCATAACTGAATGTAACTTCTGATTTTCATGATGCCAGTGAGCATTCTGCGGAAGGTACCGTTCCCTGTCACAGTGATGGTCAGTGCTAGACTTTAGCCTGTTTTGCATTTAAACTGGATAAAAATGAGTACTGGGCCCTGTCTCTGCTCAGGAGCTCTGCACTGGTACTTTTTTTACTGTAACTACAATGTTGGTTCATAATAATATTTCAGAGATTCCCGTTAAGCTTGGGAAAAAAACTGAAGAGGCTGGAGAGAATATGGAAAGGTCTGAGTGAGGATCATCTTTGCTCCTCTTTCTCCCCGAGCTTTTGTTTTTCCTCCTCTGCTGCTTTTCTGTAGTGACAGCCCAGAATTCTTCTGCTTTAATGTAGAGTTCCATGTGCGCTTTTTCCTTCCGCCTGTATGGTTCTGCAATAGGGTAGGTCTTTGCAGAAATCTTCCCAGTGGAAGAGGTGGCTTCACCACTGAAGCGTCGTGGGATGGGTAGGGAATGGTGGTTTGTGGGAAGTATATGTGAATGTATTTTACCATCTAGTCAAAGGTGCTAAATGGCTGAAGAAAAGAAGTGAGGCAGAGCCCCGAGTGCTTCCACGAGGAGCTGAGAAGTCTGACGCTCTACTTCCCACTAGAATTCTTGATGGCTTCTGAGCAAGATAGCGAGAACAAGACCAGCAAGGAGGTCCACATCTGGGAACCCTGGCAGCTTGTCGTGGGGTGTGATGGAGTCAAAAGTATCTGGAAGGTGTCCTAGATTAATAGCCGAGAGAGAGGACGGAGGGCTGTGGGAAGCTGCTGTTTTCTTTCTACAAAGCAGAGAAAAAATTCTCAGCCTTGAAAGGATGATGAGCTACTTCTGTTCCTCAAAAGAGTGATGGTGTACATAAGAAGAGATGTTGGAGGGATTACAGCTGGAATAGAACCAATAATGGATTAATATTAACCATAATTCTAAAGAATTAAATTAGCAGCAGTGTGCTGTAGATGACACGACTATAGGATGCAACTAACAAAAAAAAAAAAGTTGAAAAACAGTTTGTGAGAAAACAGAAATTTTCTTATTGGCATGTTGGAAAATGAGACCTACGCTTACTTAAACTGCATTAAACAAAGTGATTAAAATCCAGCAAATTTGTGTGCATACTTTTAAGAAATATTTACTTTACAAGAAACAGTTCTTGGATTCAAACAATGCCGCTAATTGTAAATGGTGCTTTGCAGGTATTGCTCTAAAGAGCATATATTACCATAAATTACCGTTGGCTATAAATTAGCTGGTTTTGCAGTTGAGATTCTTCTGATACCAGATTAATTGGTTGAAACTGTAAAAGAGAACAAAAATGGAAAGTGCTAAAACTGTGGTGTTTCTAGAATATTAAAGTACTTGAATGTGGGAGGAATGAAGGAGGGGAAAAGGAGATGCCTGCAGGAGAAACAAAGTATGCAAAAGTTAGAGGTAAGGGAACTATAAAATACAGGGTATAGAAAGATATCAGGATATAGTGATTTTTTTTTAATTATATGTGAAATTAGCCAGGGAGAGAAGATAAATGATAATTACTTTGACACCTCCAACAGTGATGGGAAGAGTCCACAAAAGGAGAATTGCAAAAGGGAACATATGATGGGATGTTTTTGTGTTACTTTTGGAGTAGTACTTTCACGGATAAATAAATTTTAACAAAATCTGTGATTTACTGCTTGAGAACACCATAAACGTTTTCATGTTGTTGTTTATGTCTCAGCCCAGTACTGTTTGGAGCATAAAGGAATGTAAAATGAAAAATGAGTGCACAAGATTGAAAAAAAAATGACATAAATCAGAGCTCTAGCCACCTGGTACTACGGACAGCCATGGCACACGCCTTTGTTATGGAGCACCTCCTGAAGGTGTTGGGCTGTTTGTCCCACCGCTTCTGCTGTTCATCACTGCAAGGGTTAGAAATGGTTCTTTGCTCTCAGCCTAATTTATTCTTTCCCTGGTTGGTCTTGTGCTCTTGTAGTCTAACGTTTAAACAGCTGAGGGGTCAGTCCTGCGCACACCTCTCGCTCTCCTGCTCGCTCTCAGGAAGCAAAACGCACAGGATCCTCCACACTCCGGGTCTGCTGACCACTTTTTTTTTTCTCTTGTTTTCTTTACTCTGTGGAAGGATGTAAGCTGGGTGGGATTTGTTTGTTTTTTTTTTTTTTCATTTGAGACTACATTTTCAGAATTACACTGATTATATTTATTTCAATTGCAGGGGTGGGGATGTAGAGATTGTAATCAGAGACTAAAGTCTCATGAGTCACGGGCTGCTACCATCAAGTGAAGGAACGAGCAATGGTACAGCCGCTGGTCGGGGGGCCGGTGAGGGAGCCCTGGAGCACTGACCCATGCCAGCCCCTGCCCCAGCTGAGTCTCTGGTTGGGCATCAGGGGAGAAGACAGCAGAAGTGTACTTCTGCTGGAGTACTGTGTCCAGTTCTGGGCTCCCCAGCTCAAGAAGGACAGGGAACTGCTGGAGAGCGTGCAGCATAGGGCTACCAAGATGATTAGGGGGCTGGAACACCTCTCTTATGAAGAAAGACTGAGGGAATTGGGTCTGTTTAGTCTGGGAAAGAGACGGCTGAGGGGTGACCTTATTAATGCTTATAACTACTTAAAGGGGGGGGGTTAGGAGGATGGGGCCAGGCTCTTTTCAATGGTGCCCAGGGACAGGACAAGAGGTAATGGGCACAAACTTGAGTGTAGGAAGTTCCATCTCAACATGAGGAGGAACTTCTTTCCTGTGAGGGTGGCAGAGCCCTGGCACAGGCTGCCCAGAGAGGTGGTGGTGGAGTCTCCATCTCTGGAGACATTCAAAACCCGCCTGGACGCGTTCCTGTGCAACCTGCTCTAAGGTGACCCTGCTCTGGCAGAGGGGTTGGACTAGATGATCTCCAGAGGTCCCTTCCAACTCTATGATTCTATGATTCTAAGCGATTTAATGTTGGACACGGACGTGTTGGACATCCTGTTGGGTTGGAGGAGCGGGTCTCTGGTGTAGAGGCGGCAGAGCGCGTGCCTTCATAGCCCTCAGTCCATTTCATGCTCACATCAGAGGGGTTACCAGAGTAGAAAATGAATGTTTTGTTCATTCTTTGAATATAACACAGGGCAAACCGGTCTTTTCCTATTTCTGCATCCTTCCGACATCTGTTGAGTTGGAAAGTTGTATACAAATGGCATGGCAAAAATCTTTAACAAAACTGTCTTGAGTAGAGTGAATGGGAAAAAAACCACTTTAATTCAGGAGGAGACCATGAAGTCTTAAGTATCAAGCATGAACTGGATTAAAGCACACTGAGTTTTGTAGCCTGGCAACTTTCTGTGAAATCTCCTATTTTGAGAAGTGGAGTCAAGAATAAGATTATTAAAAATTTCTCATATCCGATTCTGTTGTGATAGTAGAGGACATTACTTCTTTGTCTGTGGCCTTATTAAATATAACAATAAAGCTAAACCCAAATGTTTCTTTTGTTGTTTTCCAAAGGATTCATCCCCCTGAATTCTTCAAGAAAAAATACTCCGTGGATGAAGTCCACTATGTGAATGAGGTGAGTTGTTTGTCTCTCTGAATGTTTTTCTGTGAATACAAAATCAATATGTGGCAATGATTTTGTTTAACTTTAGTCCTCTGCTTCCTGGATGTCTCCTGACTTGGTGGGACCTTTTCCCCCCCCAAGTTACTGGAAAGTGTCCTTCATTTTTATATAGCACATGCAATTTATTTATTTCTTAAAAGGCTGCCATTTTGAGCTAAACATTAAGGTCTTAATCCAAAGAGGTCTCACGATGCACAGAACATGTTTATGAGATCTGTCAATCTCTGTCTTTATCCAACAGAAACGCGTTGCTAAATACATTTTTTGCAAAGCCTTGGGGATTTGAGGAGATTGCTGGCAGGGAGTTTGCATGTCCTGCCTCTGACTTGGGAGCCTACATTTATTTTGTGCTTCCAAAGAGCTGTGAGAAAGGCTGTCTGCCTTACTCTTAGTTTATGTTGAATCATTCTAATATTTGAATAAGCAAATATATTCATAGTTGTACATGCAAGTGCGACTTGCTTACTTAGGTTTCTTATTTTGTTTCTGAGCAGATGTTTGTATGCTCATGCACCTGGACATTACCTTTTCTTTGGTGGGAAGGCTCAGCAGGGTGAGGGCAGTATTCCTGCCAAGCTCTGGGGGGGATTTTCATGGAGGGCAGCTTGAAAGGAGGGCAGCTTGAAAAGGAAGACTCTGATACTTCTGTCCCTGCAGAGCACTAACTCAGACTCACTAGACCAAAAATTTTGCTCTCATCAGCTGTGAGGATGTTTCATTTTGTTTTCATAACAAGTGCAGCTATGAAGTGCAGTTTGATCCCGTGTTTCAGTAGCTGGGAGTGGGGGAGGTTGCTTTTTGACATGCGTGAGTTGGAGTTGTGTTGAGTGCAGGCGCTCCAGTGCTCATCTGTCCGATGGTGAAAATGGCAAGTGGAAAATACATGTTTTATTTTTAAAAATCACATTTATTTTAGGTCGCCTTAGTTGTTTTGGGTCACTTTCCATCAACAAATGCTGTTATTGCAGTTCTGTTCTCTGCTTCCTTACTGCTTAAAAATCTCATTGATGGGAAAAAGAGCTCTTTATGTGGAACAGTAAATTGTCCCAACATAAAGGCTGTTTTCCGCCTGGACTACATGGATTGAAGGTAGAAGCTGTTGAAGCTTGCAGAAAACGTGTTCAGCTTTCAAAGGTTCTGTCTATAGCTTTTGCCTGGTTTGCCAAGGAATTGGTTTTCCAACATCAGGACTCTGTGGGCCTTATTTACAGGATAGTTTTATGTCAACAAATGACCAACTTGTGTGCGTGTGTAATCCTGGTATTTCATGGGGAGGGGAAAAAAAAAGGGGAATTGGTATTTTTATACCTTACTGTCATATGCTTTCTTTTGTTAATATTATTAGCATGCTATTAAGCTGGTTTAAGGTTGGTAGAACTGTGCTCCATGGAATCACGTCATTTGTTCATTGCCTGAAGGAACGTGTAATGCAGTGCCCGTGTTTCTGCAGCTGCTCTGAAATCCTAGTTCTCTGCAAGCCCAGTGATTTTGTTCTCAGTTTGTCGATGTTTGAAAGATACTGAAGGAGCCTAAAAAAGTATTAAGCAGTAAAAGATGACCCATGAGAATAACAGTAAACATTCATTACTAAGTATTTAGCACATGGTAACGTAGTAATATTAATGCACGTGTGTTTTATATGCAGTGGTGCGTTGGGGATGCAGAGTACCCTGTTATTCCTTATTTCTGTGTGACGTTACAGCTTTTTGGCTCATATTTCCTCTGTCGTCCAAATGATGACAATAGACTTAATCTTAAGTTATAGTTGGTATTTATGTCTTTAAAGGACACCACAAACTTAAGCACTGTATTTCTGTCTAAATATTTTGTGATGTACTGACTCTTGTTACAAGTGTCAGGTAATACTACAATATCGGAAAGGTATCAGAGGAGCATTGTTTGTCTTTGCAGCTCATTTACTTTGTGTACAGCAGATGTTGATGAAATTGGTATCAATGTGATTAAAAGGAAGAAAAAAAAGAAAAATAATAGCAATCTAAAACTTCTTTTTAGATATCCAGTGTCTTGGCTTCGAAGAAACCCGCTGTGCTCCTTACTTTGGTGAGTCATATTATTCTGAAGAATAGCTACCCATTTTCTTCAATAAGGAGATCAGTTTATTCAGTATTTCTTTGCACTGTCTTTCCCTGTCTTTTCCTCCCCATCTTTGCCAAATTTGAAGCTACTTGTGTGTAGTCATCTAGTCTTCTGCCTCCTCCATGATCTCAAGATCTGTAACCTCTGGCCTTCCAGTCTATATTCTCTGCCAAAAGCTTTGTCTGTTTTCTGGTAAAACATGACAAGCCTATCTGATGTTGGCCATGCTCTCCTCCAGCCTGTGTACAATGACTCCAAACTCCATTCTTCTCTTCTGCCGCTCTGGTCATGTCATGAGCATGTTTGGGTCTTTCTGTGGAAATCCCACAAGGATTCAGGGAACACTTTTTCTGCATTGCGTGGGTTGGTAAGAATAACTTCTGGGAGGAGGGAGTGGTATCACATGCCTGCCAAGTACTTTGGATGGTGCTTGCTTATTTCTCTGGAAGAAGGATGGATGAATGAATGGCTGTAAGGGCTGCAAGTTTCTTCTTCCCATCACCTTTCTCCCAACTTCTTTCCTTGACAGATGTTTTGTAAACCTCTCACTATTAAGAGTATCTGATTTCTTGTCTCCAGTCAATATGAGAAATGATTTGCTGACTCTGGGCTTTCCCTTACAGCAAATGCAGTGGGAGCCCCTGGATTTCTTCTTTTCCCATGATAGTTGCCAGACAGAAGCCTTACGAAAAATCCTCCCTTAAACAGTTACATAGCATGAGATCTGATTTCTTTATCCATTAAGAAAAGAGGCCCCAAATAGCTTTCAATCTTTCTTTCACTTGTATTTGTATACACAGATGCACGCGCATATACACATATAAAAGATGACACTGTAGCTTTTCTCATGTTCTTTAAGAGAAATGAGTGGGAAGGGGAATATTTGACCATCTTGTGCTTCTTACTGTTCATTTCTGCACATCAAGTTGTTGATTAGTTGTCACTCTGTGAGCATCCTGTTGTAATCGGGAATTTTCACCTAATTCCTGGCTGAGAGGATGGAGCTATAATGCTTTCGTAGTCCTCCCACTGCCATGAAGAAGTACACAGTGAAATGGGAAAAGCCCTTCCCTTTCTGCTAGCTGAATGGAAACTTGGTCCCCTCCTCCTTGCTCCCATTCCGGATACAGAACCGTGGCGCTGCTCCGCAGGCTTTCCCAGGCACGTGTCAGAAGTAGCGGCCAAAATACTCTTGCTTATGCTACTCGCTGTAAGGGAACGGCATGCAAATTTAAATAGTAAGCATCGCCAAGGCAGTGCATAATAATATATTTTTAAATGAAGTTACTTTAGAAGAAACCTTGCCCATTTGTTATTCCTTTGCCCTTTATTACTATATAGGTCTCCTTGCTCCCTCTCAAGACATAAGGGAATTAGAAATCAAAGCTTGCCATTTTCCTAAGCAGGACGTCCTAACCCGAGTTCTGCGCTGGTCTCTTCTGAAACAAATGATTTCTTATATTGGTCTGCATTTGAACAAATGGCCTGTTTGTTGTTTTTTTTTATTTATAGTGATTCAAGTAAACTCGCATATAAGTTTTCCTAAAGACTTACTGCAATCAGATTCTCCCTGTGATTTAAATTTTAAATACTCGTGTTTGGCTCAGAATCATGGTCCTTTTAATCTTTTCCCTCTCAGCGTGGTGTTAATACTGATAGTGGAAACGTCTCCAAAGAAGCTTCATTTGAGGGAATCAGCCAGTAAGTGACAAAGCTTTTTTTATACATTAATTGTTGCATGCTTATGTTGAGTTCATTTTATATTTCACATTAAATGATGCTTTTTTTTAATGACAGGATGTTGAATGGCAGATGGAATGTATCGGTATTTCTTTGGAAAGAAAATGTTTGACAGTGTTTCTAATGACTTGAAATACAATGTTGGATTTTTTTTAAATGTCTTTTGCATCTAAGGTCATCCAATATTTGTCTTTCTCTGTGTTTGCTTTAAGTATCTAAAACAAAACAGACCCATCACCTTACCTCCATTTCCACTTTTGGGATTGGAATATTTGATTTTCAGGTTTCAGAAAAATGAATGTTTAAGAGTAGCTTCTTTCTCTTAGTGACTTCCTCGTACAGCATTAAGGTAGATATCAGGCATTCTGGTATGCACAATCTTCTGAAAAGATGTCGCATTACAGGTATAAAATAAAAGATCACCTTTCTGCTGGATGTGATCTTTTAGTGTCATTTGATGTTGTCTTTTCATGAAATTTGGCTGCTAGTGGGGTGAAAATGTCCTCTTGCAGTATTTTGAAAAGGCAGTAAATAAAAATACATCACAGCCTGCTCTGGGATATGAGGATTATGGCCTCAATTTTGAATGAAATACAACTGTCTATTCTGTTATGGTATCCTAAAATTGAGACCATTTTCCATTTTAGCTGAAGTGTGTGGCAAAAAAGAAACAAAGCCTCCCATTAAAAAGCCTGTTAAAATAAACACTCATGCTGAGATGTTGAGTAAATGGCCATTTTTTAATGATACTTGACTTCCAGTCACCCCACTGTATTTTTCTTCATCCACCTCTGTTTGACAGCATAATAGTTATGCAGCGATGATCATAATGCACAGAATTTGCTGCAAGTCCAGGCACTCATTTCTGTAGTCCGAGAGCATGCTTTCTGCTGGGATCATCTTTTCTCTGTGTCATGTGAGCTGAAATCTGGAATCTGAGTCCATAATTACTTTGTTCTCCCCTCTACAACCTAAATGGAAACTTAATGATTCTGTCAGGGATGTTGGGGACCAAGGTGGCAGACATTTAGACATCTTCTGCTGCCCAGGGAGTTAAATATAAACTGTTCCAGAATATAAGCAAGCCATTTTTAATGAGTTTTTGGTGTCCTCTCTGCTGTTAGAGTAACATGATGTTTGGTTGCCTTGACCCAGTAGATACTCAGTTATCTGACGCTCTCCAGGTACAGGTGGACTCCAAAATCTGTGTGAAGCGATACCTCCAGTTTTATCTGAGACACCTCCACAGGAAATATAAACAGTTATTAACTTCAGCACTAATTTGCTATGGGAATGAGGTGCAAAGGCCTGTTTGAAGTACCAAAAAGCCCTTTTTTTCCCTTGAATTTCGCTAAACACTAGAGTTTAATTAGAAACACATTCTATTACTAGTCAACATTAAGGTAGGAGGCCACTCCATTTAGCACTTGATTTGAGATTTTAATAGCATGTCTCCTGCAACACTTAAAGGGATTAGTGGTATTTTGTCGTTGCCTTCTCTGTTTGCGGTAAGGATGCTGTCGGTGAGCTCCGGAAGGAGTGCTTCTCCTTCTGCAGGGGCGATTTCCAGCTGCTTAGCAGATCCTTCTCTTTCGAGACCCGGACGAGCTCATGCCTCTCCACCCCTAGGCACCAAGTTCTTCATTGTGCGGCCTTTGGCAGAGCTGGCGGGTGCCTGCCCGGGCAGGCATTGCTTTTGGTGTTGGACCCGCTGCCCTCTCCTGACAGCTCCCCTGCCCTCGCAGCGCATGTCCCTCCAGCCTTCCCCCCATCTCCCCGGCTCCTGGTTGTGTCTCCCCGGGGCTGTGCCTGCTGGGTCTGCCCGGGCCGGTGATCGCGGCTCGGGGCTGCCTTTTACACTCCGCTTTCCTCAGGTTTTTGTAACTGCCTGTAAATCGGCCCACTTTGTATTTATTTTCAGCACCGACCCAAACCAGTTTCAGCACTCCTGCTTTCCTGCTTCTCCACCTCTCCTGTATCAAACGTTGCCTTTATAGAAACGCGTATATCTCGGATGTACTGATTTCCTCCCAGAGGGCTAAAACTGTGGAGTTTGTAACAAGCAATGTGTTCCTTCAGACCGCCCCCCTGCTGTCTGCCCCTGCCTGCGTCGTGTGGGCTGCGGCTCTGCCCTGCCTGTGCTGCTGTATTTATTCCTGGGTTCTTCTCTGTGCCCATTTTCTGGCTACCTGGCCAAGATGTATTTGCTTGAGGGCCCTGTTGTGTTCCTCCTGCTCCCATTTATCTTTTTTCTCCTGGACTGACTGTGCCCAGTGTGGGTTTGTTGGGTTTTTTTTGGGTTTGTTTTTTTTTTTTGGCGGTGGATAATAATAGAAATAATGTATCATTTCCTGAAAAAGCTGAATCTTGCTTTCTTTGCAGGCAGTTCATCTGCTCCTGTCAGAAGCTGCCTTTCTCATGCCCTAATGATGCTGCTTCCCTGCCTTACTTTTTGAACCTTTTGAACTTCTTCTGGAACATAATTACCTAAACTATTTGATTAATTTTTCCCCTGTAATAAATAGTCATTTGAGACAAAATGACTGTTGTGGTCATGGGTTATTTCTACGCTCACCCTGAAGATCACCCCTAAGTTATTTTTATCCTGCTGGCAATGATCAAACGTGGTTTTATGCTGATCACAGAGCCCACAGTAGCAAATCTGTTAGTTTACGTATAGCTCTCCCGTACAGCAGAGTGTGTTGTACTAAAAAAGCTGGTGTCTTGCTGCAGTCAGTAGGAAGGGAGGGGGGCCGTGCTTGGGGAGCCCCCTGCTCAGCGGGGGGAGCAGCAGGGACCTGAGCCCTAACACCCCTCAGGCCAGCTGTGTTTCCAGATGTTACGCAGCCTGCAGAAGTGATGTGCTCAGAGGCTGAGGTGTAGAAGGCAGATCTCTGAAGTAGTTCTAATGCCTTGTAGAAAAATGTATTTCTGTTTGCTAATAAAGGCTAGTTCTGGGGTTTTTTTTCCTAATTCATGGACTTTCATGAATCATAGAATCATAGGGTTGGAAGGGACCTCTGGAGATCATCTAGTCCAACCCCCCTGCCAGAGCAGGGTCACCCTAGAGCAGGTTGCACAGGAACGCGTCCAGGCGGGTTTTGAATGTCTCCAGAGATGGAGACTCCACCACCTCTCTGGGCAGCCTGTGCCAGGGCTCTGCCACCCTCACAGGAAAGAAGTTCCTCCTCATGTTGAGATGGAACTTCCTTTGCTCAAGTTTGTGCCCATTACCTCTTGTCCTGTTGCAGGGCACCATTGAAAAGAGCCTGGCCCCATCCTCCTGACACCCACCCTTTAAGTATTTGTACGCATTAATAAGGTCACCCCTCAGCCGTCTCTTTTCCAGACTAAACAGACCCAATTCCCTCAGCCTTTCCTCATAAGAGAGGTGTTCCAGTCCCCTAATCATCTTGGTAGCCCTATGCTGCACCCTCTCCAGCAGTTCCCTGTCCTTCTTGAGCTGGGGAGCCCAGAACTGGACACAGTACTCCAGGTGTGGCCTCACCAAGGCAGAGTAGAGGGGGAGGATGACCTCCCTCGACCTGCTGGCCACACTCTTCTTGATGCACCCCAGGATGCCATTGGCCTTCTTGGCCACAAGGGCACATTGCTGGCTCATGGTCATCCTGTTGTCCACCAGGACTCCCAGGTCTCTTTCCACCGAGCTGCTCTCCAGCAGGTCAGCCCCCAACCTGTACTGGTGCAGGGGGTTATTCCTCCCCAGGTGCAGCACCCTACACTTGCCCTTACTGAATTTCATAAGGTTTCTCTCCGCCCAACTCTCTAGTCTGTCTAGGTCTCTCTGTATGGCAGCACAGCCTTCTGGTGTGTCAGCCACCCCCCCCAGCATTGTGTCATCAGCAAACTTGCTGAGGGTGCTCTCTATCCCCTCATCCAAGTCGTTGATGAATATATTGAAGAGGACTGGGCCCAGTACTGACCCCTGGGGAACACCACTCGTCACTGATCTCCAACTGGACTCTGTGCCCCTAACCACTACCCTCTGAGCTCTGTCTTTCAACCAGTTTTCTATCCACCTTACTGTCCATTCGTCTAACCCACTCTTCCTAAGCTTCCCTATGAGGATGCTGTGGGAGACCGTGTCGAACGCCTTGCTGAAGTCAAGGTAGACCACATCTACCGCTCTCCCCTCATCTATCCAATGATGGATAGATCTTTCAGACTGGAGTCTTTCAGACTGGATCTTTCAGACTGGAAAATGTGCAGGAATTTTTAAAATCTAATCCTGTAGCGGTTATGTAACACTTGTAAAAATGCTTTGAGATGATGTGATTCACTGTACAGAAAATGGATTTTGAACCTGTATGTAATGTGCCACACACTTTAAAACACTGTTGAATAAATCTTTGCTGGCTGCGTTGGGGGCTTTTTTTAATCCTTGGAATTGCTTGATGTAAGCGACAGACAGTTTAAGCACGTGTACCTAGGGTTTAAAGTTTGTCAGGGAGTTGCTTTGCCTGAGAGCTGCCCGTGCTGGGTACGGCAGTGCAGGCCACCTGCACGGCCCCTTCCTGCTGCGCAGCACAGTCAGGCGCGAGGGAAAGACCCTCCGTGTTGAAGAAGAGTAGAAAATTCTAATGTCGTGTATGAATATGTTTTAGATTTTTATCACCATATACACACAAAGCGTATTCGTTACACTGACAAAAAAGGGTCTCATTATACAGTGTTATTATATAGGAGGTGTAGATTTCTAGGTTTTTTTAAAACTAATGGAATTGTCTTGCATGTTCAAGGACAACCGAGTATGAAATCAATTCAGACATGCCTTTCAGTGTAGTATTTCTCAGTTCTGTGTTGATTAAATGAGAGCATTAGCATGTTACAGATTGCAACTGTAGCAAAATATCCATTTGTTTTCTTCCTCGAGACCACATATCTCATCATCTAAGTATTGTCAATTTGCAAATTGCAGGAAAATGTAGAATTGGATTGCTCTACATGATCCTCTTAATGTTAGGGCAGTACGTGGTTTTTAAGAGTAAGTTGTCCATTGTCTAGCAGGGTAAAATCTTTACTGGATGGACAAGGTGGGGTTATTTTATGTAGCACTTTGTGCACACGTTATGTGAATTATTTGTTTTGAACACTGTTTATATTCTGTTAGTGATGGCAAGCTCTTCCCCTTGAGCTTGTTATTTAACCAGTAACTTTTAGGATTGGTTTGTTCAGCTGCCTGTTGGTAACTAAAGTGAAGCAATAATTGGAGTCATTAGCAGTTGCAAACAGGTGGCGGTGTGGCCACTTGCCCACGACCCACTGCCATCACGAGCTAAGCAGAGTTGAGACAGTTTAGTCCTTAATTGTTGGCTTCCGTGAAAAAGCTACGTACAATAGATAGATTCTCTTCCAGATCTGAACTGATGCTGTGTCCTGGAGGTCTAAGATCTTGTTTTACACTTGACGCTACATCAGAAAGTCTGTCTTTCAGGTGGAAGATAAAACTGTGTTCTGCTGATGACCTCCTGCCTCATCTCCACCCCCCCCAGCACCCTCTTTTTTTAATCCTGCTGCCTTTCTGTGTGCTTAATTAGCTTTCCCATTTGACAGCTACTAGAATTTTCAGGAGCTGCCACATAGTAAGTGGTCCCAGGCAGTAGGTCAAACTTGCATTTCTGGCAGCACAGAGACAGTTCAAGCAGAGCCGTTAGGGCTGGGATAGGTAAAACCCAGGGACTGCCACAGAGATGGTACATCTCTCAGCTGAAATTTCTTTTCTAAAAGTGCATTATTTGAACTATGCTGCTGTACAGTTCCTGGGTGCGCCCCC
>VYZM01006827.1:298722-379458 GCA_013398915.1 Dromas ardeola
CCCCGGTTGGATGCTCAGATGAGATGCAGTCTTCTCTTGTCAGGTTCGTAGTTTCACTCTTTGGCTCGTTTGATTTGCTTTTGGTTTCATCCGTTTGTGCTTGTGGTTAAAGTGCGTGTGTCAGGTTCCTGACAGAAGAGAGATGAATTTTCAGAGTCTTAAGTCAGCTGCCTTCTGTACCTGCCCTTCCTTGCCCTTTATTTTCTTTTGTTACTTCATGATAACTGTAGTTTATACCTGTCTTATTTGCATGGAGCTGGTGTGGGAGCTCTCGGCAGTGCTGCGGTGTCTCCTTACACTCGCCTTCATTGATCTGTTTGCTGTCTGACATCCTGATGACAATTAGTGAAAGCCCTCCTATCTGTTCGTACAGCTGCAGCCTAATTCCTCTGGGTCCTGGCTTTCTGTGGTGGTGTCAGTGGGTATGCTTTCCAGCCAAATAGGGAGCTCAGGCTTTTGGGTTTTTAGAATTTTTATAGATTGATTTTACTATATCATTTATGTATTTTTTTCTGTATAAATTTCTGTTTAACTGGCTCTTCCATTCCAGAATTATGACTGCATTGGCCTACGTAGGTAATAGTTGTTGGGATGGTGATGATTAAATTGAAAAAGTGCTCTTTTTCTGTGGTTTTACAAGACTTTCTTGTTTCCAAGTGTCAAATTTATTCTATAATTATGCAGCATTCTGTGATTTGTGGCTTTTTGTATTGTTGCTTTTCCAGTGGTTTCTAATTAATGCCCATAATACTGAATACCATGCAGTTTGTCCTTGTTGAATGTTGTGATAAGTTGTTGTTTTCTATCTTGGAGTAGGAACACAAAGCTATTAACCTTCACCTTGTTAGGGTTTTATAAGTTTGTGAGCATATGTTCTCAAAAAAAGAGAAGCACGGGGTTTTTTTTTTTTCCTATCTGAGGATGCAGGAAGGCCCTGGTACAATCAGAAGTGACTTCTAAATAATTTTTTTAATTGGATTTGTGCTTTAGTTCATCCCTTCTGAGGTATAAACAATGGTTAATAACCTGGAATAGATTTAATTTTTCCTTCAAAAATGTGCGAAAATTAATTGTTGCCTTACAATGTTCTTCTGAAGATCTGTTGGGAGCCTTGGAGCGTTTTAATTCTCTTAAATGCCCCAACTGAAGAGCCAACAGTCCTGAGTCAGACAAAAATATCTTTGATGCAGACCACTCCTTAGGCATTTAAATTGTAAGCAAAAAACCCCTTGAACAATGCTTGAAAATCCATTTATGTTCCACTTAATTACTCAGCTTCTTACTCTTTTGGCCACTGTAATGTTACTGTTTAGAGAGCCTCAAAATAGTTCCAAGAATACATGAATTGCTAATGCAGAAAATAAACAGAAAAATAGTGAAGTGTTTGAGGCCAAGGTGAGAGGGAAGCTTTTGCTTTGCCACTTCTCTAGATGGGAAAAGACAAGGAGAGGTTGTTTTCCTTTCCACAGTCCTCTGAGCAGGCTTGTTTATCACATGCTGCGTTCTGTGCACACAAAAATCGGAAGGTGTAAAACAAAGGATGAAATTAGCAGTTCACTGTGTTTAATTTCAGTGAAGGGTATTTGAGGAGCGAAGTTAAAATCACAGAACAGCTCTGGTTGGAAGAGGCCTCTGGAGGTCGATCTGGTCCAACCCACGCTCATAGCACTGATCTTAACATTTTATTTTTGTGAAAAGAAGTTCTTTACTTATGTCCTGAACATGCTGTCAATCTGATTTCTGCACATTGTTACAATTATGCATCCAATTCGCTCTCATGTATTTCAAAATGAAATTCCTGCACAGTGAGGATGAGCATGTGCATTCTGTCACTGGGATCTGTACTAGCTATACTGAATTCCAATGCAGTATCTGCCTTTGCAGGTTTTCACATCCTCACAGAAGACACATTTTGAGGGGGGGAGGGGGGGGAGCAGGGAGGGAGTAAATAAGCAGTCTCTGCTGTTGTGTGTTTGGCTGGTTTTTAACATTCGTATTTTTTTGGTTTTTTTAATAGATTTAATGTGAACAACAAAATCCTTCATCCTGAAATTGCAGAATGGTGAGTAGCATAAAGTCTTTCTCCTCAAGTTCTGTTGAACATCTTTATATTCTGTAGCATTGCTTCAGAGAAATTCCCTCAGCAGAAGCCTCCTAGTTTGTTATCTAAGTTTTAATTTTAAGCTGATTTCGTGTTGTGGGGTAGAAGTAATGTACAGAAGTAAAAACAGGCCTAGGTAACAGCGTTAAAAAGTCAAGAATTTATGTAACGTTTCTTAAGCCATGTGTCTGGATATGCATTTTTATAGAATGTGTTTGGAGTGAAGTCATATTTGTGTAAATGTGAATTTGTATGAATAGGAAAAGAACTGAGGATAATTCATATTCTAGCAACAAAAATCAAAGGTAGCTGAAAACTGCGTCTGAACAGGTAATATTTAATAAGGTGTTATTACTTCTTTAGGATTTATTTTAACAGTATTAATTTTGTTGAATTATTATTCATGTAACTATGCTTTGTAATTCTAGGGGAATTCTGCTGTAGCCTATCTAGAATAGACAAAATCAGAGTGTGACTAAGCGTATTAGCAGCTCGCAAAGCTGCTGCATTTTGCCAGTTTTCCTCCTTGGTCAGCATTGCCCACTTTGTCCTCAGGATTGCTCCATAACTAGGGCTGTCTAGTTTTCCATTTAGGAAATAAACTGAAGAAACAACATAGTGGATTTTTGTTAATGAATTAGGTTTTTTATTTAAGTTTTTTTAGTGTATTAATCTAGAAATGAGGAAGCAAATCCTTAGTTAAGACAGATAAGCTCAGAATCTTAAAATGCAAACAGGAAAGTGTACACTCTGACTACCACTGCTGTAGCTGATTGTATTATATACTACCACATGCTGTTCTTTTTAGTGCTTATTATTAACACCAATGCTGAGAACAATCTTCTGCTGTCTTCATCTATATCTAGTTGCCAGCTTGGGAGCTGGGGAGATGTTTTTTGAACATCAATGCGATTTCAGAACATGTAGAATTTTAATAGGTCATGTTTTTGTTGTTAGAGCCATTTTTCGTTGCTTGGCATGACGTGAAGTTGTAAAAGGGAAGCGGGGAGGCTTTGCATGGACATTTTTGTGTCCCTGAGTCAGGGGCGCAGCTGGAGACGTATAGTAGTGGGGCTCATGGCTTGCAAATCCTGCTGATGAGTGCAAGGGGGAATGCGAGTGCGTTGTAACACAGAAAATTGCTCAGGGTACCAATTCTTAACTCCTATCTGTTCTGTCCTTCTAGAATTGGGACCCTTCCTTTTCCAAAACAAAGCAGTTATCTCATAGAATTGACTTCTGAATTTAAGAGTTGGTCAGCCTTTGAAGTGCAGAGTCCTGACTAATGTAGACAGAACACGAGTTCAGAAATTGACGCGTAGGGATGTACAAATTAAAAAATTAAGAAAACTTGGTAAAGAAGGATCTTAGCAAAACGTCTTTTCTTTCAGAAATACCATTAGTGTTCAGTTAGTCAAGCTCCTGTCATTACAGATACTGACAGAGAGGATCTAGAAATGTTCACCGATGCTCTGAGAGCCCTGATGCTGTGTTACATTGCTTACAAAAATAATAGAAAGGGCAAAGTCAAGTTAGAAGTTCTTCATAAAGTCTCGTTTTCCTGCAGATGTGGCTGCTGCTGAGTTCTGTTTGGTTGGTTTGATGCTGGGTTTTTTGGTAGTTTAAGACATAGGGAACTTTCAGCCTCTGATGCTTCATTATCTATTGTGTGCCCAGCAGCCGGAGGAGGATCCTCCAAGTGCCCTGACAAACCCTTTAAAGAGCGGAGGAGGGAGCTACCTGCCCTGACAGTGCCACTTTTGTGCTCCTCCTCTTTGCCCGCCTTTTTGTACCCTTGCTAGCAGAGAACGACAAGGGGCAAGAAAGGGTTCTAACTTCCAAGCTTTGATCTGTAGATACAGCTGCACTGCAGGGAGAGAGATGACGATTTATAGCTGCAGAAGGCTTTGGATTAGGGCTACAAGTGTGTTCCCAAGTTAACTTTCCTTCTGGTTCCATCCACCTTTCCAAGGTGTCACCTGATAAGCTTTTCTCTCTGCGGTTTGGGTTAATGGGGGGTTAAATCTTCAGGAAGCTCAGGGATGAACAAAGAGGAGGTTCTGTGCCCTGAGGTGGTACTGAGATAGATGGAGCCATAGACAGGCAGCACTTGGAACTGTTTGTTTTGGTGGAGAGAATCTCTCCGGGAATTGTGAGCGCCAGCCCAGAATTCTCATTTTGTCTCCCTGCGGTCTCAGGGGGGTGAGATGAGGGTATGCACCTCCCCTCCACCCGGCTGTCAAGGAAAGGGAATTCTGAGAGAAGTCAAAGTTCAGATTTGCATTCAAAAGTGTTTTAAAAGGTTTTATCGAGTTTGGTGACTTTCATTTTATGTCAGAAGTATGTTAAAGACCGTTGTTAGGATTGGAGTGTCTGATGAAATCAATAGATGAATAACAGGCTGTGTGTATTAAAACTTCCTAAAGTAATTTCCTTGGAATGTCAAGTTATTGCCCAGGAAACCTTCTTTGGAAAGCAGTAATGTTTTTAAGAATATTTTTCTTTTGGAAGGTGAATTTTTGGGGGGCTATATTCCAGGGTAGGAAATTGCTTAATTGGAATCATATGCTTGCATGGATGCATACCATTTCAAATTCAGCAAGCTCTGAATTATTCTCTTTTACAAGATGCTTGTCAGGAAGACCCCGATCTATATCGTGCTGTCAAAACTCCCAGCAAGAGGTGAAATGGCTGAGCTTTCTGAACCAGCCGGGGAGAGCTCTGAGCTCCAAAAGGCACCTCTAGTATTTTACCGCCTTCTAATAAAATGCAGAGAAAATGGTTCAATAGTGACAAGGGGCAAAGCGTTTGTGATTAAGGATCTGTTGGCTCCCTTGCTTACTCATCTTTTTTTCAAGATCTCAAGATTTTCTGACTTGCTCTGAAACTTAAGGATAAAACATGAAAGAATTTGACCTTAGACTGGGTTGCAGCAGTTTGCAGATGGGTGTTTTCACTTTTTTATTTATTTATTTTTTAAATTGAGTGAATGTGTTTTCAAAGACATTTAAACACTTTCATTTTAAATTTCAGGGCACTCATTTCAAATTTGATACTGAATGTATATGCTAAGTATCGATTTCACTGTTTTGAAAAGAAAATGTCATCTAACAGAAGACAAACTCCAAACTTGTCCAAATTACCTCCCTAGTAATCGGAAGGAAATTTCTCTACACTAGCACTTAGCAAAATGGCCTTTTGTTACTTTAGTATGAATGTCTGTTTACCATAATCATGGTGGTGCTAGAAGATAATCATTTAGCAACGTACGTCTCATTTTGTGCCTGTATATACTGTATTTTCCTGTAACCTCAATGAGAATGGGATTTGATATTAATGTGTGGAAGATGTCCTGTATTCTGTGTTTTGCGTTACTTTGATGGAAAGCTGTAATTGTTTCTTCGAGGAAAGTGGTCTGTGTGTTAATGTCTTAAAGCTGGGCATATGCTTTTTGTGTTATTTATGTTGTAAACTCTTAACATCTTTTTCAACTGTTTGAAGATGAACTCCTGTGTTTGGCGTTCATGCAGCTCTTCCAGAATGGTATTGTAATGCTTCTCCTTTGCATACATGCATTACTATATTTACTGGCCTTGATGCTCATTCAGTTAGCAAGTTTTTAGGCCAAAGCTTTCAGAAGAGCACAAATACATCAACTGTGGTAGAGAAATTCCTATAAATAAAAAGTGGAAAGGTAACAGCAGAGGTGAAAACCGGTGAAGACAAGCAGGGCTGCAGAATCTGTCTACATGGGCAGCATCTATACGTGCTAAGGGTCTGGGCAGGTTTCCAGAAGGAAAAGGAGGAGAGGACGTACCCAGGTGTTTTCCATGCATGTCATGGAAAGCAGCCATTAGGGTTGCATGCCTGTACTAAAAACAACAAAAAAAGACAGCTGATAAACACTGGGCTGATAACTGGATACAAATACTTCTGGTGGGCATGATCAGGAACGGTGAATGCCTATAGAGAAGCAAACATTTGTGTATCTTTGAGGAAACCACTGGTGTAGGAAAGTGTAGCTGAGTTATGCAAGCCTCAGCCTTATAATTGCCTCGAATTCTGTGTGCTCTTGACCACTTGATTAATGGAAAACAGGTTGTGCATGAAATTTGGTATCCAGCCACTTAAAATGCCCAAACTTAATTTCAGGACTGAAATGATAGTTGTTTGTATTAAAGCTTCTCTCTTCTGTTGGATGACTGATATGCATGAAAAGACCACCTGCTTGTATGGCAAATGCAAATAAAAGCACAAAGTGTATGAAAAAGAGGAGAGTGAGGAAGAAGAAATGTTTTTACACTGGTAAAATGAAAAAAAAAAGTTAAAAATGATAGGTCAATCCTGACAGTAGGAGACTTGTGCTTCTATTTTAAGTTGATTGCATTGAGTGGCTTGCCTGTTAATCTGAGAACTGTGTTACGTGCTGAATCTGTACATTTTTGCGATTGCATTAGCTGGAGGCTGAAAATTATTTGTTCCCATTAAAATATTAATGAATGTATGCAGAGTGTGTAACTGGTCCAAGAGCAGTTTTTAATAGAACGTTGAAGTTGACATTTGTGAACAAAGGTGGGACTTTCTTCCTAGCCTTATCTGGAAAGCGGGGGGAAAAAGTCAGGAGAACTGGAGCACTCGTCACCTGCAAGATTGCCCTGCGGTGCCAACCACAGTGCCTGACTGGCAACGCTTTAACCCTGGCTGGGGAGAGCATTGCCTTTTATGCCACCAAAACAGTGAGAAGGTAGTGAAATCCATGCCCTTCTGCTACCCAGATGCGCTGGTGGGAGCTCCATCAGCAGTACCGCTGCAGGCAGCACAGGAGCCCAGGGACTTCTCCTTTCCGTATGCAGTGGAGGGTGAAGCTGGTTGTGTTCCCTGCGCCACTGTACATCCTCCCTCTCTTCCCTGCTGACGGCTGGGTAGTGGGTTTTGTTGGTCTCAGGATGACTAAACATTTTCTGTAAGATGTTTCAGTGCTTGACCTTGTGTAAGTGAAGGTGGTGCGTTGCATAAAAAGCCTGTCTGAGGCTGAGTATGAATTTATATATGCAAACAGATACCCGAGAAGTTATGATCTAAAATAAATACCTTGACCCTGAAGCCTTATGACCTAGTCAAGTAAAATAGGTTCTAATACCGTTTGCGCTTGCCGTTGAGCAGTTACTAACTTGTGTTACTAGCAGATCCCAATAAAGAGATTAGACAACTGAATTATGAAACAACCTATTTTTCAGGCACTTGCAGATCAGAGATATGTACTGTATATTGAAAGTAATATAAAGGCACATCAAACAAGTATTAAATTATCCTGGTAGCACATGCAGTCTTCCGAAGAACAGGATTAAAAAAAAATAAATCTATAAGCTTTTGCTACCTCATTCTAACATGAATATATTTGAGCTACTGTTCTTTATGTCTTGGCTGAAAGGCAGAAGCAGAAGTTTGTTTCCTCACCCATGGTGAGCAGATTATACCATCCCAGTGTCATTTTGTTCACCTCGGTGTGCATTTTAAAGCCTTGTACTTCTCATCCTCAGTGTGCATACTGATTATTTTGTGGCATACTCCAGTTGACTAAGGGTGTCAGTCCGTTGCCCTCTGCTACGCTCCAGGTTGTAGGAACACGCTGATTGATGGCAGCGTTTTCCCAAGGTCCCTTCCCTCTGGCAGAGCCGCTGTGCTGGGAGGGGGGTGGCTGTGCCGCACAGCGGTGCGTGCCGGCCGGGGGAGTGCTCTTAGTGCCCGTCAGAGGCACTGGTGGCTGTAGGACCTGCTTCTGCGCTCATTAAAACAAACTGCAGGAGCAGAAATACAGTAAGTAGTTTTCCATGGCCGTGTGAGTAGGAGCATGTCAAAATGAAAAAGGGCTGTCTTGGTGGCAGTTTCAAAATATAACAGTTATGGTACTTTGTAACTGCTGCAAACTCTGGAGTGGAGCTGGAAAATATAATTTAAGTATTTCCATGCGATTCAATAGATGTAGTTTTGTTCTTTGTAAACAGTAAGTATGTACTTCACAGCTGCCTTTGAGATGGACGTGAGAAGTATTAGGAAATCAGTATGTGTAGCAGTGGAAAAAGTAGTTGATTTTTAATAGAAGGTATGGAACTATCTCTGTTTCCCTGGTCGTATCGCACTAAATAGCTGCTTTTATTTGAAATACATGGTAGAAAGCAGTGTACGTAGAGAAGAGTTTGATGGTAAATTTTTGAGATGAGTTCAAAACAGTGTGTCAAGGCTCATAAATAGACACAAATTCAGTACCTCGTAAGGCATGAGCAAACTGGGGTTTGTTTTGTTTGGGTTGTTTTTTCCTCCAGAAGCACATGAAAGAGAATGGACATTGGAGCTGTGATTACTGCTCCTGTGGTTTCTGAACTTCATGTTTGGGGTTTTTTAATACCAAATAGAAATGGCATTTTTTCACACCTCCCTTCCCCCTGCCTTTTGAGGTATTGTAAAGGGGTGGGAGTTGGGATTGTGCTGAATAGAAATTCTGGAGCTCTGGGAATTGCATTATGTAAAGTAGTTTCAAATTGTGCTTAAAAAGTAAATCAAGTATGCTCGTAGAAATTTTCCGTTTGAAGTAGTGTTTGAGCCATGACAAATGCAGAAATACATTGCTTTTGTTCCTAACGTATTGTAGAATGAGTTGAAAAAGTGTTGGTTGGACCACTTACTTATTGGTATTAAAATAACGTAGTTGATGTTTGAAATGCCTGTGACTTCCCTCTGTAAGGTTGTTTTGCTAATGGTGAATCAATGCCAACAAAACTTTGCTGTCATGAATACTGTAATAGCTCTTCTCTCTTGAGGTGTACTTGATCTAATTTTACAGTAGGTGATGCATATTACTTTCAGAGGTTTTTTTATTTTGTATTCGTAAGCTGTGAAGTTGCAACCTAACCTGATATCTGTTCTGCTTTTCTTTTAAGTCGTGTGATTAAGACAGACATGGAGTTGGAAGTTCTGCGCTACACCAATAAAATCTCCAGTGAAGCTCATAAAGAGGTAATGGATCCTTTACTGTTAATAATTTTTGCTCTTAGTGTAGCAGTGGTACTCAGAAAATGTTCCCAGCAACACTGAATTGCTTAGTAATAAAATAATGGAAAGGCTGGATAGAAATAAGAGGATAATATCCCTCCTATTACAGCCCAGTAATATACCTTGCATTGTCCTTGAACTCGCTGGTGCATTTGTGACGTGAGAGAAATCAAGTGTGGGTTTGGGTGAGAGCTGGAGCCTCGGCAGAAGGTGACCTGCTTGCAGTCTGTCTGTCCTGTGTGCACAAATACTCGTCTAGTGGTGGAGAAAGAAGAGATCAAGAAGATTATTCTTCTGGCCCATGTCAGCATGTGCAGCTCTGAAACGTTTCACCAGCAAGTTCCTCTCTCCACATCCTTACAAACCGAAGGAGTGTTTGCATGCGCAGTGGAGGACAGTGCAAGGGTTCCTTAGGCTGCTCCTCAGAGATGGGTATGTCCCCCAGAGCAGGGCTTCCTGCTGCTCTTCTGTTGACATAGCAGCCTGGCAGAGACAGATCCAGGCTCTCTGCAAGGCTGCTCAGGTTGGACCTAGCACTGTACCAGTGGAGTCATATTGCTCTCCTGGTACTAATGGCAAAATTAACTTGGGTGTCAATCCCATACTCCATACAGTGGTGCAGAGCCACCCTGAGTTCTGAGCGATGACCAGAGGGAGCTTCGGTAAAAGCAGCTGATGAAGTTACTGACTCATCTGTTGGCTTTGCTCCTGCTCCTTGGACCTCTGAACTGTGAAGTGTAAAAATATTTTAAAGTGAACATTGTAAAATTGCAAAGTCTAGGGATAGTAATTTCCATTAATTCTCCTTGGTCTTTCATCATCCTTGACTAGTCTTATCACATCTGAGAGGACTACTTCTGTAGAGCTGCTGCCTAGAACTTTTATAATACAGAAACAGGCAAAGGTATAAAACTGGTGCGCATTCTCAGCAAATCTGGGAACAAAAATCAGACTTACGGGTTGTAAACCAGCGTTAACTCTCGTAGTTTTCTGTTGATTCAGATTGCGAAGTATAAAAGAGAATCTCCCCTTGTAGTGTATTCCAGTTCACAGTTTTGTTTTGCTGGTGTTTCGTAAGAATAAAACAAAAGGACTTGCTGCCAAGTTCACCAGAGCTTTCAGAATTAAGCATTGGTATTTTGATGAGCTGCACTTCATTAGGATATAGCAGTTTGGCAATTAAACTTGCTTTATTGCTGGAGACTGCAGGCATTTATAAAGATTAAAATGTGTTTGATTTCTAACGCAGTTTTAAAATGCATCTACTGATGTAAATTTAAATGAAGTACAGATGATATTTTTGTAATATAGGTTCCTCTGGAGATACTCAGTCATAAGTCATAAATTTATAAATATGAGATTCCCTCCTGCTACAAATGTCCCATGTTAATATGTATCTTACAGGTAAT
This sequence comes from Dromas ardeola, assembly GCA_013398915.1. NCBI lineage: Eukaryota > Metazoa > Chordata > Aves > Charadriiformes > Dromadidae > Dromas > Dromas ardeola. The sequence continues at coordinate 309,283 of VYZM01006827.1, forward strand.
GAAGGCAGTAAAAGCAGGTATGAAAGAATACGAGATGGAGAGGTAAGTGTTCTTTCAATAATTGTAATAAAAAGGAGAAAGTCTCTCCATAGTGGTGGTAGAAGCAACAGCTGAGGCAAAGCAGTAGTGTTGACTCAGCTGCAACTGAGAGCTCATTGTGGTTTGAAGACTGTTGTGAGCGTTATTTTGAGGTGGTACTTCATCAGTTTCAAACATGTATTTGATGGTGGTTGATTATTTTTTGGTGATGGTTTAGTGTCGCATAATTCTCTTCCTGGAGTTTTAGTAACTTACAGCCACCCGATAAAATGGTGTTTATGGATAAACACTGCCCTTATGCTTGCCATGCTTAGAAGGCTGCATGGAGGAGTATTTAAGAGCCTTAGGAAAGGCTGTGTTCAGCTGCATTTTGCATTCAATTACGAGTGGGCATTACCTGTACTTAGCCTGTACAAGGAGCTCGTCCCACAACTGTAGTGGATGTTAGTGCAGCTGTTAAGAAGTCAGTAAGAACACAGCACACATCACTTATGTTGAAGTAAACGTGCTGTAGAGGCACACATAGGAAGGATTGGCTGCTCCTAGCTCGTACAGCAGTGATGTGTCTAGATACAAGGAAAACATTGCCTCCTCTTTTAAATCAATATTTACATTAGATCATCAGCAGCCTATCTTACAAAGCACAGTTTTGATCACCAAGTCCATTTATTTTTAGCTCGCATAGAGTGTTTTCATTTTTCAAAGTATTTGCATAATGAAGAAATAGAAAATAGCTGTCGTATCTCCGTTACTCTTGTTGCTTGACAGTAATTTTTCAATCGTTAGTAAGCAGGTTAATTTGGCGCCCACTGAGGGGAAAATAAAGTGACCTCAGTATTTGTCATCAGGATTTCAGGGTAGCTCAAAACGCAAATAATGCCCTTCGAACACTTGCAATATGGAAAAACTAGTGTTACATTTAAGAAATTTAAATTTCTACAGACTCTATAGGCTCATGCCTATAATTTGACTGCGCTTCGAATTGTGGTTACATACACCACCAGGTAACAGGAAAAAAAATACGTTGTATACATTCCCCCCTTAACTTTATTAATGAACCTTGTGTTTGTGTTCATTTTACTCACTGCCCATGCTATACATGCCGATAGTGAAGTTTTGGCTCTGGAAGTCAATAGTAATCAAAAATTCCCATAGAACAGAGTTTGTTCTGAAGTGCTTTTAAATGTCAGGATCCTGGCAGTTTGGTTTAAATGTCATGTAACAAATACATATATATCCGCTCCTCTGTAAGTTTATGAGGTATATTGCGTTTTCGCTCCAGGACTTACTTTCTTCTCTGGATAGCTTCTTCTGTACACATCAACCTTTTGAAAAGATTATTTGTGTCTTTCAATTAAAAAAATAAGTAAATTAGGCAACTGTCTATTAAACCTATTTAAAATTGCCTTCTGTTCATCCATATGTCTTGAGAGATTACACTTCTTGAAAGGGTTTGAGGTTATTTCACTGATGAAAGAGGTCTCGGCAGGCCACCTCTGTAGTGGCTGCCTTGGAGACTATAATTACAACTTCAGTTTCTGTTGCTGGTGGAATTCATCCCTGCTCTGGTTTTTGTTCCTTATTGCTTAAGGGAAAAGGGTCCTAAAAATGTAAACCTGTCATTTCCACACCTCTCTGGCAAGAAGTGTGTGGTTGAAGTGTTGATAAATGAAGTTAGAAAACAATCTAGGAAATCTCTACTCTGTATGCAGATAAACCCACTGATGTATTCTAAGAAGGGAACTTTCAAAGACCTAAAAATAGGTAACATCCAAACCCAGGCAGTTGTTGTTGAAATAGTAGAGGGGTTTTTTTTATTATTTTTTTTTAAATTTTTTTGTCAACAGGCTAGGTAGCTTGCAATCGGCAGATTTGGTACGCCTGAAATCTAAGGGGGCAGAGAACCAGAATTCTTAGTCTGTAGAGGTCTAACAAAAGTATTCACGCTTGTATTTAAGAGATGAATTAAAAGTCAATGAAGTTTTCCATTTTCTGATGTTTCTAGGGCTTCTACTCCCTTTGTGAAAGCTTTCTGAGTTGTGTGGCCCTCTTCCCCAGGTGCATTTGCAGTTCCCACTGATGGCAGTGAAACTGTGAATTTTTGAAATGAATATAGATATCTCTTGAAATGTTGCCAGAAAACCCCCCCTGTGTATTGCTTTACTTCATTCTTTGACGTTGTGGAGTACAGCATGTGTGGGTTTGGGAACAAAGCTGGTCTGATCCTGTTTGCTAGGAAGGATAATGCCAGAGATCTCAAAAGCAATTAAAATTTCCCATCACTACATGTAGGACCTAAGCGTTGCCTTCTCTCTGATCATTCGGTTAAGCATCTTCCTACAAACACTGAGTCATTTTACTTCTACTGTATCATACAGCCAGAACATGTTAAAATACCCTAGGAAATGTACCTAGGAGTCAACAATGTACAGAGATAGTTGTATTTCTAGCATTGGGATTATTCTCTAAGAATTAATTTGAAGGAAATTAAGTAAATGGTGGCGAAATCTCTAGATAAGATAATCTCTTTTATTTTGAGGGCTTAGAGCTCGCTTCAGAAATATGCTGGAAGTATGCTTTATGATTAAGGTCCTCTGGTAAATTATTTTGAATCAATAATGCGTTAATGCTGAGATATATAAAAAATGAAAGCATTTAACTGCAAGTCCAATCAGCCCTGACTTTTTTTTGGTTTGATGTTATTTAACTTTAATATGTGGTCGGTTGACTTTAAGGAGACAGCCAAGGCAATTATCTACGGACAGTAATTTACAGCACGTGTAATTGCACATAAAGTCATTTTGGTAGGTCAGATTCTGGATTTTCTCTGAAGTAGTTTGTTTACTATTTGTGCTTATCTCATGTTTAATTAATCTTCTTTAATTAAAGGCTTTTAATTATGAAACTGCTCTGTGGTGAATACATTGTTAAAATACAGCAAAATGATACAAGAAATCGCTTCAGGTCGAGAAATGTGTGAAAAATGTCTGTGATTTCAGCTAAGTTGTTTTAAGCGTGTATATACAGACAAAAATATGATGTGTATATCTATAGATATATACATACACACTGCAAGTACCAATTAGGACCTACGGACATCTGTTTCAGGATGCTCTAAGGCACCGGAGATACCTCTCTAGATCAGTGTCTATCAGTTTCCAGAGGGTTGCTTATTCAGCTGCGTAGTATTTAGCAATGAATCTTCTCTGCATTTTGTCATTTGTTCCCTTTTTTATGGAAGACAACATTTTTTAAGATGGGGCTGGCTACTTGGAATTGTTGATTTGGTTGGGGAATGACGTGAAAGTGTGTGCGCGAGCAACAGAAGAGTATTGGACATGCAGTTGTTGGATGCACTGCCCGTTTTGGGTTATTTTAATGCTGTGCCGAAGTGTGCCGAATAGTGCCGAAGGCCCTGTGCCAGGAGGGTGTGTGCAGCCCTGAGCTCATTAAATGATCATTGCCCTGATGATAGTGGGCAGCGCCAAGCCAGGCTGAACCACTGCTTCCCTTGTCCCAGAGCTCCCTGGGTGGCTTGACTGTCTCCGAACCCTCTGCGGCTGCTGAACAGAGGAGCACCCTGGAGCGGTGATCCCAGTACCTCCCATCCAAAGGCTCGGGTCCTGACCCCGCAGGAGCGCAGAGGAGCAGTCAGCTCGTGGCAGGGGCAGGCAGTGTGGGGTCAGAGGTGGGTGGCAGCGCTTTGCATGCCCTTTCCAGCAGTACAAGCAGCAGAGTGAGAGGAGTCTGACCAGAGCTGCTGAGACGCGGGATCCTGTAGCTCCTGGGCACTGCTTGGCCACTCTTGGTTTTATTGCCAGCTCGCTGGGGGAAGCCTCCTCACCTCCCCACCTCTGCTCTCCTCCGTAAGGTCTGCCGGCTTCTCCTTCTGGGCACTTCAGGGTGCGCTCAGCTGGAGGGGCTCCTGGTGTGAGGCGCTGGAGACGGGGCAGCTGGGTTTATTCAGAGCCTGGGCCAGCCAGGCCGGGAGCTTGTTACCCAACTGACTGGCTGATGCCCCCTCTGTATATAGTGCAGTGGATCTTTTCCGTCTGTGCAACTGTACAAATAATTGTGGTGGTTTTGTAGTAGTTCGTACTAAACTTAAACTCCACTCTGCTGTACCAGCAACACTTTAAAGAATAAAACAGCAAGAAGGCAGCTACAGAGGTTTTTCCTTCTTGGTTTACAGAGCCTACGGACTTTTTTTACACCTTGCGTCTCTTACTAGCCGAGGCTGATATGAGTTCTTTATCCCTATTCTTTTTAGTGCTGTCCCCGATTCCAAAGCAGAGCTTAGGCTTGGAGATGAGTTGCTGTCATATCTGTCAATGTGTAATTTCACTATCTGTGGAAGTCTGAGAGTGCTCTCCTGGATTATGGCTCTCATCTTTCATTTATCTCTTTCTCTTCTGCTCCAGTGGAACAAACTGAAAATAAAACATACATGTTATTTCACTAGAAAGGAGAAAATAGCCAGAATAATTTTATTTTCCTTTGGGTATTTCCTTTTAGTGAAATGCTGATTATTTTAGCTAATCAGGATTTGCCACTTACCATCTCCTGATAGATTTTGGTCTTTGAATGTTCTTGAGAAAGTCACTGGCTTCTGCAGCAAATAATCTTTACAAATATTTCTATTTTTTCATGATCCATTCTTTGTGTTTAGAATTTCAGCTCAAGCGTAGCCTTTGTAAGTCCTTCGCATAAGTGTGTATGGATAGTAAACAAGAATGCCCATTGCAGCTGACAAAAATACACGAGTGAATTCTTCTCAGTTGCTTTATGACATGGGAATGGTGTTGAATTGTGCCATGACCCTCACTGGTATTTGTGTATAGGATTTATTTTTATCAAACTTGAGACCAGCACTCCATTAATCTCAAGCAGCATGTCAGTCTGCTCAGTTACTGAACTGTGATTTTCTTTTCCTTTAATTTTTTTTTTTTAACAGTTGGTAGCATTGCATAGCCTGAAAATGGCCTGACTGCCCTGTTTCCCAAAGCTGCCTCCCAGTTAGAGGTGGTGGGTTTTTAAATGTTGGTTACTCCTATCAAAGGGGTGGGTTTAAAACTTGAAAATACATGAGAAACATCTGAGAGAGGGGAGGAAGGTGGCCTTTCACCACGTCTTAAAAAGAAAAAAATCCCCTTGTTTTTCCTTTGCTTCTGTGGGATAGGACTGGTGTATGTGTCTGCCTGCTCTCTGGGCGGTGCTTTGGTACTAGGACAATCCTGTACCCAGTATTATTTATTTCCCTTTATATCTAGTTCTAGTAGAAGGGTCGAAGGAAGACATGGATCAGCAGCAATTTCTGTTTTTCACAAAGTGCCCACTCTGCAGAGCAGCGCAGGAGCTCCTGTTCCGCAGGATGGCACGGGGGAGAGCTGGGGGTCTCCTGCCTGTGCCGGGGGAGCACCTGGTGGGAGACGGCAGCGCGGCATCACCCAGAACCGCCTGAAAATGATGGTACAAAATGCCCTGCAGTGCTCCAGGGCCAGGTCGGCAGTTTAGTGCGGCTCTGGCAGCACGTGTTGGGGAGCTGCTAATTGCTCAGGTTGAGCGAGCCCCTGAGTCTCAGGTGTCCAGTGCCCAGAGCGAAGTCAGATACAATCTCTTTGCTGGGAAGAGCACCTGGATCGAGAGAGACACCTCCTGCAGCCTTCCCCTCCTGCCGGCCTTCCCTCAGGTACAGCTGGCCCTTTCATGTTTTAAATTAGGCTGTCTCCGCTCATTTCCTAATCCAGCCGAATTAAGGCTGTAAATAGTCTTAACATAAATCTGAATTTAAAAATTGGTTTAGAACACCCTTGAGCATTGTTCCTCCTCCGTGACACACGGAGGCAGAAATGTGTATGTACACACAGTCGACCCAGCAGAAGTGGGGGTAAGGATGACCTCCTGAACATGGAAACCTTCCATCACAGCACCTCAGCTGCTTCAGCAGAAGTGCTTCTCTGTGGTGAACCCACTTGGAGAGGTTCCAGCTACCCCAGCCCTGGCAAACACGTACCCGTTTCCAGTTGCCCTGCGCTCCCCCTCTCCCCAGCTGAGAAGATAAGTGTGGGGGGCAGAAAGCTCCTGGGGAGGGGAACGAGGGGGCACTGGAACCTCTGAGACCAGATTTGCCTTGTCTATGTGGTCATGGTGGTCGGTGGTGGACTCCACTAACCGCTGGCAGGGAGCAGAGCAGTTCCAGTATATTCCCAGTGACCTCTTGGCATTTTCCCTTTGCAGGAGGTCCTGTGGCAAGCTGGTGCGTTCTCTCTTTCAGTAGAGGACAGCGTGGTTCACCTCCTGGATGCCACTTTAATTAGCTCTTTATGTCGAAGAGTGCCGTTTAATGGCACAGGTCTCTTTTGTGACTTGTGATTGAAGTTCCACATAATTGGGTTTAATGTTCTACAAAAAAATTGTGGAATCGGACCATGTGAGAACTTCAAAATTAAACCCTCCATCAGCCCACAGATACCAAAGAACAATTACCAAGCTGGCCTTGGAAAATGGTTCCCTTCAGAGAGCGAGCTGTGGAAGGCTGTGTGCAACGTGTGCGTGTACAGAACTGGGCTTGCTTGCACAGCAAGAAATAACCCAACTTTAAATGCTGTGTCATTGTATGTCCTTACAGGGTTGTTAACCTAGTTAGTGCTGTGGTAATTCCTCATTACCTTTTTATTATCTTCTTGGAAATCAAAAGGTAGTCACAGTTTTTATTTAAATTTTGGATGTGACTGAAAATTACCAGCAATGTTAATTTCTGTGGGTGCTTTGTAGGGTGACTACTACTCTTATTTATATTAAGGAAAGAACAAGCTTTCTTCTCAAATTAGCAGTGATCTCCGTCTTTACTGAATCTAGCATGGCATTGAGATAGTGAACTAATTAGCATTACTAATGACAAGCTAAGATTGGAGATATGTGAAATGGAACTCGTAAAAGACAGCAGGCTGAACTGATTATTATTTGCTGTGGATTTTGTTCATGCTTGTTCAGACAAGTCAAAAGTAAAGACTGTACCATATGTGCGGCTCTATCTGCATTGGGAGCTTTAGTTCAATAATTTTTGCTAATTTCTGTTGAAGCAGAGAGATCAGAATTTTGTGTTTGGCCTTCATCTTTTGATAACCAGAACTGCTACGTGATCATGCTCAGAGAATAGAAGCCCAGCTTGAAGGAAATGGGTGGAATACCAAGACTGTCCATTAATAACACGGTGTCACACACTGACCTTCTGAAAATCAGAACCATTTTACACGGATGAAAAGAAAATGAGCAGATTCTGTTCTTGCTGCTGGCGTGCCCCCTGCATAAATTCTTTTCCAAATTGGTTCTTAGAGCATCCTCATCACCATATAGCATGCAAGTGCTGCCTTCCAGCTGGTTCAGCAATGTTTCTAACATATATCCTGATGGTTCTTTGTTTTCTTTGTTTGATTTTTGTTTGGTTTTCTGTTGTTGCATCATCTCTCTAGGGGAAGAATTGTGCAGAACTCTGTACTATTTTGGCAGGTGGTAGTTTTTTTAGAGTACCCATTATCAGCAGTATTGAAAAACACAAGGCCAGGATTATAATTACAGGATGTGAAAGTCTTTTTAGTTTGGTTCTCCCTGCAGATGAGCTTAGTCTCATTTGCAGAATGTTGTGTTGCTCTCACGTGGTGTAATTTTTTTGACCTAGGTATTGGTCATGGGGTTTTAAGTGTTGTTGGGAGATGCCAGGCTTAGGTCCCTTGGTGCTTTTTAAAGTGTGAGGTTGCAAACAATAATTGAAAAAACAGGAAGTCACTGAAGGCAGCAAAGGGCAAAGCTGCAGGTCGGTGCCTGTAGCGAGAGATGCTGGAGTACTGGAGTTGGCTTAGCGCTGAAGTCCTTGTGCCCAGCTGTGCTGCCTTTCTGCTGCCCGAGCAGAGCTGAGGACAGCGTGTGTAACTACGGGCGAGTTGTATCGCAGGGCAGAAAAGCGATCAGTTGCCAGGGGCAGAAGTGTTGGAAAATGAACTCTTAAGTGAAGCTTAGGACTGGGGAGGAACCTGAATCATATTAGACAGGGGTGATGTTTGTGCTAAAAGGAATTTGCCCCTGTTGAGAACCCCTCAAAACCCAACGTTATTTCTGGGTGGCTTGGGTTGTGCTTTCACCAGCTCTCCCTGAGTAGATCAAATTGAGCCTTGAGGCAGTCTCAGGAAGCGAGGGATACGAAGAGCTTTCCTGACAACTGACTCTCTGTCTTCCAATTCATCTACTGAAACCTGTATATTTAAAAGAACCAGTGAGATGGGCTGCCTTCAGATATCACATAAGTTAATCCGTTAGTGTAAGGTACAGTTGCCATCACTTCTCACTTGGTACTGTTCTCTTGTAAAATGTCATCTCTTTCAGAAGTATTGGACTGGATTTTTGCTGCTTTCTTATTTCAGAATGAACCCGCCATCTCCTCTTGGTCAGTGGGCAGGCATTCTTATGTCTCTGGTTAGCAGATAATTTGTAAAAATTGGGTACAGTTGTGTGGGTGCAAGGTGTACCTGTCAGTTGTAAACATTAGGATTGTGTGAAGTTTAGGATGCTAGATGTGATTTATGAGTAGTCTTTTGGCACTGGGGTGTAATACATTAGATTGGGTCAGCTCTCCAGGATAAATGTTCTTCTCTACTGTGTGTTTCAAGGAGAGTACATTAGGCACTTGGTGCCAGATTTGGCATCTTTGGGAGGATCGCTAAACTACTGCTGTCCGGGCCCCTCGTGCAGTTTAGGATAAGCATTGAAAATTAATCTGTTCTTGTATTTCATCCCATCAGTCTGCGTTAACCCCTGACTTCCACCGTTGGTGTTTGGTCTTTCTGCCCTTCTCTTCAGCCAGGCCAGGTGCGGGAAAGCAGCCTGAGCAGTGGGGAGAGGAGCAGCGCTGGCAGAGACCGTGCGTGGATGCTGGAGGGCAGGGAGTGGACCAGCAGGACCCTGTGAACCAGGGTACAGCCTCCTTCCAACGAGCTTGGGGACGTGCGGATTTTGTGACCTGCCTGCAGAGCCCCTGTGCAGTCCTTTGTCTGGCCCCTGCATTAAGAAAGGAGCGCCGAAGTGCTGCCAGGAATGGGAGAAGGTGTGATGGGTAGACTCAGTCGCAAAGCGTGCCTGCATTGTCCTGAACCAGACGGAGTCCTGCCTCCTCAGCTTCCCTTCCCGGGAAAAATCCGACTTCTGCAGCTGACTAAATCTGGTTCAGACATTGTCATCACAAATGCAGTGTTACAATCTTTTATTCTCCTTAAGGTAGTAGGTTTACATATCCCATATGACAAATTACTGCATTATTCTCTAAGAATAGTTCCAAGTAGTCAAAAAAGTACCGAGGGCAAATTAAGCTCTATATTGGGACCCCAGCCTTCAAACCCAGGTCCTTACTGCACTTCTGCTTACTCTGTGGTGTTGAACAGAGTTCAAACTTCAAATATTCAATTCAAAACTGGAAGGAAGATTATGAAGCGTTGGTGATTATATTGGCTTTCTGTGTCACTGAATAGCACTTGTGTGTTATGTGCTTCGTGGGTGGCTGTGTATTTGCTAAGAAGCATAACTGAAGATGAAAGTTTAATTATTTCTTCAAGGCAAATCCTCTCTCCCATGGACTTAAACTTGCATAAGAAAAATGAAAATTCATAAGGAGTGTAAAAATTGGGTAAAATTAAAAACCATTTATTTTTACCCTATTTATTCTTCTGAATAATAAAATTTCCCCATGGGTCTTTGGAACATATGTGGAATAATTACACTGTAGAAGTGGTGCTTTAGTTCAGCTTCTAGAGCTAGGGCAAACATTGTGATTATGCTGCAAGCTTAAGTCTAGGTTTTATAGAAAATCTCATTCAAGGCTCAGTTGCTGTCAAGTGCAAAAAACTGTGACCCAAGGATTGGTCCCTGTGGGAGCAATTATTCTTTGCAGAGATTTTTTCCAGCACTGAATATTATAAATGTCAGGAAAAAGTTTAACCCTCAGTACCTCTAAAAGAATGTTTCCATACCTGCTGGCAAGAATATAAATTTTTTGCTTGTATTTGCCAGCATTTTATGTTTAAGCCAGGAATTTTTTTTTCAAAACTTGTCTTTATAAACAACTCAAAAGTACTGATGCTGTCTGTTAGTTACACTCTGCGTGCCTTGGTGAAGACAAATCAGGGGCTGAAGCTCCTGATGCTCCTTAGTGCGGTGCTGAGCCCAGGCCTTTCGTGATGGGCTGCTCGCACGTTGGGCACAGTGATGATTAAAACATCTCCTCTGCCGGTGGAGTGAGCATGGGATTGCTTGGGAACCCGGGTTAGCATCTGATATTCGGTATGCATGGCTTGGTCACCAAGAGAAGTGTGTTCCTCTCCAGCCCTCTGTCTGCGGAAGGCAGCGGGGAGCATCTGGGGTAAGATCCCAGGAGCCAACACTTGCCTTCAGGGGAATCTGATTCCTTTTGAAGAGATGCAACGTGTGCATTTTCACGTCCTTAATTTGGTGTGCATTTGTTTAAGTCTTATCAATCAAAGCATGTGCATTATTCCTAGCAAAAATTAAAATAATATTTGCCAATTACTTAAAGTAGCAGATTCAAACCCAGCAGATTCCTGCCCCCACCCCTCTCTGTTTTCTCGTGCATCTTCGATGCTGAGCGCAGGTTGGTCATTAACTGTGATAAAACGGACAGAACTTGCATGGTGTGTTCAAAGGCTTTTGCAAAGTGCAAGTAGTCATGAGATGCAAAGAGGAATGTTATGTTACCTGTCTCTGAAGTTCAAGTCTGAGGTGGCCAGAAGCACCGTTCACTCACCATAATACTGCGCTGAACCATAAGGACAAATTGGTCCTAAATGTACCAACCCCAGGGCAGGAAGGGTCACCCTCGTTTGGACTTTTTTTTGTTTTGTTTTTTTTTTTCAGTTCATGATTTGTATTTATTAGTTTTATTTATTTATTTATTTATGATCGTTTGGTACTTTTCTAAATTTAAAATACTGATACTCAAAATAGTCTCAGGCGATGTTAAACGAAGAGCTTCTGGTGTTGAGAAATGAAGAGTGGACCTTGCAAGTAAAACATGGATGGTTTTTTGTGTTGGGCTCATGCTAAAGGACGCGGAGCCATTTGTGTGGGCAGGCACAAGTGAGATCCTTTAGCTGTTGCGTAGAACTTCCAGTGAAATTTGTCAGTTTTTTCTTTGAGGAAAGGTATGTTTGGCTTTGGTTCCATTATGCTTAGCATGTGTAATTGTATGAAGAAGTAATTTTAAAAGATTTTGTGAGGCCTTTCGGCAGTTCAAAAGGTTATTCCAAAATACATGACAAAGATCTAAAAGTTTATTCCACGATATTATGGGGAAATGCACTGCCCTGAGGCTGCGTACCGTGTTACGGAGCTCGGGCGAGATGGCTAGTTCTTACCTGGGACTCGCAGCCTCCTGTAGGAGGTTCATTACAGCTGGCAGTGATGAAAACTTGGCTTAAAGTATTTGCTTTCATGTAGATAGAAGCCGGGTGCAGGACTGAGCGCTGTTGCCTGCTGAAGCACTGGAGAAGTGGAGTGGTGGAGCAGTGCCCTCCAGCAACACTGCAGAGGAGAGGCTTGATCTTTCCTGGTGTTTCAGAGATAACAAACCACCACAGAGCGAAACTTTCCGTGCCATCTTTCATAAATCAGGAAGAAATTCAGAAGCTGATAGGGATGAACAGGAAGCATATGTCTCTTTATGTATTTTCCCTTGCTGGGGAGAGAACTTTTACAGTGGCAACAATGGTTTTAAATCTTCGTTTTCTGGGGAAAAAATTAAAAAGCATTACTTCCTTTATTTTTCAGATGGAGCGTAGGCAATCACAGCTGGGCATGTTGGTCTACATCAGTAGACCATGCACTCCATTTTCTTTAACTCTGAGTCACTCCTCACTGGTTTTACATATATTTTTCTTTTTTTTTTTCAACCTGAACAAGCATTTTGAATCCATGAATCGTTTATCTCGGTGGTTCTCTTTAGAACGGGAAGCGGGTGGAAATTCATCGAGCTGCCGAGAAGGGGTGTGGGAAAGCCCGCGTCTCGGCTGCCATGGCAGGGAGCGCCTGCGCTTGTAGACATTGCCGGTGGCCTGAGATCAAACGGCAGAGAAACAGCTTCACAGTAAGAGCCCAGGAAATTCTAACTAGGTAATGAGTAGTGGCTTTCTTTTGATTTACAGCATGGCTTTACAATCAATCTGTAAAGCTTTGAAGAGAAAAAAATAAACCTCTAAGGGAAAGGGAAGGGCCATACAATTAGTTGTTAGTGTCTGCTGACTTGTCTCCTCTAATTCCAAGAGCGTGCTGAAAATGGATGATAGTGTGCAAAAATCTCAACTCTTGGCCAATTCCTTTGTAGATTCAAGCTGAGATACGGTTCACATCACGCTGGTTCTGGGAGAATATTCAGTTTCATCTTAGCTATAGATTACGTGTAGACGGGTGTAGTTGGAGGATTTTGACAAGGGTTGCGTGTGTGATGTAACTTTCAGCTCTTGTATGTCCAATTCCTGCTCTGATCTCCTTTTCTTTCATCTCCAGTGTGTGTCTTTCATTAAAGAATTGGATGGTGAAGTGGATGTGATAGCTTGCAGAATATTTCAGAACCACACACGGCAGTATTTTTTTACTCAAGTAAATCACTACAGTTAGAAAACTTACTCGGGAATATTGTGCTGGAATTTGGATTTGGAAATGCAGTTTGTAATTGTCAAGACACCATTTGGTTGAGACTGCTCGGTCGTTAATTTGTTTGAAGTTGACACTTGAGTTGAAAGACTAATAGCTGCCTTGGTGCATTGCTCAATTTTAAATCTAATCTGTTGCAGAGTTTGGATGTACTGCAACTGTGGGTGCAGTTTGTCATTTTTATAGCCGGGGGGCAATACTGTTGTCTGGGGACCTGGGGGTTTGCTGTTCCCACGCACAGGCTTGTTTTGCACATCAGTAAAACTTAGGCAGAATGGAGAGCGGATCTTTCTGATCTTAAAGTTTTAAGATGTGTATTATAGCAGTTGTGTCCACTATGCAGAACAATTTATTTACTATTAAAATCCAGAAAACTTGTGTTTTCATCATGTGAAAAATGGAAAGAATTGTTCACAAGTGCAAGTTTCACTCTTGTCGCATGCACAGAGTTCTGTCAATGCCATTGTTCCTGCATTAACGTGCAAATAATGTCAGGGGATCTTACTGCGTGTGACAGACTCTTCTGATGGGACTTCTAACACAGGTTTGTGGGGGATTTTTTTGAGAAGTGACTACTAACTTGCATATATGATCTTCACTTCCCAAATTATTAATTTGTGAACGAGGTAAGGTTTTCATTCAGAGTAGCAATCTAGCTAGCATTACTTCCTCTTCATATTTCAAATTAATCAAGTATTTTATGCATAATAAAATAATTTTTCTCAGTCCACATAGGAATATTAATTTCAATGTAGAATATGGTATAGGCATGAATGGAAGTGTTTTCCTACCCCAATACTAGAAAGCTTGTTTTTTCGTCTCTCAGCTCTTAATGTTTCCCCAGCCTGGCTCCTGCCTTCCTCTGCAATGATGTAGGCTGGCAACCGGCAGCAGACGACTCTCTCTTGTTGTCGGGTTTTGGTTTTTTCCCCCCAGTGCTTTCTTGCCTGCACCCATTCATTATTTCAGTATCAGGAATATTTGAAACTTGGAGCGTAAACTGTGAAATATTTGGTGTGCTGCCTTTTACACAGTTAATAGATGTGCCGCATTCCTGAAGTATAAATCAAATTATGTAGCCTATTATGTTTTACATAGGAGAAACAAAATATGAAGTATTTTACAATGCAGAAAGTGCATGTGAATCAAACTTTTGTTGTTCCTAAGGGATACAATTTTGACAATTTTATGAGGTTGCAATTTATTTGTAGGGTGAGTTGGCACATGGTTTTGATAAAGGTAATGTTCACACAGCGTACTGCTAAGGAGAATACTTTCTTAAAGCCGCTAGTCTTGCTGATGTGTATTGTTATAACAAAGTACCTGTTAAACTCCCTAGAAGCGTGCCTCTCGGAGATGCAAACCCTGCCTGGCGATGCTGGTCTGAGCATGAACAAATAAGCTTTCAATCTGTGCTGAGGAACATTTTCAAGGAGCAATAAAAAAAATAATAAATGAAAGCTGTTAAGAATTGGGAGGGGAAAAAAAAATAAAGCCATATTTTTCCCAATACAGACTTGATCTTACGCAAAAGACTGGGCAAAAAATGTTGGCCGTGAAATTCTCATGCTCCCTCTTGCTGGGAAAGAGTGGCCTGATGTGAGTGACAAGGAGTAGGACTGTTGGTAGGAATGACCTTTCCTGGAATTTCAAGGAAATTTTCTTGTTTTGCAAGATATTCCTCTAAAAATGCATGTTAAATCATATTGCACACGGGACTGATGTTGCTCAAAATTCAAAATACAGCTTTTAACATGCGTGCTACTTGCTGCTTTTTTTCCGAGGGGGATGTCTAGGAAAGGTTACATGGCAATTCCATGCTGCCCGGGGTTGTGCTCCCGGCTGCCCGCCCGGAGTTGGCAGCAGGGAGCGGGCTCTGGGAGGCTCCGGGACACAGGTACCATCGACCAGCCGTGGCTGGAACTGCGGCTTCTCTCGCTTTCCAGACCCACTGTGGCGTGAGGCAGCACCTCACATTTCCAGCTTCATTTTAACATATCTGTTTTCATATCTTGTTTCTCTGAAATTGCTTAAAGGTACTTGGCTGACAGCCATTTTAGAAATGTCTGTGGAGACATGCTATTTCAGAAGAACCAGCCTAATAACTGGCATTTGTTCTTTTTAATTTTATTTTTCGCTCTTCTTTCCCTTTTTGCTATTTAAATTGCAACAGAGAGCAAGTCTGCAAGCATCCTTATTTCCTCCTCCTTCCCTCCCTCTCTTCATTTGTATCTTTTCAGTCTTTTTTAGTCTCTCTCCAGCCACATGCAGTGTGCTAAAACAAGGAAAGGTGTCCTGCAGGATCTGTCCTGCTCTTTGGGATGTATGGGATATATGTTCCATAGAAACGTTGTGGACGGATTATAATAAGCAGTAATGAACCTGAGAGAGGATAGTTCAGAAAATAGTGGTGAAAGGAGTTTGGTAAAAAAAAGATTTATGAAGTAGAGAAGGTGAAAAAAATTGAGATTAGCACAGAAATCAAAAATACCTGAGCTCAGAATTTTGCTTGTTTTGAGCCTGATCTTTTGTTTGTTCCCATTCAACGTTTTGTCTTTCTAAAATTGTAAAGTAGTGACAATCTGTTATTGCAGGGGGAATTTAAGACCTCTTAAGAGCAGCAATTTTTGTATGGTTAAATTCTGCAAGAAATGAAGTTATCAGGAGCGTTTTCAAGATCTGGGTACTTGGCATGGAGCTTGCTCAGTTCAAAAGTGCAAAGTGCAGACAGATTCAGGAGGGCTTTCCGCAGGTACGGGGGCTGTCAGAACCCTTGGTAATGAGGGCTGGGTGGAAAGAGGCCCAGAGGAATACTGCTATTTTTTAAATAGCACTAGTTAGCCTCCAAAACGCATTTTCATTGCTGGTGAAGTTATTAGAAAGTCTGAAAGGTGTGATATAATGAAGCAGGCTGAAAGAAGAATGAAGTTCGAGTACTCCAGCCAGGTTGTATGTATGTTTACAATATTTGTATGTATTTCAGTTAATAGGGGGTGCACAAGTGCATGCACCCCCTCCCCCCCACCCCCAATATTTAAATTTACTTTAAATAAGCCCTGATGGAGCACAGTGTCTTGGAGGCTGTAGCAGCTTGAGGAGCTGTGGTTCCAGGTGTGAAACGTGTCTCTCATCAGGCCGTTGGAGCGGCGGTGCCTGAGGGTTATGAGCAGCCTCTGAGGAGTCTTGCAGTCCCAAGCTACAGTCACAGTTTCCGTGAGAGAGGACACATGAACTTCGCCAAATTTTTCTTGGCAAGACCCGTTATTCCCCCTTTCTCCCTCCTGGGCTGGCAGAGAACTGTTAAACATACTCTTAAACACATGTATCTGCAGAGGTGAGGAGGAAAACGCGTGAGTCTGGCCTTTGCCATGACACTTCACTCCTACCCGAGGGTTCAGTACACGTGTCCGTAGTCTGCAGAACACCTTTGTGTGCCACATACGGCCTGCCAACTCGGGGGGATTTCTTGCAGCGTGGTGGTGAGGAGCACTGGCATGAGAAGAAGCAAGCAGCACCCCCAGATTTCAGCGTCGGTAAATACGAGGGGGAAGGGTATGTTGCAGGCAAGTGCGTCAGCAGCTCACAAAGATTTAGTGGGGATTTGGTGTGGAGTTCTGATCTCTTGTTGCAGAAGTCTGGGCAATGTAAAAACCAGTGTCTGTAATCACGTTCAAAGGTCTTGATTGTCAGAGCGATTAGAGAAAGCCAATGCTGCTCTCAGGCAGAGTGCAGGGTTGCAAAGAGACTTTGCTGAGAGATACCCAAGTCAAAGGGGTTAGGGAGGAGGAATGCTTACGGGGCTACTGAACCTAATGGCAAGTACAAGAAAATATAGACATCATCTTTAGCCAACAAAGAAGCAAATTTTACATGAACTGGCTATTATTGGAAAAGTTCAATGTAGAGTAAATCAAGAAGTTGTAAAAACAAAACCAGATTCCTCATGTTAACAGGGTTTTTAGGAAAGGAGAGTGGGAAGTGGGAAGCAAAAGGATAGCATTTTAATTTTGAGAGTGGGAGAAGTCACTAGGATTTCACCAGGTTGGTAAGATGTTACTTGTTTCCCTTTTGTTTGTTTATTCCTCCTTTTTATTCAAAGGGGATTCAAAGAGAGGTAATCGTTTGGTAGTTGTAGATAGCTAACTCAAAAGCTGTATATGGCTTATATAATTATCTTTATTCTGAATAAAAATAGGTAGTTTGTAGAATATGGTATGCTTTATCTTTTTCCAACTAGAAAACTGTATCAGATTAATTTTCTGTGAAGTCTAATGGTATTCCCTATTTATTGCACTTGAGAATCCTTAGGAAATGAATTACGTATTGGCTTAAATTTGTGATTTTCTCTGAGGCTGAAGATTGCTGTTGTCTGGGTGCGAGTGCCTCAGCATCACTAAGAGCCAGTGTGACAGTGCCTTATGAAGGCTTTTTCCCTTATACATCCTGAAGTATGCAAATATTTGGGGTTTTAATGCTATTAATACAGGTAATTCATTAATGGCGGTGGATGAACTTGCCCCGCACAAGAGTTGTGCTGTGAGAAGAGCAGACTAGGATGACAGTAAATGCCCACCCAGCGTCAGAAGTGCAGAGGCTGCCAGCTGCGGCAGCACCAGCTGGGCCAGGAGCTGCGTGGCCAGGGGCTGAGGCTGGGACCGGGAGTTCAAAATCCAGACTGAGCTCTGCCAGCGGATGCTAAACAAGACTCTTTAACCACCTTTAGGTTTTTCCTTTCAGTATTTCTCTTCTCTGTGGAGACGGAGCAGTAGCTCCAGTTGTCGGCAGGGTGCCTGTACCAGCAAATGGCCACCCGTGGCTGGATCTCTTGCTCCTCTGCCATAATACTCAGATGTGCTCCAAAAGCCACCCGTAGGGCCTGCTTCCCGTCCATATGCAACACGCAGCTTCTGCAGGCGTGCTCCTTGGGTGTGTTAAGGTTGAATTTCAGTTTTGTGTTAAGCTAATCAGATTTGCTTTTATTACAAGGTTTTGTTGTTGTTAGTTACTAAGAGGTGAAATAAAAGCAGAATACAACTCAGGAAATTACTAATTAAAGGAGTGGTAGACTTATTTTTAAAGATTCTTAACACACTTAGTGAATGCAAGGAGAACAAAACTGAACTGCTGGGAAATGATGGAGCAGGAACGTGAGTCTGGGTAGTCTCTAAATTGCAGTTCACCCTGGTGTGGTAATTGCTGCAAGTACTGAAAGCAGCTGGAATAAATAGGTGAAACTTTTTATTCTCCCCCAGAAGCTTGGAATATTTGTAAAGGAGTTTTGCAAGAAACTATGTAGAAAACTCACTCAAGAGAAACGTGATAACATACCACTTTTTTTTTATCTGCGGGTGAGCTTTGTACGTCTTGGTCTTGTTTTGAATAGCTGTGATCAAGAAGATTAAAATCTGAGTGATTGTACACTTGGAAAAGATGACTTGTAGCAATTTAAAGAGCTTTTATTGCATTGATTATTTTGTAGGAAAGGAAGCAAAATAGTTTGGAGAGCTGCAGTTCATTTCCATATCGTGTGCATTTCAGTTGCAATTATCAGAAATTCAAAAAGACAAATTAAAAATCTGTGTTCTTCCCACAGAGTCACTGCAATTGGTACATGTTATCCTTAAGCCTCTCCTTCCCCATTTTCCCTAGCGAAGGCTGGTAGGAATACCGCAGTTCCCTGCCTGGAGGAGCTGTGCCTCCCCAGAGGCAGGCTGGGCTGCGCTGGGGGCTGCGAGCTCACCTGGGGCACCAGAAGCTGCCAGTGAAATGCATTCGTCTGTTTTCGTTGTCCGAGCTAACGGGGAATTAAAAGTAAGGCTAGGGAGCGAAAAATATATTGGATTCCTTTCAGCTTCAATTATCAAAGGAGCTGCTGCTAATTTAAGGAAGGACATTGGTTTCCATTTTCAAAAGTGCTGTACTCCCACTTCCATATAGTGCCTTTTCCGTAGAATTTAAGCTTTTAAAGGCTGGATTTTTAAAGGCAACTGTATCTCTTTGGATAGAGTGTGAATCAGTGCTTTAGTATTTTGGGGATGTGGGCTTCAATATCCAAGATATTTAGATGCTTTCTGAAATGACCTTGTGTCTTCTCAGCTAGTCTTGATTTAAAAGCCTTACTAATAACCCAGGAGGGGCATAAAGAGATGCTCCTGTGGAAAAGGAATAGCAGAAGTTTGCGACTCTGCTTGCCATCCTCTTCCCTAGCGCCGCGCTGAAGAAGGAGGTGAGCAGCGGCACGGGTCCTCCACGACGTGGCGGAGGGAGCCTGGGGCGGCTTCAAGGCACGGGCAGGTCCCCAGGAGGAACCGCTCCTGCCTCGTGTCCTGGGCACCAGGAGAATGCTGCAGGAAGTGGTTTCTCTTGACGTTCATAGAGGTAATTAGCGTAAAAGAGTGAAATACTTGAGTAAAAGTAATTTGCCCATTGTTTGTTCTATTATGAATGCTGCAGGGCTACAGAATACAAACCTGGAGCTTCAGAGAGTAGTAAGAGGGACTTTGAACAGATTAATCATAAAGAAGAAATGGCAGTATTTCTGTCATCCCTTGAGCCCTTCTCAAATAGCTTTTTGGGTTAAGTTCATTTGCGTTTGGTGTCCTTTTCAGTTTTATATTGCTCTATATTTTATGGGGGTTTGTTTGGTTTTGGGTTGGTTTTTTTTTTTGTTTGTTTGGTTTTTTTTGAGATGGATGGTGGCTAATATGTCAGAAACAAAATGAAACAAGTATGGAAGGAAAAGGAAAATTAAATGCTGTCATGATCCCTACACGTTTTGTTAAACAAAATCAGGAACTGCTGCGCAATATCTTTGTTGCAAAGGTTTGCTTTGATTCCTTTCTTAATATGAATAACAGTGATGTCCCTTCTCTGGCTCATGAAAGCTGGGTATTTACCCATGATGCTTTATCTGTCATGAAACTTGGATATCTGCCCAACTAAAAATAATTTCTATTTGACTAGTCCATTGTAAGTACAGATGGCATAAAACCAAAGCATGATTTGATAGCACAGGGGAGACGCAGAAAATGTTATTTAAATTCAAATGTTATATCTCTAGCAAAGCTGCTGTGTTTTCTTCTTTCCTATAGCGATTGTGTCAAACTCCTTTACTTCACTCGTTCTCGTAGACCTTTGCTCAAGTACCTGTATTAAGTAATTTTAATTTATTATGATAGGCTGTATACAGTTTGCCATTTAGCAAAGTGCTTGTCACTTTGCCGTAAACCATCTCACGTGATGTGACCTAGCCAATTCTGACAGCTGAGAGAGTTCAACCACAATGTGGAGTTTTAAAGTTATTTACAGTGCTTGAAGGTCTGTCTGCGCACAGTATCCACTTAATCCGGCCTAAATCTGGGGAGCTGTCTGCTGCTTCTGCCGCTCTGTCTAATGGCTGCTAATAATAGCTCCTCCAGTCGCCCCGTCCTCTGACTGAAAATCTATCTGGAGCTGGTGCATCTCGTGAGGCAGATCAAAATTGACATTTTTTGTTGATGTAACTGGTTTCTGCTGAATACTTGGGGACAAATAAAAGTAACTGAACTCGAAGGGGGAAAGTCATTCGTTTGGTGGAATTATCAGCCAACTGACATCTGTAGTTAAATAAGTAGTCCTTTAAAAAATCCAGTTTAAAATATACTTGAAAAGTGAAAAATTAAAATTAGCTTTTTCGCTACCAATTGCTTTTAATGTATTACATTTATGTCCTTAAATATAAAAATCATTTCATGATTAACTTTATTAAATGATTCCATGATGTAGACAGATCTCATTTAACACTTCCACTTCTTCTGCAGCAGATGTAGTATTAAAAGTGAAAAAGATGGCACATTCATTTCATTACAAAATGAGTGATCTCTGTTTGCTGCTACTGTTTCCTAACCCTTTTAATACCAATATACGTATGCCGTATAGAAGATGTAAACAGTGGTTGAAATTTTAGCAGCTGGGCTGGTTCTGCTGTGCAGCTGGGGTGGGGGAGAGGTAAGAAGCAGTAGGTGCCACCGGGGTTCCAGGAGATGCCAGGCTGAATTCCTGCTGGGGGTGCTTGTTTGGCAGCTACGACAGTGCCGATGCGAGGCTCCAGTAATGGAGGACAAGTATCTAATTAATTTGAGTTAATGTGCTGTTATGAAGGACGTCTTGTTAAAGAAACCTGGATTTAATTTTTTAAATTAGATTACATTTAGTTGATAAAGTTAACTCCGTGGCTGTAATATGCTTAGCCTTCAGTAAGGCATTTGACTTATTATCACACGACATTCTGATTAGTTGTATACAATATTAATAAGGTACACACAAAATGGATTAAAACCTGGCTAACTGACAGAAGTAGTCATCAGAAACGAGTCATCTTCTAATGCTTGGGGTTATTTCACAAGTGGGGTTACAAAGGAGCTGATAATACATCTGATGGTATTTGACTTCTCAGAAGCAATTTCTAGATCCCAATAAACTATATAGATGTAGACCTTTGGGAGTCGGTGGGTCATCAAAATGATGGGAAGGTTGAGCAGTAAGATCTGGATCATTTGATCAGCTGAGCTTATTAATATAAAATGTTTTAATGTAGACAAGAGGGAGGTCATAAGTTTAAGAAGAAAGAATTTAGATGAAAGCTATGGAATACTGGACTTGTGATCTGGAAATAATTTAGACATGAGAATTTGCAAACAACCGAACATGCCCTTTGTGGAGTAAAACTCTCTCAGAAACAGCTAATGGGATTTTTATATATACATCAGAACAAAGGCTTAATTACCACAAGGGGAACGAATCTAGTCCAAGGTAATGTTTTCTAAATCTCTCTCTCTAATACTTCTGTGTCTGATGTCTGTGTAGAAAGTCACAGTTAATGTCTTCTAATGTCAGCTCCATTTTGAAAGCGATGGCAAGGAACACTTTTTCCTTGAGAAATAAGAGTGCCTACACACTGAATTAGCCAGGAATAGTCATTTTGGTGAATACAGGCAAATCTCTAAAGAGTGTCTTGTGTTCAGCTTCACTAAGATAGCAGTGGACTAACCAGTGCCCAGGTGCTGCGGGGGCTACTTGTGTGCTCAGGCACAAAGCCCTCCAGCCTTTAGCGGCTGCGTGGTGAAGCCAGACAAACTGGATAGAAACTGAAGTACCTCGGTAAGATACAATCCTTAAACAAGGGAAATGGTGGATTCTCCGTGTTCACAAGATCAGCACTTCTTAAATGGAAGACCAGCTTTTTTTGGCAAAGACTTTTCTAAGTAAGGACTTAGGCAAGGTAAGCATAAAAACGCCTGTGTCTGAGCGTCAGTGTTTCCTGAGCTTTACCCTGAACTCTGAGAATTCAGCAGCCCTCACTGCTCCCGCATGTGCCATGGCCTTCAACAGCACGTCCCGGTCTTTGGACACCCCCCTGCTCTTGGTCCTGTGTCCGGCGGTAGGGGCATGAGCTGGACCTCTTTGCTTTGTGTT
The DNA here is from genome assembly GCA_013398915.1 of Dromas ardeola. Taxonomy (NCBI): domain Eukaryota; kingdom Metazoa; phylum Chordata; class Aves; order Charadriiformes; family Dromadidae; genus Dromas; species Dromas ardeola. Next base: position 331,486 of record VYZM01006827.1, read on the forward strand.
TGTGGGGACCTGTCAAATCTGATGGTAAGAGAAGAGCGGCTGCTCCTCGAGCCTGGGGCTTCAGCGCTGAGCTCAGCCCATACTCACTCCGGAGAGGAATGGCAAATAAAGCCTGTATTTCTCTTTATATCTCGTCAGTTTACTGAAGCCAGTGAAAGAGGTTTACCTCTTCTGTGCGTAGGCACCTCCAGAGGGAGATGAAAGGTATAATATGCTAGTGAAAAGATAATTGCCAGCTGAATCGAGAAGTATATAAAACACTTCTTATATTCTGGTAGAACTAGTGCCTGTGGCTTGTAGGCATCCTGGGCTGTGTGTTGGAGCCGCTCGCATCCCTTTGCAGAGATTTGCAAGGCAAGAAATAAATGTTGAGAATCTCTGTAGATGGATCTACTGCTGCTTGAACGTGGCATTAGACTCTGGGCGATGCTTTAAGGCAGTGTGACTGTGTAGATCTTTTTCCGCTGTCTTTGGGGATGTGATCGCTTGTTCATCTACATCAGCAGGAAGGGCAGAAGACCTTGTGGGGTTAGTCTGGGAGCGGTTGTCCCGCAAGTAGCGCCTCTGCATGAGCCTTCATTGTCCTGTGGGGAGAGGAGCCGTGGTTGGTGGGTAACACATCTGCTGTGAAGAGAGAAGAGATGCTGCCGAATTGGTGCAGGAGCATGGCTGCAGGAGCAGGCTGCGCCTCCCGGCAGATAGGCCTTTGCAGTGCACTCTCACGTCTTGACATGAGCAGTTTCAAGCCCTAAGTGTACGTGCAGCATCAGGACAAAACTTTTTCTTTCATTTTTTTGACAGATCTAAAAATTATACTGTTGGCCAACTACTGGAGTTCTTGTTTTATTTGCTGCTAGTGGAGGCTATGCAATGCCAGGAGCAGAGTAACCGAAACGTCCTCAGAGTTTTAGGCGTGCAGTGAAATGTTTGCTTCATTTATGGTTGGTTGATATCATCTTTCTAATCCTTATGGTTTTAATTCTTTCTAATAAAAGCAGTAGATCTGCAGAAGCTGATGGGCACTGAGCTGGACAATTTTCTGTGTGTCACTTGTGAGCAGGCAAGTGGATTTGTCACGCCTTGCATGACAGCTGGAATTGTTGAAGGTTCTGGTGAGGGTGTACTTTCCCTTGGCTTTCACCTGAGTGATGATCTGTGCTCTGCAGGCTGGGCTAAGGGAACCACGATCAGTGTTACAGACTTCTTCTTGAGACTTGCAAGAGCTTGAGAGCTGTTGGAATCATCTCTGCTGAACGCATTTCACTTTGTTCCCTGTGTCTTGCCATAGTATTTGTTTTGAAAGTTGCATATTGTCTTCTTAGGAGTTGAAATCAGTGAATATGTTTTCAAAGCTTTATTCTCATGAGTTCAGCTTTGCAAAATTCCCCCTCCATGAGGGAGAGCCATGCATGTTGGGGTTTCCAGGGCAGCGTGCAGGGGAGCGTAGCCTCTTCATCTCTAGCAAACGCTTTCTGGTTCTGTTGTATTAGATTGACTGGAATTGAGCTTGCTGGTCTGTTGGGACAGAAGATTGTTGGAGTCTCAACAGACTCATCTGGACACTTTTAGCCATATAACGTTATAGTGTTGATACATGTTTTCTTTACTCGGAGTCTTTTTCAAAGACTTATGAGTCCTCTCTAGATTTTTATAACAGATAGTTCATAGCCCCAAGAGTAGATCCTTGGAGTCGTCTATCTCAGGCTTGGCTCTCAAAAGAGTAATTCCACTGGATTGAAGAGGCAAGTGTTTGAAATTCAGGAGACTATAAAATTGATTCTTCCATAAAGAAGTAATTTGTGGTAAATGGTGTAGTCCTCTGGGCAGCTCTTCTCTCATTTTATATGACCAGGACCCTTGAAACATGGTCAGAAAGATTAGAGAAGGATACTTCTGATCTGGCATTTGTCTGCATGAGCCAGGAAAACTTTTCTTTTGACAATACAGTATCTGGGAGCAGACCCAGCCAAACACACCATCTTACTCTAGGCTTCTGGGGGTAGGGAAAATGCAGTTTTAAGAAAAGTTTGGACAGTGTTCTGGAATTAACTAGATGATTCAGAAATACTTAACCAGGTTTTTCCTATTTAGTTGCATGTTCTCTGGTAGGGCAGCAGCGATGCGCTGCGTCACTCCAGAAAGCGTGTGGGAGATCCAGGCGGGGTTGCAGAGTTCTGCCTTCTGGGAAGGAAAACTCTCTGGCATGAGCTCCTCCAAAAACGTATCCCTCCGAGAGAACGGTAGTCGCCTCTCCCTTGCTGCACCCCTCCGGTGGAGCAGACTGGCTCAGCGTGAAAGCAAGGGGCAGCCGCGTTTGCCTGCGGTAGAAGGTCTCTGTGGACAGAGAAGGAAATCATAGCACTGGCCAAAGTGCCATCTTAAAACAAAAGCAGTTGCTATAGTTGGCATTTAAAAGAAATTAAATTGAAAGTCAGACAAGCTGTTGCTTTCATCCATATATATCCAATTATCTTCTATCATAATGTTACTTCTGGTATTGGACATATTACTGTCCTTCCCCAGCGCTTCTAACAGCTAAAATATTTCTTATTTAATACTACTGTATATGCAGTCCTTACACATATTTGTCCTTGGGCTGGTACTGGGCGGCACCGTAAGAGAGTAAGGCCAGTGCCCTGGGTGGGAGGGCAGGGGGTGTGCAGAGGCGCAGCCTCATTTGTGTTGGCACGGCAAGACTCCTGACGTGGTGGAAGAGCAATTGGATGCCATACATCATAAATTTAAGAGGTTGTTGGGTTTTTTCCCCCAAGATAGATCTTGCTAAACCTTGATAAAGCACGTTGCCACATCAGCATTTATTCTTGACATCTGTTAAGTATGAATACTTAAATATTGAAAATGACCTTTCCAGATATCTCTCTGTGGAGGAGATACAGTCCATATACTCTTCATAATACGCTGTTGTTCTTATTATTTAATCAGAATATAAATGGGCAGCGCACTTTAGAAGGTAGTAAAATATATTCCCTGCCCCCAAGAGTTTGCTCAGTAAGCAGGAATAGACAAAAAGGGAAGTGAGGAGAGGATTTATACAAATCAAACTATGCAGCAGCTTAAGGCTTGTTGTGCAGATATTTCAATATCCATATCTTCAGTGACTTCATCATAGGCGTCTCTGATGTGAAAGCATCTTACTATCAGAGTTTGTTAAACGCTAAATATTTTTTCGTAAAAACTTGAAATAAACCGAAATATCAGCAATTTCATTAATCTATCCAAACAGTAGAAATCAGCTTATGAAATTTAAATTTAACATATCTGAGTCAGTAGAAATAACATAATACACCTTTTTGAATATCTGTGAAGTACAATTTAATGGGTAAATCAAGCGGGCTTCTGCCATAAGCTTATTAGTTTCCTCATGCCAAATTCAGATCACTGAAAGCAGCGAAACCTTGAGGACTGAATTTTCTGTGTTATACAACTACTTGGAACATGCAGAGTTCAGAAACATGTTTAATAACTGTAATTTATTGAATTTTTGGTTGTCTCAGCAAAAAATACCTATTGTAAGAACATGCAATTTTAAAGGTTGGATTGCTACAGGATACTGAGCGTTCCTGACCAGCTATCTGTACTCTCTGTGATTCAGAAATAAAGAATTTGTTCCATAATTGCATTCAAAACTGACTTAGCCGTAGTAGAGAACATTTAAACTTCTGTCACGTTCCTATCTACAAGTCTCAGGCTGCCATTAATGCAGAGAGCGGGGAGCTGGCTGCATTACAGTCATCTACCACCCTCCCCTCCCAGGCGGAGGCAGAAATACCCTAAATCAATGAAAATTGGTGGTTCCTGTAACAACTAAAGCATCTCTTGGCTCATGGTGTTTCCTAGAGTTGTAAAGGACAGAAGCAGGAAAGTCAGTACAGATGTCACCTCCTATTTTTTCCTTAAGTAGCAGGTTTTTTTAGTAGCCGTCTGTTTTGAGTTGAAGAAACTCAAAGACATGCAAGGGTAATAATAAGGATAAAGCATTTCTCTTTATTATGGTCAGTTACCGCTAATCTCCTTTTAGGATTTTAACAGGGATTTATAGGGTTTCATTTGTGTTTTAGGTTTGGAGATAATTAAGTACCTTTCTGCTGCAAAGAAGAAATGGAGAGAGAATTGGCTCAAAGCTAAAACAAGATTCCTGTACTAGCGCATATATTAAACTTCCTTTTATTTGGTTGTCACCCCAATAGGAATGATTAGTGGGTTGTAGAGAAAGAAAATGTATTGCATTACATCTATTAAAGCATGTTTTATATGTAACAGTAATTAAAATATAATTGAAATCATGAGTTCTTCTAATTATTGGCTTTACATAATGCATAGTTAAAGAGTGAGCATCTATAAATGTGTCCTTTTTACACATCCAGAAATGGTTTGCTGGCAGCATTTTAATTAAAGATGGATTAGTTAAAACGCAGTTTAATCATTCTGTCATCAAAGGATTTAGACCTCATTAATTAGCTGTTGATAAATAGGTTTAAACTACAAAAAATTTAATTTAAAATATGCCAGTTGAGATCTAGAATTATTAGAGCTGGAAATGGAGCAAGGAGCCTACGAAAAATTCATGCCATCTCTTCCCGTAATATTAGATTAAATATCAAATTTAGATCAGTGCAGAATTTGGTTCTGCCTTGTTACTGCTGGACGTGACTCCACATGGACTTCAGAATTGGTGAAGAAAGAAAACGGAGACTCCTTTTCATGATCGTTGCTTTGCAGTGTGGCGGCGGGATCTGGTTTCCATGTATGTATTTGTTGAGGATTGAAAACTCATTTTAAAATCCTTCTGCTGTGGAAAATGGATGAAAATAAATCCTAGATTCAAGGTTTTATAGCTTCCACATGGCTGTAGGGAGCAGTGCAGGAGGAGGTCCCGCTGCTGTGTTGGCTGCCTAAATCCAATAAATGGGGAGGCGGGAGCACGGAGCAGCACACGGAGGTGATGTTACCGCGGTGCAGGAGGAGGACAGGTTCTCCCCCAGCTCCAGGCTGTGTCCCCCCGCCGGCCGTACCCACCACCCGCTGGAGGGCAGCTGAGGACGGGCTGTGGTCCTCGCTGTTGTGATGGGCTGGGAACTGCACGCGGCGTCCGTTCCCCTTGCGGCTGCGGGGGGACGCTCCCAGCAGCGCAGTTCCATCCATTGCAGTGCTCCTGCCGAGCTGGAGTCCCCGCGAGGGCACTCCCGTGGACTATGGGTGCTGCTTCTGTCAGGTACTCACTGGTGGCTCTGTGACTCGCTGGAGCTCTGGTGCAACCCTTTGGGTAAACACTATTGGACTTTTTTTTACAAGGGATGTAGTGATAGGATGAGGGGGGATGGCTTCAAACTGGACGAGGGGAGATTTAGATGAGATATTAGGAGGAAATTTCTCACTCTAAGGGTGGTGAGCCCCTGGCCCAGGTTGCCCAGAGGAGCTGTGGCTGCCCCATCCCTGGAGGGGTTCAAGGCCAGGTTGGACGGGGCTTGGAGCAACCTGGGCTGGTGGGAGGTGTCCCTGCCCAGGGCAGGGGGGGGCACTGGGTGGGCTTTAAGGTCCCTTCCAACCCAAACCATTCTATGACCCTGTGATTCCCTGTCCTAGCCCCTCGGCAGATGGAGCAGCTCTGGGTGAGGCATGTTCCTCTGCTGATGGAGCACCCGTGTGCTGCGGCCGAGCTGCTGCATATGGAAAAAACAGGAAGTGAGGCAGACCTTGACTTGCAACTTTGTCAGAATTAACACTAAAATCTTCGCAGATTCGTACTGTGAGTATCTTAATCAGCTTAATTGCCGTGAAGCAGTAGCTGTAAGGATTTCAGTAGTTCAGTAGTCATAATATTTGAATCCACAAGTCAACCCATTTTCTGCAGATGAATCAAACAATTCTGACAAATGATAGGTGAATCTTTGGAGTAGAGTTAGAAGACTTTCAGGAAAATAATAATTTGACAACCATACCTGATGACTTTCTTTAAAGGTGTCTTGAGTGTTAATTCAAAGATTGACTTACTGAAAAGGTATATTTACAGAGCACTCTGGCAACGGTGCTGTCTCCAGGGCCCCTGTTCCATTGTCTTGTCCAGCTTCTGGAAAAGCAGCGGCCCATGATGAGGTTATGGGCTTACATGGATGTTGTTTGCATTTGGACGTGGGTAATGAAGTTGGTTAAGCTGAACTGCTGTGAAAATGCATAATTTGATGAATTTTCAGAGTGAGGTAGAGAAATGTCGCACCAGCATAGAATTAGATGAAAGACAAATCAAGAGAGAGTGGGTATATGCACTTCTTAAAACTGCGTCCGTTAAAACTCTTCCCTTTTCCTCATACTGGAAAAAAAAAATGGATTTAAACTCAAATAGAGCTGTTAGAAGAGGGAGAAGGGGTGGTGAGTCCGCAGGCATTCTCAAACTGCTGCGGTATCAGAGTGTCATGTTGTTTCTTTGTTCTCTGTCCCAAAAATTATTCAAAAATTTCAGGTGTGCAAAATGATGGGGGAGAACTTGCTTCATGTGGCATAGTTAACTGTGGCAATAAAAGGGCAGCCATGAAATCAAACAACAAAAAGAAAATGTGTGTGTGTATGTAAAATGAATTGCCTAAATTCAGCAACCCGTGAAGTTTAGCCAAAAAGATGAAATATCAGCTAATGTTGTATAATCTCTTCAGTTATTCTTTACATGAGACAGGTAATTTATAATTCCCAATTACGCAATTAAAATGCTAATTACCCCTCACCTAAACTCTCTGTTCTTGAGCTGAGATGATCAATTACCTTCAATCATTGCAAATCATAGATGACTTACGTGACAGTGCCGAGTTTCCTGTTATTTATGGACTTTCTGTTCAGTGTGTCTCTGGTTTCCAGGTAGCGTGAACGGCTGGTGAAGTGGCTTTGCCCTGGTGGGCTTTGCTCTGAAGGAATGCCATTCCTTCTCATCTCTGCCGTTTGTATTCTTAAAATAGATCGGCCTTTTGGGGTAATCCTACCCCCGGTTCCTGCCCCGAGCTCTGTCTTGTCATTTGTTTTAGGAAAGGGCAGTTGCACGTTCAGAAACACCAACATGAAATTTTTATTCCAAAGGTGAGACCGCTCACTTCTACGCTGCTTCTGCACAGCTTTTCCTTTCTTCGTCATAGGTGTCCTGCACTGTTGCTACATTAATACGCTGCCAGTTGCGTCTGTCATTCCTGCTTGCTAAAGTTATGGTTCTTTTATCCCTGCTGAACTCAAATAAAATTTTTCTCTTCTAAGGACCTATTATAATCTAGAGATTGCTACATATAAGTAAAAATAATTTAGTTAAAGAAAACACACAAAAAATGAGAACAGAATCTAGATGTTGGATTTCGGAAGGATCAACATTTTTTAAAAATACCACATTATTTCTGCTTCTGTGTGATACAAATTAGGACAATTTTAAATAGAGATGCTTCAAAGTATAGCTGCTTTCAGTATTGCTGGTTGACAGCAAGCTTCTGCAGCTCTGCTCCACAAGCATGCAAAATACTGTGTACAAATACTTAAAGGGTGGGTGTCAGGAGGATGGGGCCAGGCTCTTTTCAATGGTGCCCGGCAACAGGACAAGAGGTAATGGGTACAAACTTGAGTGTAGGAAGTTCCATCTCAACATGAGGAGGAACTTCTTTACTTTGAGGGTGGCAGAGCACTGGAACAAGCTGCCCAGAGAGGTGGTGGAGTCTCCATCTCTGGAGACATTCAAAACCCGCCTGGACGCGTTCCTGTGCAACCTGCTCTAGGGTGGCCCTGCTCTGGCAGGGGGGTTGGACTGGATGATCTCCAGAGGTCTCTTCCAACCCTATGATTCTATGATTCTATGACCCAGCTAGTGTTTGGATCTCTAAGGTTTTCATTAGAAGTGGCATAAGCCGTTAGGTGTAAGAATCATAGAATCATAGAAGTCCATGCATAGAAGCAATTTTGTTTTCTGTTGTCTGTGGAGCCGTAAATTTTGTTCTAAAGAACTTCCACTCATGTAGAACCCTTAAATAGTAACATTGCTTTAGTAAATCTTAAATTATATTGTCTCCAAGGTATAGAAGAAACCTTTGCTCATAGTGCTAATTTTCTTGTTCTGGTGCAAGTTTGTAATTCACCATTTGTTCATTAATAGTAAACTGGATTATTTCTCCTACTCTTCTTCACTCCCCTTCTTTACTCTTTCACAATGAAATACTGACTGTTTTGCGTTAAAACCACCTCAGATGCGTTTCGCAATGCTGGAGTGTTGTAGTGTGAACTAAATGAGAATTGGATTAGACAAACTAAGCTTTAAAGCATCTAGCTGCCCATGGGAAATAAATGCCATTGTCGAAGTAATGGGTTGCCAAAGACAAATGCCGTGTATTGAAGACCCTGAGAGTGTCTAGCGTGGGACTGAAGGAAGCGCTCTCGCCTGCTCCCGTGCCCACCGCTGGGTTGGAACTGACGCCGCCGCCTTCTCTCCGGTGTGTGCTGGCCTTCCAGCCCCCTTCGATGCTCAGTATAAATACCCTAGATATCATGGGCAAATTATATTTACTGTGGCTTAACGGTTTTGTGTGATTGGGGCTTTATAGCGTTCTCATGTGAAGGTACTTTTGTGTCTAAATGATCAAAACAGTGGCTTTCAGTCCTGGTGTAAATAGAGACATCAGCTTTGGAAAATTTTGGCCTTTTGTGAATTCTTTAAAAAAGCTTTGGGTTTTTGCCTGTCTCATGGCTATGCTTGATATTTACACCATACAAAAGCACAAGGGCATGTTCTAGTTGTAATTCCAAAGTAATTTGGTGCAGAGATAACTAATAGATATTCACCTACATCTTCCAACTGTACTCATGAAAAAAAAAAAGCAACTACAGAAAATCCTCCAAGTTCTGTACAGAACTCCCTTAAGCTGCGGTGCTTTCCAATTTATAGTTCAAAACCACCTGCTTGCATTTCAAGGCAAGTCTCAAGGGCTGTGTTCAAAGAATACTATTTTTGAAGTGCGTAAAGGTTTCTTTTTATTAGAAGGCAACTTTCTCAAAGGTGCGCTGAGGATGTTACTGTGGATCTGAAACATCCTCAAACCAGTGAGTGATCCAGTGTGAATTTTTTTTATATAAATATATTTTCAATATAAACACCTTAATGAGGTATTGGCCCATGAGCGTCCTTGACTCTTCCCTACATTGTACGCTTCACAAGGCAAGTTCCATCTCTGACAGCAGATCTCTGATACAGAATCTAAAAATCTGGTTCCTGAACGACCAGTGTCCAGCAGGTGTCCTTGACGTGGCTCCAGGATCTGGGAGCAATGGGCAGGGTTATTCAGTGGTTTGGTGCTCCTTCATCAGAAGCCTTGGAAGGAGCAGTGATGCGCACGCCTGTCTCTGCAGCGCTTCCCTGGAGTGGGGGACTGGGGCCGGGGACCCTCCCAAGAGGCCACTGAGGAACGTACTGGGCACTCTTAGAGAAACTTGGCTTAAGTTTTTGAGAGGGTTTTTTGTCAGATGTTCTTGCTGCTTTTTGTTCCCTCTCTACCTTTGTTTTCTCCGTACGCACTGCATTTTCTGTAATTACAGTTTTTACCTGTTTTGTAAGATACAGGCCAAAATACTCAAATTGGATTTTTATTTAGAAATGGAACCTTTTTGATCTAGAAGTGTCTTGGTTTTGGGAGTGAATAGCTGAGAAATATGAAATGTGGTTTTCTTATAAATATCTGTTACAATTCAAGAAGAGCTGATGATAAGAATTCAAATTAGAGATTACTTGTTTACTTCTTTTGGGAAATAAAAATCCCACTGTGCTGAGTGTGTATGGGTATGTTGCATTCTAGTCGTGAGGAAGATCTGAAAAGAAGCAAAAAGTGTGAGGGCAGTTATTACTGATAGTTTCTATCCCTCCTGCTTTAAGTGCCTTTATTCCATAAATCCACTTAAGACAGGAAAACTGTTGGTAGTAAAGTACTTTATTTGATTCAGTTTATATTTGTAGCAGAGCGGTGGTTGTAATTGGCAGTGTGCGTTGGACAGCAGTAGACACTGGTCCGAAGATGATCCTTATACACAAACATCGTTGCCAGAGCGGTTCACATCATTTGTCAGAAAGACTGTCCTTAGCAGGTTTTACTGCAGTGGCTTTTTCGGCTGTGTTGAAGTTGAGGCTTTTGAAGCGTTCTGGAGTTTTGTTTGGATGTATACAATACTCCATAAGATCTCAAAAATCACAAGTACATACTTTTTCTGTTATTTCTGATGATGAAGAACCCATTATTTCTGAAAGCGGCTTTTTCTTCTCTCTCAAATCGGTGCAGTCACTAGGGTAGTGGGGACTCAGCAGAGCAGAGGGGATAACACCGTCTTGTGCCTCAGCAAATTTGTAAGGCTCGGGGCAAGTGCGCTCGGGCCAGATTTACTTGAGATATTGGTGGCTAATACTTGCTCTTTTTTAAGTTAATGGAAAAAACAGGTTTTTAAAACTGCCTTCAGTCTCCTGATATTGTCAATCAGTTAAAGAAGCTGATGTTTTTGGCAAAAAGAAAAAGCACCAAACCCAAGATGTATCTCTACATTTAAAAAAAAAAAAAAAAAAAAAGAGTAAGTTGTTTGAAAAGCAATGCAAAAGCCCTGCCAGCTCCTGAAAAGTTGTATGTGTCTGACATGCAAATACACCAGTGGCTGATCCATCTACACCACCGAGGTGATACGTGCGTGATAAGTAATATATACACCCTCCAGGGAAATACTGCATAAAACATGACGGCAGGCTTTGAAACCCATGAAAGGAGAAGAGAAAGAGGGACTTAACTTTTGTATCTGTCTTGGTTGCGTTTAAAGCTCTCAGCAAAGCATCTAGGACCGACATAAAACTGCCTAAACACACGCATCTGCCAAGCAAAAAGACCAGGCAAAGTTCAAGGTGTGATATTTGCAATATATGTGCAGTGCCACATTAAATGATATTCCATCCCACTGTTTCAGACTTCATACTTTTGTATCGCACTTTCGGATAAAGATTCCTGCGGTGTGCAGACAGTGAAATCCGGGTGTGAAGCAGCCTAGTGGCAGAATCTGCATTAATTTCAGTGGAACTGGGATTTTAACTACAAAGTTCTGGTAGCTTCTCTAATTCTATATATACATTTTTCAGCTTTGAAAAGCCAGCATTTGCCATTACAGGGATATGCAATCCTTCACTTACCGGTGCCATGTTATACAAGGATGTTGGCTGTCTCTCATAGAAATGTTTTTCTCCAACTGCATGAACACGTTTCTAGTGAGTCATAGCCCGAAAAAGTAAATTCAAAAAAAGTGATGTGAGTAGTTTTACTAGTGGAAAACTCATTGCCTGGCAAAGTTGTACTGTCTTCAACTCAGTCACATAAACAGCCACTTTTTACTTACTCTTAAAAGGTCCATAATGGTTGATGAAACAATCGGGTTCCTTTTTTAGAAAACAGAAACAAAGTTCAGGCAACAGCTGGATCATGCGAAGCATGTCTTAATTTATTTACTGCTTTTTACTGCTAATCGGGGAGTACTGCAAAAGGTGAATACTATTACTCGGCTGCACAGTTTCATATAAATTGCAGCCGTGAATATGTGATCAGTTGTCATATGGAAAAATAAACCCTGCTGTCCCTACATCACTGCTGATGGAAAGATGTTTAACAACCTTCATTATTTCATTTTTAAAGCTCTTTAGAAGGTTACTGAAAGCTTCTGTCTCGAGGAGATGGTTTATTCAATCATTTAAGGTGAAGGGACTATAAAATACACTAAAAGTTGCTTCCTAAAATGTAACTGCACGTATATAACTGTATAATATGTGATTGTGCACAATGTTAGTGCACAGTGTGGTGTCTCGCGGAGTGAGTGGTGCCTGCGGGCCTGCGAGGGCAGAGCAGGTCTGGGGCTGCGCTCCCATGTCACATCTCCATTTGGTGAAAAAATTTCTGTGTTGGAGCAAATGACAGTTTAGGTGATAAATTTTATTAGCTCATTTTAGTGATATCTCTGCTGTTCTCTCACCTGTCAGAGTTTCTCCTTGGCTTCTCTGTCATTTCACTTACTCTTTGCCGTTGCTCGTTTCTGGGGCAATACAAAATTAGTATTTCTACCTTGTAAAACCACAGCATTTTGAGCAGAAAAAACATCTTGTAAACTGGGTCTCCCCACTAAGTCTCTAAATGTAGGCTTTTTCCTCACATGATTAATTTGTATGTTCTGTTTTGTTTCTCTTTTAATACTGTCATTTTGTGTAATTTTCAAATATGGTTTGGATTTACAAGCATGTAATGTCTTTAATATCCTTCAAAGAATTTGAATTATGTTCTGTGGATTGCTGCTGCAGACGGACAAAATCACAACATCTCTATTCTTTGAATAGCACCATTGTCACTCGCTGTTAATGAAATGATTTCAGTATTACAAGAAATGAGTTTTTGAAATTCATTCAGTATTAAAGGGAATTGGATTGTAATTAGAGCATATTTCGAAAAGAGTAAAAGGATCCATGATATGTGCTTACCTCTTAAAGCACCTAATCCTGTATTAATTGTGCTTTGGGCACATCTGCCCTCACGTGAAGGGGACTCTGGCAGTGAAGATGAAAACGTTTTTAAGCTTTTTAGGCCAGACAGCTCCTCCAGCAGGAGGGCAGCGCGAGAGGAGTCAGCCATGGAGCTGGGGTTGCTCTCCCTCCTCTTCCCCATCCCTCACACACACAAGCACACAGCGTTGTGTTAGATGTGTTTTGTAGGGAGTTGAGGACTCTATCACAGTGTCTTCTTGCTGTCGGGATTGAGTCTGTGTTAATTTTTTTCCCATGTTTGGGCAGGGGAAGATCAGAGAGGTATTTAGGTACTGCACTCTGAAATTGAATAGTCTTATGTTTTCTCTGCATCCGTTGTGCTACAGAGAAGAGATGAGAGCATCTATTCCAGCGTGGACCATGACACTGGCAGGAGGTGCCTGGCTTGGCAAAGGGAGAGCTCTGCTGGCTTGTCTGCAGAGGAGGGTGCGCAGCACAGGCTGATGCCCGCCAGGCCTCCCCCACGCGCAGGGGTATCTAGCTCAGCTTTAGCAGAGGGTGTCGAGGAGGTGGCACAGATGAGAGAGCTTCTGCTGAAGTCATTTTGAAGAAGGGTTTGCCCTGTCTGGCAAGCTCCTTCCGCGGAAGGGTTGGTTGGACTTCATTTTTGCCGAATCTACATGCCATCGACGGAAGGCGCCAGGGTTGAAAATAGGGATCGTGGATGCGATTGTGTACCTGAAATACAGCAAGAAGTGGTTTTCTCAAGTCCACTTCAGAGAGTTTGGCCAGCTTCAGCATTTAATTCTTACCATCCCATTCATTCTATGGTCAGAGGAACCACCTTTTGCCAGCAGTGATTTGCCTTTCTGTGTTGAGCTGTTGAGCAATGCAGTTTGCCATTGGAAGTTCCGGAGCTGCACTCCAGCCCCTCTTCTCTGCGGCAGAGTTGCTTCCTGGGCTGTGTGGGACCAGCGGGATGCTCACAGGACTGGCGGGATGCTCGGCAGGACCGCTGTGCTTTGCTGTGGGGAACTGGAGGGGTCAGCGGGGCAGATGTGGGCACAGAGCCTTGCCGGGGATTTGCCCCACCACAGCTGTGCTCAAGCAAGACTTGCTTTTGTCCCCCTCTTATGGTGGTTTGGAATATATTATTAATTACCACCTCTCTCTCTTTGCAGCCTGTTCCAGCACTACTGCTACGCTCGAGGGGGCATGCGCCACACTTCCTACACTTGCATCTGCGGCAGGTAAGCTGGTGGGTTGTACCCAACTGTTGCAGCCTTTGTGGTCCAGTTTCCCACAGGATATTTGTAGAATTGTTCCTTTTACGCACATGATGTGTTTGCAAGTGCCGCCAGAGTGAGTTTTGAACTGTTTCCTCTGGAAAAGCCAAAGAAAGGTGGCTAGCACTGTGTCTTAAAGAAATAACTCGGTTACAGCTTCTGCTACACCCAGGAGGTTCCCCAATGACTGCTGCTACTGCCAAGATCATGTTTATGCTCACATCTGTGCTGCAATTGTCTTTTTTATTAAATAGTGTTATGGAAAAGGGCTTTAGAGCTATTCTCTGTTGCTCAAAAATACTCTCTTTGAAATACACCTTAAGTATTTCATATCAGTCTCAAAATTCTTTGCCTCAGAGGTTAGGATGTGATTAAATTAATCTTTTTGGAATTTGGAATTTTTTTTGCTCTTTCTTTTTCTTGCTGAACAGTTAGTGTTGAAGGTACTGTATTTGGGAAAGTATTGTAAAAGTTGTCCCTGCAGTTGTAGAAATGCACGTTTTTAATTTGCAGAATTTCAAGAGAATAGTGCAGGGTACATGTTGAAGGACAGCTGTGTGCTTTGTGCAGAGATTAATTTTATTTAGTCTGTGGAATGAATCTAATCAGAGATATATGAGGGTTAGATGAGACCTGTATGTTGGTATATGTGTTCCACTTGCAGATCACAAACATTGGCCTACACTGAAGTCACATACACTTACAAAAAATAATTTTTACGTTAATGACAATAATGTTACATTGTTTTGGAGGTAATAAGGACAATTAGCATCTTAGCTTCTTTCTGCTGTTTACTCAATTACTTATTTGTAAATGCAATTTTCCAATTTATATGCAAAATTGCAGTAGGAGCATGAGCAGTTTTATGGCAAATTGTACATCTAAATTGCCTGAAAAATTTCCTGTTTTAAGTACCATCCTATAACTTGAGAATTAACATCCCATTGAAATGAGGCTCCATCTCTACGGTGTTGTCACAGGCTGCGATGTATTTGTCGTGGTTTAACCCCCCCGGGCAAGTTGCCTCTGTCTGTGGTTTTTCCCAGCCATCGAGACTTCCCGTTCGCTCACAGCACATCGGAGCCCGTGCTGCAGGGTCTGGTGTGGGTGCTAGAGAACACCCGCGGCTTTGCTAAACCTACAGAAACGTCTACTGTATGCTCGTGCAGGGGGTCCGTGTGCCCCTGTGGGGACAGGCTAAACTCTCCACGGGACTGAGACCCCCAGGGCTTGGGCTACGTGACTCGGGGAAGCCGGGAGGAGGAAAGCCCCAGCAGTAGGTCAGAAGTGGGTGATGACAGGAGCTTCCTGGGTGTCCCGTCCCACCACGCTGGAGGGGCTTAGCAGGGGATGGGGCCGCTGTTTGAGCTGCCTCTGAACCGTTGGAGGACTTAATACACGGGGAAGGGCAAGATCCTAACAATATCCTGACTCCCTGTTGTAGCTGGGAGCTGGCATTGTATCCTGCAACTACACTTAAAAGTGCAGACAAACGTGATTTAAAAAAAAATAAATACATAAGATAGAATGCAAAGGCCTTCGTCTGTAAATTGCTATATTCTGACTATGAGTGATGAAGTAAGAATGAATAATATTAAGTTTTAACTAGGTCTAATAAAATGAATGTAAGTAGTTCTATTTGATGAATTCAATTAACATAATAATGGCAAAAATAATAGGAATTTTTTATTACCATGAAAATGTCATGCATTGTAAATATTACACTTAACTACATTTATGATTTAAAATAGCTTTTGCAATTAGGATTTCGGAATAGTTATGTTTTATTCTATTCATGCTGAGTTTTGTTGTTTTCCCAACACTTAAAACTGGTATTTTGACAGGATTTTTCCTTTTTAGATGACAGGCCTGATAATAATTTCCATAGAAGAGAATCATGCTTTTAAATAGAAGACAAGATTGTTATTCAGATTTTAGAAAAGATGCTTACTGAGCTGGAAATCCGGAGTAATCAATACTGTATGTCAGCACAGAAATGAATCTCTGGGTGCACGTTGAGTGCCTGTGTTTGTTGCTGTCCCTGTCCAGCATTACACTCTTCAGGAGACGGGAAATGAGTATTTGGTGTGACCAGATATGCTTTATGTGTTCACCTGCATGTACTCACTCTCAGTCAGCTGAGAATAACAACACACATATAGTAGTATTTGTCGTGGTTTAACCCCCACCAGCAACTAGGACCACGCAGCCGCTCGCTCACTTCTCACCCTCAGTGGCGTGGGGAGAGGAACTGGAACAAATAAGGAAAACTTGTGGCTTGGGATAAAGACAGTTTAATAAGCAAAACAAAAGCTGCACACACAAGGAAAACAACAAGGAATTCATTCCCTGCTCCCCATGGGCAAGCGGGGGTTCAGCCATCCACAGGAAAGCCGGGCTCCATCAGCGTAACGCTGACTTGGGACGACAAAATGCCGTCACTCCGAACATCCGCCCTTCCTTCTTCTTCCCCAGCTTTGTATGCCGAGCATGATGTCATACGGTATGGAATATCCCTGTGGCCAGTCGGGGTCAGCTGTCCCGGCCGTGTCCCCTCCCAGCTGTTAGTGCAGCCCCAGCCTGCTCGCTGCTGGGGTGGGGTGAGGAGCCCAACAGCCCTGGGTGCTGCGTAAGGGCTGCTCAGCAGTGCCTGAAACACCCCTGCGTTAGCAGCGCTGTTTCCAGCAGGACCCCAAAACACAGCCCCACACTAGCTGCTAGGAAGAAAATTAACTCTCCCCCGGCCCAAACCAGCCCAGTATCACAGGTGGTCACATGGTGAGGTTGGTCCCTAGTTAGCAATACTTTCAAACCCTCTCGCCTTGTAAGTGGTTTGAAGCACAAACAGACATCATGTACATGCAATTAAGTGAGAATGGTAGTATTTGATAAGTGTACTTGGATATATTTAGCACTAATCTACAAAGTGCTGACTTCTGAGTAGTGTTCAAATGCTAATGAGTTATTCATTGCAGTGTCTTAGTGTGACAAGTGACCGTTTTCACAAAGGGGAAAGCAAAGGTTACGCTACATGCCCAGTGCGTGCTGGTGACCCTACGATGGATGGTCCGTGCTGGTGCCAGGTGGGAGGTGGAGGCACCAGTGTCTCTGCCACCACCACGGATACTGCGACACCTTAGACTGAGGTTCAGATCTTCTTGCCAGATGTCTCCAGGCACATGACAGCTCTCAGCAGATGATCCGGTGATTAAGAATAATGTAGTGCAGTAAAATGCCTTCCTCTGTCTGACTATCACCATAAGTAACACTTTTCGGGTAAGATTAGGATAGTTACTGAATCTGGTTTTCTTTCTTTCTTTCTTTTCTTTTTTTTCCATTCCTAGTGATCTGAATCTCTTCCTACTGTTTGCGTTCTAGTGGTGTTAATTTGCAGCTTTTCTGCCGCTTCATGCAATTCTTTCTGTAACAAACACATCTTTGGCACTAGTTAGGGGCAAATTATTGAAGGAATAAAAATAGATACAGAGAAATCTCTTGGAGAATGTTTCCGGTTGGCCGCCTGCAGGCAGACACCGGCGTCCCCAGGCATGGTGGCGTTCAGAGGTCTGACCCCCAGGAAGGCAGCGAAGGTGCCGGTGATCACACCTCCCCACAGTGCTTCGTTTTAAACCCCGGCTCAGGCGCTCTGATGCCAGACCTTTCAACTGCTGCTCCTTGGGACGGGGAGAAATAGCTTCTACAGGAAGGCTCGTTTGCTGTGCCAGTGGCTGGGGGGTTTGTTTAAATTGTTTTGAAGCCACCTTGAAAGTCTATTGTTATGCATAACTTCTGGCTAGCTGTAGCACGCACCTTGTGGGTACCCGTCACTTCTGTGGCATTGCTCCTACAGCATCTTTCCTGCCTTCCTCTGGGACGGTGGAAGGGCGCTCCCAGGGAGGGAGGCCGGACTTGCACCCCTTGGCAGGAGCGGGCTGGAGGTGTGTCCACATGGGTGTTTGAATTTGGGTCGGCAGTGTGTTTCTGAAGCAAGATCTCCCACTCGTCCCCAGCCGCTGGGCTTTGTTCTGAGCCAGGGACCAGTCCTGGAGTGCTGGGTTTCTTGTGGGTGCAGAGCAGCTGGGAGAGCTTCCAGGAGCAGGTCGGCTGGGCCTCGGTCCCTGATGGCTGTTCAGCCCGGGGCACCTGCCCACAGCCCGGCCCTCCTCACCCCAGTCGCGCCAAACAGACAAGAACCCCCACAATCCATATGCTGTATCTGGTATTGGTATCTGGTCTTCAGCACCAGCTGCGCTCTCGGTGCTACCATCCCGCTCATGCCACAGAGCCAAGATGTGCGTGACAGATACGGAGTCTCAAATGCCAAGAAAGATTGTGTGCTGTTGAACGCTTCGCTAACGGTGCTGAAAAACAGATTTTTTCATGCATCTTCTGTAACAGTTGGTACCAAACCTTACAGAAATATTTTGTAAACTAAAACCTTTACATTAAAATGTGCAAAAGAAATCCCCCATCTTTGTATTTGCAGTGTCTATTGTTGAAAGCGTTTGTGCTGTGCTCATATTTGAATATATGACTTGTTTACGTAGCCGGTATGGTATATGACACCGAGGGAGCCAGCACATGATGATAAGTAAACGAGCTATCTGCAAATACATTAGCATGGAGTCATGCCCTTAAGCTTCATGATAATTTTTTAAAAGTTGATCATAAATATATGCATGTGCTATTGGCTTCTCCTGCTTTATCCCCATTTTTAGAGGGAGATAAGGAATAGTATCTGCAGCTAGAATCCTGACAAGCTGCTGTGAAGCATGTGTGTGCGTGTGTGCCAGGTCTTGGGGTTTTTAATTAGTTTTGTATTTTTCCTTAAGCCCGTTGTGGGTTCACAGCCAGTGTCGTGCATAGCACCAAGGTCATTCCAGTTGCCTCCAAGTGCCACCCCCGGAATGGTAGCCCTCGGCCTGGGAAGCGGCTCCGCAGGCAGGACAGGGTGGTGGCCCGGCGCAGGGGAAGGACCTGTCTCCGCTTCTGTCCGCTGCACCGGAGAGGAGACGGCTCAGCCTGGAGACACAGGTCCCAGCGTACACATCACCTGGCACAGAAAGCCCTTTTCCAATAGTCCATTGCCCTATTAGATTTTTTTTTCAGACAGAGGAAGCTTAAGTTTGGAAGTGTCCTGGCGTGGAAAAGTGAAATTGTGGCCAGAAGGAACTCTTCCGCCGGTGCCCAGGAGACGGGACATCTCAGAAGGCAGTTCCCTTCTGTGGTCATCTTGTGTGCCAGCTTTACAGGGCCGGTCTTAGTTATCCACACAGCAGCGTAGGTGCCCGAGTCAGACGCCCAGGAGGTAAAAAGCAGCCAGCTATCAGCCAGGAAAAGAGAGAGCATCCATCTGCGGAGAAGAGTAAAAGAAAAATAGGTAAAGCTCAAGATCTTTACCAGTCTTTTACCTGATATTCGATAGACCTGCGGGAATATCAGTAAACAAGAGAGGACGCCAAGGACAAATATAGGTCACTGAATAGATCGTGGAGCTTCAGAGGTGCAGAACAAGGGTCTGTCCTTCTCTAGAGATGTTTTATTCCTGTGAATCAGCAGTTTAGTCTGAAAGGTTTCCAGGAAGAAAAGTCTTTGTAATGTGATTTTTAATCAGAGGTAGGAATAGAGTGACAGTTCTCACGGCTGTGCGTGCTGTGCGCTCCCCGAGCAGGGTGTCCGCTCCGGCAGAGACCAGGTGATGCTCCTGCCAGAGGTGAACTGGAGCTGTTTACTTGCACACCTCATTTTTTTCCAGTCACAGTGACTCCTAGAGCGTTTCAGACATGTCAGAGCTGACTCCAGTGGAAGTTTGGTTTTTATGCCTCAGAATATTTAACCTCACATAAGGAAACATGTCACTTAGTAATTAAAAAAAGTCCAGAAGGAAATAAATGGGTATGGGTTGAAAAGTCACTCTTGCGTAATTGCTTCCTTAACACTGTCATGGACGTGGAAGTGTTTGTATAAACTGTGCTGAGTTCCATCTGCAGAAATGTCGTACCTTGCGGCCAGAGTAGCGAAGTGCCCGTTCTGTCCCCGTTTCTGCTGGGCGAGCTGCAGGGTGTGCTGTACAGGCCAGGCCGGGGCAGGGCCTGCCGCAGGTCTCACACACTGCAACATTGCGTGCTTAATATATGAATACACCGATGATTACAATGTCACACGTTTACCTTGTTCCTTCTCGTGTTGCGTATGTTAATGGTTCTTCTTCCATTAATCGTACTGAATTTTCTTTTCGCCTCTCAGTGGGGAGAACTCGTCTGTGTTACACTACGGCCATGCTGGAGCCCCAAATGATAAGACTATTGAGGACGGAGACTTGTGGTAAGTTCATTTGATAGTTTTGTTACACTACTGCTGTTTCCATACATGCATTGGATGTACTCTTGGACTTAATTGGTAAAATGCTGACTGCATAATGATGGAAGTCCAGATCTTTAAAATAGAACGTGATGTTGCACGCCAGACTAGTCAGGCTTCTTCCAGAGGCCCTGTATACCTGCACCTCCATTGAAAGGGAAAAGAGAGATTCTTTTCAAACACTTCTGTGCCGAAGGCACGTAGAATTTAGTGTAAGAAATGTCTGTATTCTAAGTACAAGGGCAGTTGTGAACATTGGCATCTGTGTTTGCCGTTGACCCCCAGATGCAAAGCTGAGCTCTGATGGCGGGTGGGGGGTGGAGAGAGCGTTGGCTGCTTTTGAAGAACTGCATCAAATTGCAGTGTGGATTAGAGCTTCCAAATGTTTATGTGTGCCTGGACACCCCGGCCTGGAAGTGGACTTTTGAATGCGTGAGGAGAACACACTCATCTCAGTTCAGGTTAGGGCAGGGTGCTTCTGAAAGATTTTGCTTAGATTTAGCATTGCCATAATGCAGTTGCAAATAGCATCAGTTTTTCTCGACTTGCATTTCCTGTCCACGTATTTGCAGTCTGGCTGCAGGTAAAAGCAGTGAGTGAAAGCACCAAATGCATTGCTATGAATTGAAAGACAAACCTAATTGTGTGGTGTATAGTGTAGCAGAATATAGCTTTTGTACTTCACCTCCTAAGACTTTGGTCAAAAAGGCTGCATTTATAAAAGTGCAGGGTTACTTTTGGAGGAGTTACCGACATTCAGCAGAGGGTATCTATTAGGTTACTTGTGTAGCACCTGCAAAAAGGGTGCAGGTATATATTTTCGCAGTTGAATGTAAAGGTGTGGAGGAAAGCACATGAGCATTATCATAGATAAGCTCAAAAGCTGTTATGGAAAACAAATTGAATCTCAGAAGTAAAAAATATGCCTTGTTGGCTGATGTTCTGGGCACATCTGCAGGTGCTGTGGGATGAACTTACTGAATTACAGATAGGTAATTTCTTTTTAATACTGTAAAAACTTTTTTTAAAGCTTCTTGTACAGTAGTTTGTGTATTATCTTCATCTGTGGTGCATAGCGTATTAAACCCATCAAATGCTAAGGTTAATTTATGGCAGGCCAATAGCCTTGCCTTACGATCCCATTGTGTTTGCGTAGCTAATGTGCTGGGAGGCCCCTTCCGTCAGGCAGGACACACCAACCTGGCACTCTACTGGCCGGGGCGTTCCACTGAATTTCCAAAAACAGTGTGTAGCCTCCAGGAAGTCTCAGCGTATGGTACTGAGAGAAGATATGCCACAATGCATTGTCATCTCCTGGATTTAAAATTGGGCCTTTAAATGGTGAGGGGAGTAGTATTACTGGGAGACCTCGGGGTGAAGGGTGTATGTAGCACCCTTTCACTTCCAGTCTCTGAGGACAGTTTAGGGGATGGCTGAAGTCCTTCCTCAACCCCAAAAGCACATACTGAGACCCTTTGCAAACTCAGATTTCCTGCTGTATTGGCAAAATCTTAAAAAATGTTTGGGTTTTATTAGCCTCAGAAATCTGAACATCAGAAAGGCATAATCTACCGGGTACATTGATCACTTCAGCATTTCAGAACCACTGTTCTGCAGCCCCACTTTGTGACCATCTCACAAAGAGAACAAGGCTTAACCTACTTTGCAACATCCTCCTGCTGAAACGGTCCGGTTGTCGCTTTGTCTTGATGAGATGAAGTTTGTCAGGTGCAGGTTGGCTTTAGCAAATAAATGCTCTGTGCAGGAGCGCCCACCCGGGCTGCGGGCGCTGCCCTTGCCTCTCCCTCCCGCTCCTCCGCACCCAGCAGGCAAACACAATCTTCTTCGCATTTTTCTCAAGTCAGAGTAAAGAAGTTATAAGAGAATGTAATTTCATTTGTGTAAAGGTGATTTTAAAATACACTAATTTTGCACAGTTAAAAAGAGTGGTTGGGAAAGCTGTGGAGCTGGCATCCTTCGGCAGCGTGCGGGTGAGGAGCCGGCACTGCCCCCGTGGCTTTATGGGGGCTTTGGCAAACCTCCAGCGGCGGGTCGGGGCACGCGGTGTGTACGCAGCGGGCTGTTCAATCCACGGTATGCTCATCTGGGTGTCTGTGTTAGAGGGCTATATTTGGCTCTCAATTAAGCTTTTTAATAGCTACTGGGAGCCCTCTGTTGGATAATCTTAGGAAGCCCTGAACACAGGGAAAAAATGGCGTGACTTTTGGTGAACATGAGGTGGAAGGCTTTTAAGGGCTATTTCTGCTTTTGCCAGTGTTTTGGTATAAATCTAACTTAACGATTCCTATACTTGCATGTAATGGAATTGGAGATTGGGTACTTGGTATGATTTTTATTAAATTATTCAAGTAGAATTTAATGTCTTTTTCTTAACATTATTTAGTGGATGTGAATAACATTCACGAGTTTTACAGAAATGTGCTGCTCAGGTTTTTTATGTACAAAGCAGTGCAGTGCAGTAAGTAAGTAAGTCAACAAAGCACCTGAATATTAGAAAAAATACATTTGAAAGACTAACGCTTTGCTGCTTTGAAATGCTCAGGTGCATGCATTGTTTGCTCTTTTAAAAATAGGAGTTACAAGGATTTGGTGGTATCAACAGGTCATGGGCGAAAATACTTGTGCTATTGCATTTTTAATTTTTTTTTTTTAAGACTGTTACTCTGACTTCTCCTTCAAAAACTGTGTAAGGTTTAGAACAGCCTGGTTTTATGATGTTCATTTTTGAAAATTAACCTGCATCACATGGGTTTATTGCTTCTGTAAGAAACTGGTGTGGAATTATATCTCTGGTATTGCACCGTAATCCACGTTTTTACAGGTACAGCTTCTGCACTAAAAGACCTCAGTGCAAGGCAAGGACTATAAGGAGAACTTATGACTCTTCTTGTTAATATGGACTCTCTTGCTAAGCAGGGCTGTCATTTTCAGTCTATAAAATATTAAAAACAAAATAGCTAACTAACACAAGGCATTATGATTGACATAGAAAGAAATCAATATTTTTAGGAAAGTTTAGGTATTCAGTAGGTACGTGCACTTAACTGATACTGATATTAAAAGTAAATATTGCAATAACAGCAAGTCAGTGTTTTATATACATGATTAATGTACTATAACATCTCTGTGGTCTAACCCAAACGCTTTCCTAAGCGAGAGGCTTGTCTCCATGGTCAGAAAGCTCGTGCAGATGGATGGGTGGGCTGACCTCCCCCTGAATCACCATTCTGGCCACTCTGCCCGTTCACTCGATATTACCTATAAATAAAATCTTCGACTCAGAATGTTGCGATTCACAGCTGCAGCAGTGCGCAGCCACCCCACAGCTCTCGGGGAGGAGAAAACTGGCCATCAAAGTAGATCAGGTGCAGGCTGGGGCAAGGAAAGGTCTCTTCTCCCCTCTGTGCTTCCGTGATTTGGTGTAGGAACCATCGGAGGTGTTGGACATGAAGTATGTACTTTACATTTTGATTTTGAGAAGGTTTTCAGGAAAATGATAGTTTATCGCGTTCAGTTTGCTGCCTGGTGGCTTGCGCAGGCTGCTTTTGTGGATTCTTGGTGCTGCCGCGCGCCAAAGGCACATCGCGAATTGATTGTTTTATTGCGATTGATCAGCAGGGCTGCTGCAACGTTTGACAAATAGAAAATGCTTCTGTGACCTTAAAATAAAGATTGATTCTTCATGATGAGGCTCACACTTAAATAATAGAAATGTGAGAAAATGAGCCTGACCCCAGATGTCAGCGAAATAGGTGAGACTATTACCTGAGAGAGTTTTCTGCAGGTGTCACAAGTTGCCGGTCATGATCTTTCTGTGGCATCTGACAAATGTGTCTCAGTGAAAATTGAGCACTTAGGGAGCAATCGTTATGGGCAGCTTCACTGACCTTCAGGCACTTGGTGACACTTTGGGGGGTTAGTTGGTCCCTTCTTGCTTTGCAAAATGCAGAAGATAGTTGTCTGTTCTGCCAAAGCGCTCAGCTTTTTTACCATTTGGAAATACCCCCCCAAGTCCCAGTGTCACCCCAGGTCTGCCGGGTGCATGGCGTGGTCTCTTCTCCCCTGGCACGGCAGGCCCAGCGGCGAGCAGGGGCAGTTCGCGGGGCTGGGGCAGCGGGGGCAATTCGTGGGGGTGCTCGTCCTCCCCGGGGTGCCAGAGCACAATTTATGAAGAGGGCTTGGGTGAAAGCGTACATAAGGGAGTACAGCATCGACTGCTGCTGAAGCGCAGCGGACCTCAGAGAGAGACCATTAACCTTCTGTTCACAGTGGGCCTTTCTGTTATTTATAAGGTAAAACCAACTTTAGAAGTTCAAATGGAAGCAGGTTGGATCATCAGATGATGTCTTTCATTTTATTTGACGGTTTCTTTCAACATGCTCAGATCTAAGCGTATGGATGTCAGTGGAAGCATTGGGAAGAGCACCGTGTCCTTGGGGAAGCGGGACGTTCCCTGCTGCAAAAGCTCACAGCCGTTTCCACGACCTGCTGGTGATGGCAATAAACCAAGTTTTACCTGCAAATCGTTTTATTGCATCCAGGTACCAGAATTTAAGCACTAGGGAAGTTTTGATAGTGTCAGAAAATCAAACGCATCCTGTGTTTGTTTTACAGGAAAGTACAGTCTTAGCATAATGCATCTGTTTGGTGTCCGAAGTATGGCCGGGCGCTGTTAACAGGCGTTGCTGTTTGCTTGGGCAAGTACTGGAGCTGGGGATATGGAAAGCAGTCCAGTGCTGCAAAAAGACTTCATCAGAATAATTTAACTCTGACAAATATTTTTGTTTTTATATCTTTCCTTAATATCCTAATGCAAATTTAAGGTGTCAGAATAATTCTGACACCAGGGGGCACTGAAATGAGCGCTGGCTGGAAGGGGATGGTGGCTGTGCCCGGCGTTGGTGTGGGTACGGTGTTGTACTGAGCACGGCAGCCTTCTGGGAGCACTGCCTTTGTGTGGATAGTGCGCATTCCACTCAACCTGTGTTAAACTTGGGCTTCCTTCCTTCCATTTGGCACTTGGATGTACCTTTTAATAGTTTTTTTTATTGTTATAACTTCTGGTGCTGTCAAAAGATCCTATTTAACTTCGCGCGCTCCTCCTCTTGTCGTTTCAGAAGCTTTGTTCATCCTAGGGAGTTCTTCTTCACTGCAAGTACAGGTGGTTGCGAAAGGTTGTTCTGGATGAAACAGAGAGGGAAGGTGCTGGGTGTTCAGGGCTCTTTATTTTTTAATTACTCAAAGGAGACAAAGGAGAGTTTTCAGGCTTCCTGGAGTTGTTGGTCACTCCAAGGTGAAGAATATTGCAAAAGAAAGTTCCTTATTGCGAGGACTGCACAGATGCAGTTGTTCACGGTTATTCATGAAGGCTAAGCCTTCTATTAGGTAAAAGAGAAGTTACTTTGATAATTCTATTTATGGTTTTCTACAACCAAAAGATTGGTCATTCTTTGTATAAGTTATGCGCATTTATCACACACAATAAGCATTTGCAGTATACATATTGCATTGAAACCATTACCATCATATTTATCTTAATATCATACAGTATTCTTTGTAGAAATGCACTATTGTCTCTTGCAGGAATGAGTAAGCGTATAATAAAAAGGGACTTCTTGTGGGTAGGGAGTGGCTATCATTTATTTCAGGAAAATACTGAGAAGACTTTCAAGAAGTCAGCTAAAAGACTTCAACGAGCTTGAAAAAAGTATGCTACAAAAGGTGACCGAAGTTTGCTGCTGTTTTGGAATTTACGCTGTGTTTTATCAAGTTTTATGATACTAATGCCAACCCATAAACCAAAATTCATTCGTCCAGGTGGGGGCAATGTTGCATTAAAAAGCAGGAACTGACCAATCTTTTTGCATCAGATAATAGAAGTCCTCCCTCTTCCACCCCAAGTACTTCATTGTCTGCTATTAAAACAATTTATCCTACGGAACAAAATACTGTATTTATTACTTCTTGAAAGCACTGCTTTTAAGATCCCAGGATATTAATGTGTCAGATGTAAATGCTCAACTATTTTATGTGGGTGAGACTAATATTTTCATTTGGCCTCGTGCATTTTTTATGCATTTTGAAGTTCGGTGCTGTAATAATATGCAAAAATTATGGTTAGCTTTAACCTTTCAGTCTGCAGTTTTGAAACAACTTGTTGTTAGTTATGGTTTTGTTTCTAATAATAATACGAAGTACATTGCTAGTACTTACTGGGTAATTGCAAAATCAACTGGCTATCCATTTCTGAAGTAATTCCTTTGGCTTGATTCCTCTGGTTTGATTAATATATACTATTTTCATCAAGTGTAGGTATTTTTCCTTTTGTTGTACCTATAGACTATATTAATTTTATGCTAATCTAGATAAATTGAATTTGATTAAAAATAGAAAAATATATTTGCTAGAATTAACAATAATTTTGCTGTAATTGAATATGTGTTCTGTTAGTGCTGGTTAATCCAGGTTATGAGGCTGCCGACTGTCAGAAATGTGTACGCCTTTTAACCAAAGCAGAGGTCGCTATGTATTAATAGCGTGTTTGCTGGAACAAATTTCAGCTTTCCCGTAAGTGCTGTGTTATGGTCTCTTAATTTTATGCTCTCTATAGTGTATGTGAATCGTCTTTTTAATTGTCACCTGTAAATGAATTTTATCTGTCATAGTTGTAGCTTAGCATTCCCAGCGTCATCTGGAAGGACCTGAGTGCGTGAAGTTGCTTTGGCTGCTGTTGGGCTGATTTGACTTGGGTGTTCATCTCTCTAAAGAAAACAAGCAGGGTATTTTTTAATAGCTGTTGATTTAATATTGATCATTTGTAAATGCCATTTAATGTAATCCTTTTTTTATGGTGTTGTGCTGTTAAGACAGAAGCACATAAAGTATGATGGAAGTGCTGTTGATGCATGTTGCTTATCTTGGATGGAATTCAGTAGCAAAGTTTTTCTCCTTGTGCTTGGTGTGGAGAACTCAATTGTTTAGGTCAAAATGCAATTTTAGGGGGAGTCTGCCTGGCTTTTAAACCACAGCACGGCTCAGAGGGAAGGTACAGGTAATCTCCAGCACACCCTTTGTGTTTCCTTCTGAGCCAGATGTCTGACCGAGACTTGGGTTTGCTGCCATCTCTGTCAGGTTTGCTTTTCCACCGAGAATTGTCTCTGCTAAAGAGAGTACTGGTGCTTGTTTAATATGCCAATTAAAGATGGATGATAATTAGGATAATAAAGCCGGAAAAAAATCACCCATTCAGCAAAAAGACAAGTCAAGCAGGTAACCCTTTTGTCAGAACCTCACCCGGCACTGTTGTGGTCTCTGGGGTACGGCCTGCGTGGCCAGCAGCCGCGGTAGCAGGCGGCCCTGGCTCTGCCTCCTGCTCCCTGCGCAGCCTCTGCCGCTGCCTGCCCAGCAATGTCAGCGCGGGGTTCCCAGGTCTCTATTCGTGTGCATTGGAGACATCCCTCTGCTGAGCAGAAACACTGGGAGATGGCACTCGGGGCAAACTTAGCTGTGAACACACCAATCAAAAGGTTTTTGGCTCTTTGCTCTGGCAAACTTAACATTTTTAGTAAGGCAAAAATGCAAACTGCGTGGGAGTGGAAGAGGGATTATACTTGATCATGGAAATTGGTTTATTTAGCGCAGAAACTTATGGCTGTTGTCTTAGATTTCTTCAAGAGATAGATACTGTAAGCAAGGGACTCCTTAACCTCTGTGTGAAAATAGCGCCTCAAATCTTACTAGAATAAGTGGTGTTTACTGAACCAGCTCTTACGTGCAGGTGAATCCGGTGAGACTGAGATTTCATATCCCGTGAGATAAATGGATCTGAAGTTCTTCTGCTTGGCTCAAATTGCTGTGAGAGAGGACGGTCGCACACACAGTTCCTGTTGAGGAACCGTGTTTCCTCGGCGGTGGGGACGGACAGCAGAGCGGCAGCACCCTTCCCTGGGCAGTGGGCAGAGCAGCGCACCCTCCTGCTGCCCCGCGCCGCTGCCCCGCTGCTGGGAGGATCTCTGCATCTCGCTGTGCGAGGAAACACTGGGCAGTGCAGGGCACAAACACCTGGAGAAGGTTTTTTTGTTTGGTTGCTCTCTCTTTTTTTCTTTCTTTTTTTGTTTTGCCCTTTTTTTTTTTTTAAAAATCCAGCCAGCTCAAACTGTTTTATGTTCTTGCTACAGCCACTGAAGTCTCTGTAGTTGGCATTGTGGAGGTATGGGCCTGCAGTCCTCTCCCTCAAAATTCAGTGTAGACAAATTTGATTTTATTTTTTCCTCCTTTTCCTATCTGAGCAAAGCTTAGTGGCATACCTTGTCATCTTCTGTGAGAGAAGGTTGAGACGAGCCTCCCGTTATCGATAATAGTCTGTGAAAGCCTTAAGTGAGACAGTGCTGCAAGAGGAGCAAAGATGAGAAAGCCAGGGAGAAGGCAGACAAGATGAAAAGACACGGCTGAGGACAAACACAAAAAAAGTGGGGCCACGCAGTTATGTAAATGGCAGCTGGACGAAGAACAGTCACGTAGCCGTTTGGTGTCTCTGTAATTGTGTTACCTGTGTGGGCTACAGGATCTGCTTTTGAATGGGAAGCTTAAACACAAACTTGATGTTTTCTTGTGAATACCCAGAACCCTATTTCCTACACAAAAAATACTCTCTGGCATTTTTCTAAGGTTACTCTTGACTCCAGGGGTGCTGACAACAAAAAGCTGTCCTTAAATCAGCAAGCCAAGCCTTCAAGACAGAGCCAGTACAAGCGCTCTCTTTCCCATGTCGGATGGAAGCTGGTCACAGCAGGGCACCTCCTAAGGAACCCCGTCCTGGGCATGGCAGGACTTCACACTGTGCTGGTCCAGTTCCCTGTTGGGGTTTGCGGTGTTATCTTACTCGGGGTTGCTTTTGTAACTGATAACTCTTGGCTGGTCAGGATGCAATGGATGAAAAAGTGCGTGTCACCTAACTCTCCGTTTTCTTACTTGTGATATCATTTACTATAATTCATTCTCGTGGTCTGCTATAAAACCACCCTATTTCCAAATCACTTGGCATGTTTCCAAAGATGTGTCTCATAGAAATGCTGATACCTAGTTCCCTTAAGCTTGAAATTGCCTTAAAAGTGTTTAACCAAACAAATGGTTGGATGTTGTTAGTATGTGAATACGTGAAGATTTAATTGCCGCATGCAGTGTCAAGCACAGAGTGCTCTCTGTGACCTTGGAGCAAAGTACGGCGAGATCCCACAGAATAAAATCTCCAGCTGGGGTGACTTGCTCTTACTGCAATAAGAGGAGGAAAAGGTTGTGTGTGCTTTTATTCCTGCTGTCCCAGGACTGGGCTGGCACCAGTTCATCTGTGTGGCTGCTCATAGGTATGTTGGTTAATAATGGCTCAAACCCTAAAACCTCAGTCAACGTCACTGAGTAAAGCGCACCAGAATTCATTCCTGTTTGCCTTTAGCCAGAGGTACGAGGAGGGCACGGTAGATACGGCGATACCAGTTTTCTAATTCCAGTCTGGCAAACCCACTCGGGGAAGGGAGGGTTTTTTCCCCGAGAAGAGGAGCTGGGGGGGACGTGGGTTCAGGCAGGTGACGCTCAGCCCAGCCCCGTGAATGAGTGGGTTGCACCAGGAGGAAATCACCTGGGTTTCACTGCGGTCATCGCTCTGCGGCGTTAACGACTGCAGAAGAATAATTTGTTTTTATAACAGTGGTGAGGAGCTCCAGCTCTGAGCGTACAGTGCAAGCCGCTCTGTGGGGCAGGAGGGTGACAGCTTTACGTGTTGGCTTTGGGAGTAGCTGGAGGCTTCCCGAGAAGTGCCTGCAAGAGCTTGTCTGTGGGCTGGGCTGGTGGTTGGATCCAAACGACTCATACACATGGCTCAGATATCCCAAATAAAGGATTGCTTCCCATTGTGATATTGGCCGTAATTTGCTTCATTGCCTGGCAGTTTCAAATTATTTGACAATAAAAGTGTCAGCAAGCCTATAAAAGTAAAACACATGCTTAGAGGAAGATGATGCTTTCTTTTTTAAAAAATGGTATACGGTGACTTTATGGAGAAAAGAACCACGGCTGTTTATAGTCCGCAGTTTTCAAACATAAAATATTACACAAAGTGTTTTGTGATGCTTCACAGTCAGAGGTTAAGAAAGCTAAAATCGATATCAAAATGTGTATTAGTTTTCTGGGCTTGAAAGCCAAAACTGTAACTATAAGTTTGCATTTTGCGGTGCCAACAATCTGCAAAAGTAATAACGGCCACGTCTTACTCATGCGTGCTGTTTCCGAGGGACGGGAGGGGTGCAGAGCATCGTGTTGTGCCGCGTTCAGTTAAGTGCTGACTGACAAGCCTGCATTCACTTTCAAAGGGCCAGGACTCGGGATGTGTTCCCCAAAGGCCCGCCGTGGCTGGCTGCGCGGGCGCGGAACCCCAGCTGAGAAGCTCTGGGGAGGAGGGGCACCCCCAGCCCGTCCTTCCCGCTCGGGGCACGGGGACACGCGTTTCTGCTGCTTGTCCACTTGGTACCCTTTTATGTACAAAATGATTCCAAGTTGTGGTGTCAGACCTTTGCCCTGTGCAAGGAATGAAATGCTCCTAGTCATCTTTGAAGGCGACTTCTACAAAATAGATGCAGAAGGCAACTTTTTTTCTGCTGCTGTTGGCTAACGTTTTATTCATGATATGTAAGAAGTCGTTCTGTCTGTAGAGCAACTGACAGGTTATCTGATTTTTCTCATACTTTGCATTGTTCAGTTTTAGTTAATAATGTTTACAGTATTTTGCAATATGTTTGGGAGGAGAGATTATATATATACTCAGAACTGAAGCCTCCCTTAGGAGAGCTATGCCCGTGCTTCCAAGAAGGAGTTTGCAATATTTTTGCTATGTGTCTTTTACTTGTGGTATAGGTTCTTACTAATTCTAGAAAACAAATAGAAGCAGTAACGTGGAATTTTTAGAGAGTGCTCAGGTCTTCTGCCTGTTGAATCTGCTTTATACATACCATGCACTTTTCACCCTGAAATGAAGCCAGGTAGGTTTTCGTTGCGTTTGCTCCCAACAAAGTGGTGCAAAGCAAGATTAGCTTCTCTCTCGGAAGGTTTTGAAAGAGATTGAGCTGTGCAATAAAAGACTTCATCAGCTTCAAGCTAAATCAGTGAGAACTTTGACATAGATGCGCGCGCCCCTCTCCCACCAGCGACACTCCTCCTCTGGCCGCCGTCCCCTCCCGGGCGCCTCGTCGCTGTGGTCATTGTAGTCAGCAATTAGCAATTGCATCCTTGCTGAAAAAGGAGCAGGGAAAGGGTTGTTCTTTAATGAGATTTTTCTTCGTGCAACAGAAGACTGAATTCACAGTTAAGTTTTGTTACAGACAACAGATACGGTCTGCTAGGTGTGTAGCACTTAATTTATCTTAAAGGGAAATGTAATAGAGTTTGGAGATACTCTGTTATATTATTGCATGTGTTACTCTACATTAAACGGTTCTTAAAAGGTAAGCCATAGATCCAAGATGTCTATAAGGCCTATTTGCATTTGTGCATTTAATTTTTTAATTAAATGCTGCTACATTTGATACAGCCCAATCAACATGAAGTAGTTGTTTCTGTACATGACCCTTGTGAGACCGCATTACCAGGCAGGTAATTCTGTACATGCAATTGAGAACGTACTAAAATACATTAATAATATATCTTTTATTAGGAGTTGCCATCTAATTTCAGGGTAAAATAAATGTGTTTTTTCTAAGGAACCAGGATTTAAGGAACTTGCTTTTAGAAACTTTTTCCAGTTAGTTAACAGGAGAAGACTGTTAACAGGAAAAGCTCACGTGCATTTTATTTGACTTAAATGTGCTTCAGCACTTATTTTGCCTGGCAAGCAAAGATACGGAACTGGGATCTTCTCGGTCTCCCATTATTTCCTCAGGATAACTACAATATTTGGGCTATTTCCATGTCTTGGGCAACATTTTAGCTAATGGATATGTTCCCAACTGAAGTTAAATGGACGAGAATTCCCAATAAGAGCCAAAATATCTCCCAGCGGTACAGTTTGGTTTGGATGCTTTTTCACTGAAGCATACAGGCTGGATGGTGCATTGTGCTCCCAGGTGGAATTGGAAAGATCATCTTCCCTCATGTCTCCTCTTGTCTGGAAGCCAAGAAACCTGAACAAATGGTGCTTCCTAGCTTGTGAGCCTTGTTTTGGTGTTCCGTTGGCTTTGTGATAGTTTTGTTCCATTACTCAGTGCTCCAATAACTCAAAAAACTATTCAGCAACCACCAAGTGAGGAACGGGATTGAGAAAATGCTGATAATTGCGAGGTCAAAGACATGGCTAGAATTTTGCTGGTGGTAAGTTCAGACTAAGTATTCTCCAGGTAAAACATAGAAAGCACGGCAACTTCCAGTGGACATGGGCGTCTGGGCGTTGTTGGTTCCAGCTTCGCTGTCCCCATGCCGAGTGGACACTTGCACTTGTGAATGCAACAGCGTTAGGCCACGAAACTGCTGCGGATCCCACCCGCGCCATGGACCTTGCTTTGTGATTTTGGCAGGGTTCTGGCAGGACAGGCTGAAAGATTTATAACTAATCTGAAATCTCTTGTTGGCGTGTTAGAGAACGTAGCAGCTTCTTGCAGGATTCTTGGTTGCTGCAACTAGTTTTCCCTATCCTTAGATTTTCTCTGTGTGTCATTAGTTATTTTTAGGAGCAAGTCTAACCATAAAATCAAAACTTAGGCAGTGTTGATGGGGTTTCTGCCTCTGAGGTTTGGCCAGGCTGGCTTACAGTTGCTATGTTGGTGTCAAATCGTAGTTTTTTTACCCTGTGGGTCTGACATTTACTGTCTATTGTGTATCTTTTTTCAATTAGCAACTTGCTGGTTTAACATACTGTATTTCATATTTAAGTGAATGTATAAAGTGTTTGTATTAGCTCTGCATGTACATGCATCACTTTGCGGTCCTCTCCGTAGCATTCCCCTCAGGAGTTTGCTCCTGTAGCCGTAAGCCTTGGGCAGTTTCACACCTGTAACCCATGGGGTTTGCTCCTCAAGTTCCAGTGTCTGTAACCCATGGGGTTTGCTCCTCAAGTTCCAGTAGCTGTAGGGCTGTCACTCACTGCAAACACGTTCACGGAGGAAATCATAGGGTGGGTTTTAAAATTTCTTGGAGTGAATCTTTATGTGTCTGTGTACGCAGCACAGCGAGAGGAGTCCCAGCCCTGTTGGAATATTATTTACCTTCCCCACGATTGCCATCGGTTACTGTCCATTGCTTTCAGGGGCAGTTGAGTTGGAAATGGAGAACATTTACAGCTGAGCGCTCTAGCACTTTTTGTGGTAGCTTATACTTATCTTTACCTATCTTTACCTGTGTGCTTGTGGGGACTGAGCTATGCTGCATGGTTTTCCCAATTACTGCTGTAATTAGGGCTCGATGGCAGAGAGGGTGCCCCAGTGGAGTGGCCATCCTTCTGCTTGCACTGTCTGACTGACCCTGCTGTGAAGCAGAAGCAAGAGGAAGACAACTCCAAGGTTTTCAAACACAGTGAAGGAAAATTACATTTTTTGATGATGATAAGAGTCTCATACAGTTGTTTGAGGTGGTTGGAAGAAGGCTTAAATTAGCAAATTTCAACTCTGATTCATTATCTAAGAAATCAGGAGGTCACACAAATACTATGTGTCAAGACCAAAGTCTTAGATGCAAAATGTGCCTTCTTGTAATCAATATATGATGAACTGGGGCGGGGGGTGGGGGGTGGTATTTGCTCAAGTATTGTTTGGTCCAAATGGTTATTTGCTGATTTTTGAGCCTGCTGGAACCAGTGCAGTGCCTTATCAGGTAGGCTTAAGAAGCATAGTATTGCAAATGTCTAACCTGGTTCTCACAGGGGTGTAGGCACCCACTTGCTCTTCTTGGAGATTGATTTCTGGCAGCTGAGCAATCCCTGGTGAATTATTGATTCATGTGTAGAATAACTATGCTTCTCAAGGGGTAAACCAGGATTTTTGTCCCCATAAAAGAAAGCACTTCATATTTTTTTTCTTCTACTTCTGATGCAGAAAACTGTACTAAATGTTCTTTTCTGGTTGGATCTTCCCATAATCCTTGTTTCTTTAATCCCTGTTAGGCACGTTTGTCTTAAAGGAAAGTTTATGTTGTGAGCAGTGGCAGTCAACCTCTATTGGGGATGTTTTATTTAAACCATCAGATGTGTTCTGACACTTAGATACAGAAGGCCGTAATTTAATTAACATTTCTCTGTTAAGTTTTGAGGTTAGACCCTTTATGTGGTGCTAGCTTTTCTTAGGAAAGAAAAAAAGGACATGTTTTTTCTTCTGAGAAGAGGTCCTAGAAGCTGGAGCGGAAGATCTTGAAGTGGATTCCTCATCTACTTTTTATCTTCCTTCGTGCGTTCTCTCAGTGTTTCCATCCAGGACCAGCGCAGCCCGTAAGGGTGTCCGTTTAAGCCGTATGCAATGCAGATACCCTTCTGCCAGGGGATTCCAAGGGACTGTCGTCTCATTCGACTTAGGAACAGCATTTGAGTGGTGATTATATGGGCAACTGCCAAAATGCAGAGCAAGAGAAATGTCTTCTCGTCTACTGTTTCTTTGGAATTAAGTTTTCATTTGTTCCCCCTCTGTTTCCTTTTTAGCCTGTTCGATATGGGAGGAGAGTATTACTGCTACGGCTCCGACATCACCTGCACCTTCCCTGCAAACGGCAAGTTCACCCCTGACCAGCGGGCTATCTATGAAGCCGTGCTGAAGTCATCGCGGGCGGTAATGAAAGCAGTCAAGCCAGGTAAGAGATCGGTACATGGCACAGGAACTGACGAGCTCAATGGCAGCATTCAGGCTGTCAAGACAATTGCGTTTGGATTTTAGAAAGTGCTGGAAAGGAACAAGACGACAAAATTAATTTCCATGTTTAAACAGCTCCTAATGGAGGATAGAAGTAGGACATACAACATTTGCCGTGCAACACTTTTAAAGACAGAACACATAAACAATTCGTAATAAGATTTGAAAGGTATTTTAATCTTCCACTTTTTCTTTTTTAATTCCTTTAATCTAGTGGTGACAGTTGTTACTCTGGTGTGTGTTTACACTGGCAGCCATCTTTTCAGGAAGCTTATGCCAAAGGCTGAAGTCAGAGTCTGAGGCAACATGTGTGTCGTGCTTTGCTTTGTTTCAAGCATTCCCTGCATTTTACGTGTAAGCTCACTAGAAATCTTCTGCTGAAAAAGAGGATGGAGTGTGCATCTTTGGGAAGGATACTCAATTACCCTTAAAAAGCTTGAGAAAGCACTGGCTATTGGGTACTTCACGGTGTGCCTTTAAGTTGCAGACAAGGTAATTCATCAAGTATACATTTTCATAGTTGAAACAACTGCCTGGCTTGATGAAAATCTTATTTTTCTCCGATTCAGCTTTCAGGGCAGCAAATAAATGCTTTTAGAGCTAACTGCTGCTGTGATTTTGAGTATTTCACTGGTGAAGGTACTTGAGTATTTCTCGTTATTACTAATAGAACAGCATTGAGAAAAATGTACTTAATGCACAAAGCACACTTATCCTTTAAATTTACCATATGAGCTTTCAATCATCGGGCTTTGAGTGCACGGGCTTTCTGGACTGCCAGTCAGCACATTCGTCGTTTCCCTGTTACACAAGCTGGCAGCAGCACTGTTCATTTGAGCAGCCTGGAAGGGAGCAACAGCACTGCAGCTTATCCACAAAATGAGACTGGATATTTTGCCATTTTAATAACAATATGCCTTCTCCATCATTTGCGCTTTCTCCCCTGAAGAATCTTGTTCCTGTTCCTCTTCATGGTTTGCTTTGCATTTCAGTGCCGCCTTTAGTTTCACGTACGTTTTCGGCAGCATTTCATACTAATAAGTTGCAGACTATCTTCAGAACTTGAGTGCTAATACGATGCTGTACTCGGGGTGGTATAGAGAATTCCTTACTTTAATTAACACTTTATTAACAGTGTCAGAAATTAAGTATTCCTCAAAATTAGTTGCTAGGATCCTTTACTAGCCTTGGGAGTTTGAGATTCATAGACAGAGAAATCATTCTTGATGTCTGGCAGAAGATGGGACAGAACTTTCTGTTCTCACCGTGCTTTAGTTCTCTTGCCTGCTCAGAAGAGTAGTGCGCATGCATTGATGCTGTTTGTGGGACGGTAATCATGAATTTTCTGGCTACAGAGAGGAGGTCAAACACATGTTCTGTGGGCTGGTTCAGATGCAACCCGGACCTTTTGCACTCGGTTGAATTACAGATCTGGGTAGAGTCCTGCAACGTGCAAAAACTTTCACCATCTGGAAGAGTCTGCTTTTTAGGGCCCTGTGGCTTGTACCCTACTTCTTTTGCAGCTTTTAGCCCCTCTGTCCCCTGATGCAAAAAATCTGACAATGTTATTATATTTTCCTTTGATGAGCTCTCAAAGACACACCAAAGGCCGAAGGCTCTGGTATGAAATGCTTAAAATAGGTAGTTGGCAGAAAAGTATTTACGATGTCTGAAATGAATTTATGATGTTCTAAAGACAGTTCAAACTGAAATGATGAGTTGGATTAGAGAGAGATACTCTTTTATAAACAACTTTAACTTTAAAGATCAGATATTATTCAAATAGTTACTCAGTTGTTTTGTTTCCAATCGCATCCCTTTTCTTACTGAAGGGGACATGGGACATAAGGCGTTCATAAATGCTTTTGAAGAATTGTATCCGCTTTGCGCTTTCCACCAAGTTCCTTTAAAATGTTTTGGCAAGCTCTTTTAATGGAACACTGGGACAGACAGAAAAGCTACCATGTCCTGTACTGTGGGCCTGCGAGTTGACAGTGCCATTGGATCTCCTGGAAGGCTCATATTCCGCTGTAGAAAAAGAAGAAATAGAAGCACTGGCCTTCATAGCATGGTTAGTGTCACATACTTCCCAGGCTGCTGAGAAAGCCCAGAGCCCTGGAAGGGTGGGAGCAAACGGAACGCATTGTTCTGCTGCCCAGAGAAAGCCCGTTCTGCGGGGGAGGCTGCAGCCTCCTTCCTCTCCTCGGACAAACCGCATGTGTCGGCTCATTGACTAAAGCACCAGGCCCCGCTCCTGGGGGAGCCAGCTGCTGTCACAGGCAGCGGGAAGGGACGATGTGCATTCACTTTCGGGTGTCTCTTCTCCCTGTCTGACGGAAAGTTACTGCTCTAGGTCTGTGGTTCAGAGGCACTAAACGTAAAACCCAGCCCTGTCGTGGTTTGGTCGCATTTTCTGAATTACGGAGCCCTTGTTCGTTTTTTGTCTTAGTTTCCCAGCTTGCTAGGATCAAAGGCGGTGGAGCGAGGGGGCTCCCGGGGCAGTGCCCCTTGGCGGGGCAGGCTGCGCAGGCAGCGCGGCCGCAGCGGCGTCAGTGGCCGGAGAACACGGCACTTCTCCCCAGCTGCAGAATCGGGGCCCTAATTGTGCCTTGTGGCAAAGGGTCACAGGGGACATCGAGCTGTTGTCTTCAGGAGGTTAATGATTCCCAGAGTCTGGCTCAGTGCGAGATAGGGAGCGAGTATGTTAGGGAGAGCCACTGACCAAATACTGGGCTACAAAACTGTGGTTATGGATGAACGTGCATTTGCCAGAAACCTTAAGCACTTTATATAGGTGTGTGTGGTTTAAGGATCGGCATTTCTTTTTCAATTTGACTTTCATATGAACCTGATTGACTCTTGAGTGAAGTTACTTTCTGAGAGATAACAGGCCATTTTGTTTATACTTCCGTATACAAACTGTTGTCATAATCTTTAAAATACTCTGAAACATTGTATTTTATTGTAGAAAAGCACTCCTCTGACCGCATCCTCTCTATGGTCCAAACATGCAAACAGCTCAAATCACATACATGGGTCTCCCTACCTTCCAAGTGAAAGCACGGAATTCCTTCTGCAAGCCAAATAATATATTCTGAAAGTTAAGAAACACTCTCAGTGGGATCGTAGCCCGAGTTCAGTGCAGTCGTCACAACTCCTGCCACAAACGAAATCTGTTTAAAATAAAAGGGGAGAGAGATATATTCGGTCTTGCATAAGCAGCAGTTTTGAAACTACTGAACGTGGATCTTGTGTGAAGAGAGCGACGCTCGTCACTGAAGCGAAAGAGTCAAAAAGGCGTGCTTGTGTGGCAATGGAATAATTGTCTCTTTCCTACAAAGTCAGGCTCGTGATCCAAAATGTCAGAGGGGAATGTTGCATTTCTACTTAGGGGATATTCTTACTGCGTCAAGTCCATCTGGGTTAAATTTGCTCTTCCACAGAACTAAAACACAGGGGCAGATGTGCAGAATATTGACACTTCCATTCACATCCATGGCTGAGGCATCATCCGCTTCTTACTCAGAACAGCAATTTGAGAGACAATTCGTCTTTATGTAGATATTCTACGTAATAAGAATCGTTAGAAAAGAGTGAAATTGTAAAGCCAAGTATCCCAGATTTAGAGTATTCCAGAAGTTAATGTCTCACTAATGTCTCGCTAATTTGTCTCACTTCTGCATTCTTTTTTAATCTCATTAGCTTTACTAAATCTGTTGAGGCACATTAGGCGCACTCCTGGAGCACATCTCCCAGTTCACTTTCAACTGAAATGAATTCAGCTCATGCACTTCAGAACTCCACTGTGTAAACCAAAACACAGTTACTGGGGATGACCAAGGGATTTTACCTCCAAGGATGATCGGAATTAAAATCTTGTAGCTACGTCCATTGTTTCTCCCCCTGCTACGTTATTGCAATGCATGTAACAGAAAGAACTGAGCTAATGAGCAGCTATCCAGTAATTTACTTTAACCTTTGGTTCTGTGCATGACCCAGAGCTATTTATTGCCTACTGTTCAAAACCTGCTCTGAATCCAGAATTACGAGCGTTCTCACCAGTTTTTCTGAGTGCTCATCATAACAGCACCAGGTGCCTGGCAGCAGTAAGGTCGCTTGCGCTTCATCTCTGTGCTGTGGAAGAGCAGCAGCTCCCCGTCTGCAAGCAGTGCAGACAGGCTGAAGAAGCTGGTGTAAGAGCTAGTGACTCATTTGGGATTCCAAGACTGAAATTCATCAGATTTGAGATCCTTTTTAAGGGAGTTGAACGTTACTCTTGCTCAAACCTCAGCTGTTTTGACCTCTGTTACAGCTGTGAGTGCCCAGCTTTTCTGCACATCAGACTCCGGATTGTCAGGCCAGACTCTGGTAAAATGAAAGAAAATTATTAATGAACAAATGTAAAATAAATAAATAAAAAATTGTGTTTGAAGCAAGTTGCCTAGCATCCTGCTGGGAGTCTGGGTCTGAGGCAAGGGTGGTTGCTAATTCCCAGTGGCAACATTCAGGTGTGTTTGCTGCGCTTGCTTTTTTGTGCAGTCTCTTATTTCTTTTCCGGCACACTTTCAGCTTTTGCAGCAGATGGAAGAGCAGTTACGTGAGTAACAGGTATCTTCAGTGGTCCAGCAGGAGCTGTGCTTGCCTTGGAGTTAGAGTCTTCTGGAAATAAGGTAGCCCTAGAACTAAATGAACGTGGGCTTCCTGTGGGTTTGCGTCTTGTTGTTGGTGGGAAGCTCTGGTTGGTCTGATGGAAGCTTTTCCACTGGGCTGAGGTACTTCTGAGGCTCTCCTCCATGGGGGTTCTCCTGTCTATAGTAACACGTGAATGGATGTTGCAGTTTTGCTTGCATCAGGTTTTCCGTCTTTTAGCCAGCTGCCTACATTACAAAACATAGCACTGGTTCTGTTCCTCTGGTGAGTGCCATTGAAGATTTCCAAAAGGTTTTAAAAGTTTTATTGTGGGACTGAAAAAGGCAGCAGCATCAAAAAGGCCTTGCTGCTGCTGAAACTCCATCCAAAGGAGTAAATGGTCATGTAGCTAAAGGACTGGACTGTGACACGTCAGCACCAAAGGTCCAAGCAAAGCTCGCACGGACAGCATCAACTGATAGTGCCTAACTCTGGAGCCCTTGGTGCTGTAACTATGGACACACTGCTTTTAGTGTAGCTCTCCCCCACCCCTGTAATTGCCCAGGGTTAAAAAAGCAAACTGTGGTGGAAAAAAAAGTATTGTGCAGCACGTCAGTAGGTATGAGGCTAAATAGTGTAACGGTTAATGGCAGGGTGTGAGGTCTTAGCTCTCACGTCTGTAGCACTCCCGTGGACAACTGTCGAGGTGGCAGTTGAGAGCCTGAACTGCAGGGGTAAGTTAGACCCTTTTGTGAGCAAGTCTCACATGTTTGTTGATAGTGGAAAGATTTGAAGAACTTGAAAGGGCAAATGCGCATTGTTCCCAAATCCTGTCTCACTTCATTCTTTATCCCAGTCACATAAGTTAGATCCAATGTCAATGTAATAGCTTTATTAACCATCATTTGTCGTAAGTTACACCTGGGAGACCAGTGCTGTTTGCTCTTTGTCATTAATCTAATGTATTTGAAGAAACGTGTAAAATAATTGGTTTTGCTGAAAGTCCCTCTCTGAAACTTCTCGAAAACAACTTGTTGAAGAAACACGAACTAGCTTTGAAGTTAGCCCTACTCGGAGCCAGGGTTTGGACCAGATACCCTCCTGGTGTCCCTCCTACCTTAAATCACTCCATGACTCCATGTTCTGAAACCTGCAAATGAAAATGTCCGTGGTGTAAGAAGAAGAGATGTTGATGAGAGCAATGCCTGCGGGCTCAAGTCTAGCTCTTTTCAGGGCAGGTAGCGCTGTGCAAGCCAACAGATCGCCATGTGCTTCGCTTTCTGTGTGTGAAGCGCATTCACGCTTAACCCAGCCTTGAGTCTCACTCTGTTCCCACATGGATGCGTCACCATCACTGGGACATGCGAGTCCAGTAGTCTTGATACTGTCAAGATACTGTGGAGTAGCTTCTTTTTTTATTCTTTAGCAAATAACTGTGTATTTAAACCATGTCCAACCTCCCAAGTGATTTCTGCTGTTTATTATTTGGATTATTATCTTGCGCATTTAAAGAATAATAATAATTCTATAAATTTAATTCCTACTTGATGAGGACAGTGTGGTTTCTACATCTAGAAGGTTTCTATACACAATTTCTATTTATAGAAACATTGAAGTTTCTCAAATACGTTAAATCTGCTACTGTGTTGAGAGGAAATAAAAAGGACATATGCTTATGTTTAAGGTTTGCAATTAAAGCTGTTTTGGATTAATGCACTAGATCATAAACAGAGTCATTAAAGTTAATGAGCTAAATATTGGAGCAATCACATACTTTCCGTTTTCATCCCTTTGTGATTGCACACTGGGACCTCTGAACATTCCTCTGTCTCTTCTCTGTAGAGTAATGGAAAGTCACAGGAGAAGGAGAAGGAGGGGAGTGTGTTGGGCTTAGTGTTCCTGGTACTGCTGCAAAACCTGTGTACGTTGGAAAAAAGAGAACAGAAAAACTTCTTTCAATCTCTAAGTGATACGAATTAGTATTTGGGGGGAGAAGGAGAATGAATTAAAACACCTCAATCAGTAAGGTCTATTGTCCTAAATTCCAGTTAAAAAAAAGATCTCTTTGTCTAGCAAACTGCTCCCAAGGAACAGTTGAGTAAGGCCAGGTTGGCAGCCACTCAATTCCCTATCTCTACATTTACATGATTTAAAAAGCTTGTATATCCAAAGTCCCCATTGAACCGAAATTGCATTCAGACATTAGTTGCACAGCTGGGAATATTTGCTGATCGATGTTTGTTTGTTTCAATAAAATGAAAAATAAAAAATAGTTCCAAATATGCACAGAAGTTGTTGTTCACCAAGTCAGTTTATGTGCAGCGTGAAACCGTTCCTCCTCGGGACGCTGACATTGCTGTAGGGTCTCCCTATGGGATTTGTAGCTCTGCATTAGTTCAAGCTGGAGCTCATGCTCAAGGGTCTACGCGTATCCCCAGGTCCTGTGTTTTATAGTCCACGAGAGTGAGTATCGTCTTACCTCTGGCTTTCAGGCTTTGCTTTTCTGATAAATGCTGTTGAGGAAGGTCTTGAAGGCAATCTCCCTCCCAGGACTAACATCTCTGATAATGGAAGGTGGAGGCTTCTCCATACTAGGGCTGGAAGATTCCTTGCCTTTTTATAGCTTTCCCAGAACTCAGGTTTCACATAAGGACATGGGGTCTTTAAGCTCTTAAATCCTTTCTTCCAGGATCAAAGATCAGCCATTGCAGATTTCACTAATGCCAGGATTGCCATATAATCCTTGAGCAAGAAAGTACAGTCAAGTACACTTCAAAACCAAGTACAGGCAAAAACATTGCAGGCAAAGAAGTAAACCCACGTG
Source organism: Dromas ardeola (assembly GCA_013398915.1). Lineage (NCBI taxonomy): Eukaryota > Metazoa > Chordata > Aves > Charadriiformes > Dromadidae > Dromas > Dromas ardeola. The sequence continues at coordinate 373,999 of VYZM01006827.1, forward strand.
TCAAGCAAATAAAACATCCTTTTATTAATCATGTAGATATCAGCAGATCCTTAGAACCTACAAGGAAAGGGTTCCTTTTTGCTGTAGGTACTGTATAAATGCAAGGTAGTAAGTAGTTCCCAAAAGCCAAAGTCTTTTGAGGCGAAGAGGTGGAGGGGAGAGGGTTGGAGCACAGAGCCAGTGAGCGCAGGCCAGCAGCTCTGTGGCTTGGACTACAGAAAGTTCTCTGTAGCTGATGGTCCCCACTCTGTCCCTGCGCCAGCTGCCTCACCAGGCCGAGTCATGCATTTTGCAGTTGAGAGTGGGTCTCTGAAGGTGTTTCTCAAGTTAGCAGAAACCCTTCCACTCTCTCATTTCTTTCTCATGTTCCGTAGATTTAGGGCTAAACAGTGTGAGATGCAGAACGATTCAGAGAAAGGCATTAGACCCTTCTGTAGGTCTAACTCTGAGGCCTCCTTTAAAGACCAGGAGAAAAGGTCCTTGGGAGTTCACTGGGAGGAGACATGACAACTCCATGATGTGCCACCTGCCATGCACAACCTTAAAACCCAGCATGTTAGTATTTCGGTTATGGCTGCAGCTGTGCCTGGAGTGTGAGTGTTGGCCACTCTTTCTGGTTTCCCTTTGGTGGCAGAGGACCAGAGAAAGCCTTGTGTATTTGTTGGTACAGGATGCTAAACAAAGTTAATCCCTCCTGGCGTTGATCTTCGTCGTCTGGGCAGCTGCAGCTGCGCAAGTGGTGAGCTGCTGTGTGCAACCCTATGCCCGCTTTTTGTGCCTTTCTCCTGATTTTCATTCGCTGGTGCAACCTCCTGACCTCTCTGCAATGGGGGGGCCACCTTAGCCAGTTTCCCCATGCGCGTCCTTCCAAGGAATCTTGTCAATTAGAAGGATAAAGCAAAGCAGCAGATTCAAGTAAAGCTCATGGAGGTAGATACAAGCCCAGGGACTTCAGAGGGTGAATGGTCCGTATTTTTGTACAGCACAACATAGACTTTGGATGGTACATACTCCTGAAATCCATTTGGTATCTAAATATTGGGGCACGGTTCTTTCAGTGAGACTGCCAGGGGGAGGGAACAACTACCAGCTTCATAAATAACCTATTTTATACAGCAGAAAATGCCGTGATTTGAATTCAAAGTAGCAGTATGATTCTCTGTTCTATGTTCTAATAACATGTCTCTAACAAAAAAAGAATAGTGGAGAATTTAGCTCAGGTCGGATAGTACTAAGACCGGGGATTAGAATAACCCAAATAATTAAAGAACTGTTTAATTGGAAACTAATAGCTAGGGTATTTGACATTGCAGATCATATTACTGGCAGTTGTTTCTGTTATTAAGTTGAGCAGAGTTGTGCTTAGGAACATATGCAAATTCAAAATTTGCAACTTCACCGATTATGACTTCTTTTTTGTAATGACAGTTCTGTAACTTCTTTAGAATTTAGATTTATTTTCGTTTGCTACTATTTTGAATACTGCTGTACAGTAATTGTCACTGTATTCAACTAGGATTAAAATGTATTAGACCTAAAGAAAATAATTGTAACTGTTACTAATATTTATTCCTTCCAAGTTAAGTACAAGGGTCTCACATGCACTGGGCATTTTTTGCATCCAAGTCATTTCAGTTTGATTTTATGTAGTCCGGAGTTGTACTTAGTAGAATACCATGAGGGCACGCTTCTCTGTTGTGCTGTATAAAAACAGTGGCTAATTTTGATGAATATTTAGAAAGAAATTGGACTGTAAACAGGACCTTTTGACAATAGCTCAACAGGGGAGGGTGTGGGAGCACAGTCTGTTTTACAGTTTGTATAATTTCAAAATGCCCATATGAATTATTCCCATTCAGATTGTCATATGTTAGGCAAAGTGCTGCTGATCGTTATTAATCTGCTGTAATATCTGAAGCAAAACAATTATTCTCAGCAATAAAGCATTAATGACAGAAGTTGAAGATTTTATACCAGTTCCTCTGAAGAACGGGTGCTTTCAGGGCATGTTGTAACCAGTACTTGATACTCGCAGATCCCGCTGAATGACACCGCAGTATTATCTTTCCCCCCTTGCAGTTAAGAATGTGTTACTGTGTTAAAAACAGATTGGAAGGTAAATCTTGTCAATGTATCTTTTAAAAAGCTATTTGTTGTCTGCTCTCTCTCTTCTCTACTGAATGGAGTTGGCTGTATTTTTCTTGCTAGCATTAATGTTCATAATTAAGTTTCCCTTTGAATACTCTGAGATTGACCCGGAAGAGGTAGTATAGCTTTCTGTGGTAAGTTAATTCCATTTTTGTTGGTTTAAACGGTTAAAGCATCGGCCACCACTTAGGAAATAGAAGCTGAAGGAACTAAAGGACGCACAGACAGTACTGATGGTCAAGTTGCAATCCTTGATTCTTGCAAGATTATTAAATGAACACGGTGTCATTGATTACTGGAGCTCTCATTGTCGGACACGTCACCTAACCTTGCCCAGAAGAGCAGTAACCTACAGCTGCTGCTGTGAAAGAAGACGGCGGTGTTTCCTGTCGAATCCTGCAGCCCCTGCGTTGGCACCGATGCCCCTGTGCCAGCAGGTGTGCTGAGATGGGGGCGGCAGCCTGCGGGGGAGCGCAGAGCTGCCCGGAGCTGGCTGCCGGGGGGCTGACCCCAGGGGCCGGCCCAGGTGTACACGGGAGGCTCAAATAACCCCGAGCTGTTGCCGAGTGTATACATCCAGGCACCTGAGAGCAGTGGGACCTCCTGGCCTGGCAGCGGCCCTGCTGGGGCAGCCTCTGCCGGGGCTTGGGCAAAGCTTTCCAGCTCCCCCGAGCCCCTGGGCTTTCCTCTGCTGCCGGCGGCTCTTCAGAGGTGCTGCTTGTACAAAGCAAATACATTTAGAAGTCTTCACAGACTTAGAGCCTACCTTGGCTGCGGGTTTTTTTAGCCTTTCTCTAGTGAATGTATTTTGGCTTAAGGCTATTTTTTTTTTGTTAAATCCTTTTTTCCTAATTGTAATAGGTTGTAATATTTTAACATTGTACAATTCTGATTTTAACAGTGACTTTGGGGGGAATAAGCTGCTTTTACCTGGTCTGATGTGCACTGATTTTCTCCCAGCTCAGTATTGAGGAAACACACTTGTTATACATTGTGATGTGAGTTGAAGTACAAAGTTCATGAGTCCTTCGATCTTGACAGTGCATCAGCTGTAGCTGTCAGTGCAAACCTGCTAGACACAGATTGTGCTGTTTGCCCTGAATCTTATCTAAACGGAGTCTTTTCTAAGCCTCGAAGATTGATAAGTTTCCACACTGCAATCGCTCCTCCAAGCGCTTCCCTCCTTCCCCCAGTCTTTTTCCTCCTCTTCTCAGCACACAGCCATTGGGAAGGAACATGCAGGAGATTCGGCATCTGACAGCACTGCTCAGTTCCGTGCTGCATCTTTCCAGCGGTGGAAGAAATCCCTCCTCTTGCTCTACATTTACATCTATTCAGATTGCTTTTCTTAAGGTTTCAGTGTGGCAGACTGATATCTTGGTCTTGCCTCTGATGTCTTATAGATCATTGTGTGCGGGTTTATAATGGGGAGGATGGGTTTACCACTTCAAACTTCCATCATACTGCTGCAAAAGAAATACTGTGGTTCAGCTGAACAGCATGACACTATTCCAAATTTCGGAGACGATGGGGAGTCTTCTGTGTTTCCCTTCGGTAACTCCCGCTGCGGTCAGGCAGGTGCATCTCACCGGGGGATTGAGGGATGGTTTCTGGAAGAGACCATTCTGGTCTGGAGCCATGGCACTGGGGCTCATGGCACGAGCAGGCTGGAGTCGAGTAATCCCTGCAGTCAGTGCTGCAGGTATGACACAGCAGCAAATTCAATATAGTTTCCATCGCCTTTTTAGGACGGGAAAGTTAACGGGCTCTTCTCGTCACATGGTAGCCAGTTGCAGCTGTGCCACTGCTGTAAAATACAGCCTAAAATTGCGTCCCTGAACCAGGCATCCATATAGCCATCTAATGCTGACGCGGGGAGGCTTGCGGGTAGGTAGAATCATAGAATCACAGAATGGTTTAAAGCCCGCCCAGTGCCACCCCCTGCCCTGGGCAGGGACACCTCCCACCAGCCCAGGTTGCTCCAAGCCCCGTCCAACCTGGCCTTGAACCCCTCCAGGGATGGGGCAGCCACAGCTGCTCTGGGCAACCTGGGCCAGGGGCTCACCGCCCCCACAGCCAAGAATTTCCTCCTAATATCTCATCTAAATCTCCCCTCTTTCAGTTTAAAATGGTTCCCCCTCGTCCCATGGCTCCCCTCCCTGATCCAGAGTCCCTCCCCAGCTTTCCTGGAGCCCCTTGAGGGACTGGAAGGGGCTTGAAGGTCTCCCCGGAGCCTTCTCTTCCCCAGGCTGGAGTGCCCCAGCTCTCTCAGCCTGTCCTCACAGCAGAGGTTACCTCCACAGCATAGGAAGCTCTGAGCAGCTCACTGTGCCCGGATATTGTCAGTGTTTGAGTGCTGCATTTTGGTTTCTCGTTCTCCGATTCCTCACCCTGTCGCAGAGCTGCCTCACCCGGGGCTGCAAGAAACCAAGCTCAGAAACTGAGCCCCTCCTGAGTATTTCATCTAGGGGGGCAAGAGGAAAGCATGAAAAGCAGAAATGCAACAAATTCTTCTCTAGCACCCAAGGGAAGAGGAAAGAAATAGTTGCTGTTAGTATTTAAATGATGTTTTGGTTTGTTTTTTAAACTGGGCTTGATTGGAATTTTGAAGGAGCTATTGTTTTCTGTCTGATATGGTCACTGTGTGTTGGCAGATTCTGCTCTGTTCCAGTGGGTTGCTGGCCGGACTGGGATTGCGTGTTGTGTCTGCATTTCAGTGGCACTGCCAGGGGACATCATCGGGCCTTTTGCCCTTGTCTGTGGACACTCAGAAATTAAATGTAGCTTAACCTTAGCACAATTTGGGGAGAAGTTACTACAACCTTGCCATACTCATGTTTTTTTAGTAAGATTGTGACATCTGTGCTGGCAAAAAAACCCCACCCTACAACAACAAGAAACCCCTGCTAAATCATTTGTGGTTTAATCATTGTCACATTACAACCACAAAGTACCCTAAGTAGCGGCCAAAAAAATCCTGTTAGGCCTTTTCAGAGCACTTTCCGACCAAAGTGGCTAAATACCACGCAGCGATTCTAAATTTCTTTTGTATGCTGTTTCTACTTTATGTTCTCGAATAGCTTCTAATAAAACATCAGAAAATAATCACTGGAATGAAAATAGCAGTGAGTTAACAGCAACTGAGGAACAGTTTATAGTGTGATGTGTTACAACAGTTAATCTTTTCACTCCTACTGTTTAAAAAGTTATGGTATGTTCGCTAAATGATAGGGATGCTTTTGATTTCTGGTTTCATTAGAAGCATTTCTTTCTTTTTTTTTTTTTTTTTTTTTTGTAAAAAAAATCTTTCCT
>VYZM01006827.1:379464-412258 GCA_013398915.1 Dromas ardeola
TTTTTGGAACAAAAATCTTCCCTGTCAACAGTGTGATCAAAGAGATCCCAGATTATTGCAGGCACCCTTATATGATGCTTCCGAGTCCGTAAAACATGGTGGTGTTTTCTGAAATTTGGTGGTTTTGGCAAGCAGATAATTAGGAAATATTTTCAAGGCAGTAAAACAATACCTATTTTATCTTTTTCTTTTCTGTCCCGCTAGTATCTCTGGCTATCAGATAACATTCAGGTTGATGGGAATAAATTTCTAAAAAACCCTTGTGATAAACTGAATGCATTAAGTTTGCCATTTTTAAACACAGCGACTCACACATCCGCAAACCTCTGCCGTACTGTTAGCATGGTATCTGAAAACTAATAGCCTCTGTGTATTGTTTAATTAATCTGCGCTCTGTCACGCTTCATTATCAGACATATCCAGTGCCTGGTCCTTGCTGTGGAGTTGGTTCACTCTGTGTCTCGAGGCATCTCAAATGCTTTGGTTGCTGTAAAAGGAGGGGTTTGTCCTGGCCCCTGGCCCAAGCACGTGCTGCGTGGCAGGTAACGAATCGCAGCCTAACGAGCCTTGGTAACTGAGCTTTCCTGGGCAGCCAGTCGCTGGTTCAGCGACCCGCATTACCCAGTATCTCGTTTGGCAGAGAATTAAGAATAGAGCAGACACATCATCAGCAGATTTTCCTGAGCGCAGACTCATTTTGGTACGAGCTGTCAAAGTCCAAGGACCCTCCAATCTCGCTTTCTAAACCTCATCTGTCAGTGGAATATAATTGGTTTATAAATTGGCTTAAAGATAATAACGGAACTAACCTTTTTACACAAAAAGTATGTCTGCAACTATGATAAACCTTTTTACACAAAAAGCGTGTCTACAACTATGATAAACTTCACCAGAGCTTAAAAATAATAGTCCTGAGTAATATCTGCGTAAGCATCCCAGTGGGCGATGGGTGGTGGGGGTTGGTGCAGGCTGGGGTTGCAAAGCAGTCAGCTGCTGCAGGAACTCACGTCACTGATGGCAGAGCCACTTGTCTGCAAGTTGTTTTGTTGTGGGTTTTACTTGTTTTTTAACTGCTTTTTCTCGCTACAAGCATGCTAATAGAGTGTTTGACTTCTGCTGCATCGACTTGCAGCGGGTGACAGAGCACTCTACCATTAATCCAAAAAACTGTGAAGCCAGACAATGGAACAGAAGATGCAATCTATCTAGAAACATGTTTGGTTTTTTGAGTTAAGAGTATTTGAACACCTATTTACTTGTAAAACACATTTGTACCATTTAGTGGGGTGTCCCCAGCAGCAGCTTGGTTTCCCTCCAGCCAGAGCTGTCCCAGCGCTGTCGGCGTGAGAGCTGGAGCTGAAGCCCTTCCCGTCTCCAGCAAGACTGGTGGCACCGGCTGGGTGATAAAAGCGTGGTCCAGAGTCGTTCTGCTGGGCTCTGTCCGAAGCACAGCCCTTGTTCCAAGAGAGAGCCCAGAGCTGCAGATTGTTGCTCCAGCCTTGGTATTTATTTCGCAGTGGAGCTTTTTGTTGTCCTCAGTCTCTAATGAAATAGATAAGATGAATAAAAACCAAGCCAGCGGGAGAACGCAGAGCTCTGGGCGGGAGGAGAAGAGGGGAAGTGGTCATGCTTTTTCTCAGGGAGAGAAAAAGGAAGAAGTGGAGGCAAGGGAGGAAGGGGCTCTACTGGATTTGCTCAGAAATACTCAGGATTTACAGCCACAGCGATCTTTTCAGTGAGGGTAGCAGAGTCATTCATTTGCTCTGTTGACCTTCTGCAGACACATGGATATGTGGTTTGGGTGGTATTTTTTATTTCTGATCAGTTTAATCTTTGCATCGGTTGTTAGTTTTATCCCTTCCTTAGTTTGATGCAGGTGGCTGTGTGTCTGTAAGTGGAGTCAGTGGGCTGGACGGAGGTGAAGAGTCTCAGTAGAGCTGCGGCGGGAGGCTGTACCCCAAGCAGCAGGCACCTCGTCGTCGGGTCTCGGGTACCCCCTCTGAAGTTGATTGAGAGCACCCGGGATATGGCTGTGTTTTGGCTTGTGGCAAGGGAGTTCTGACCTTCGTTTATATCAAGAGAGAATGAGGCTTCAAATGCTTGACCAGAGTCAGATGTTACCTGTGGCTTTGCAGTCATGGGGATGAAAATAGAAGGCTTGTAGCAATACTCAGCTAAGAGATCACAGAGAGATCTCAGGAGAACATGCAATGTCCCCAGAAAGAATGTTAAAGACTTTGAGAGCAGTTAGAGTTGACTGCAGAGCACAGAAACTGAACGGGGAGTTACAGACAGAAATTCTGTATTCCCACAACTACAACGTAAACAGGAAAGCAGCTGGTGATTCAGTAGTTATTCCAGTTTGATATCTGTGATATCGATGCAATACATTGTAATGATTTCAACTTACCATGCAGTAGGTTGGAGCCTATGGTGAGATAGCTGTGAAACGTAGGTGAATCCAGAGAAGTGAAAATTGCAATACAATCAACGTTCAAAAAGATAAAAAGATAAATTCTTGTAAAATATAATTACGTTGAACACAGTTGTCAAAGAACAACTGGCTGTAGTTGCATTAATTCTTTCTGAAGGAAAAATCTAAATTCCTTTCTGAAGGAGGGAGAACATGAAAGTAGCACATTTTGACCAGGAAGACTGCACATGTCTGCTGACTTTTTTTGTTTCTGACTTTTCTATCAGAGCCATATACAAGACAACTGAATTTTATTTAAGCACTCCCATAGGATGATTTTATTTCAGCCTTTGAAGCCCCAGTACTTTGAGCACAAAGTGCTAATGTAATTATGATATGACATTCATGTTCACAAGACCCTAGAGCTGCGTCTGTAACTGGATTAGAGCAAATGGAACTTGATGGGGGTTTTGGCCTTAAAAATTGCTGGGTTTCTATTTGTTTAATCATGCCAAAATTGAACAAGGAAAATATTCTTCTACTGTACCTTAGCCCTAGTTGTCTTGACTCTGCAACCGCTCTGTTGATGATGACTCAAAGCCATGGTGAACTAATTAAGACAGTACTGTGTTACTAACAAAAGAGCTGCTTTCTTCCTCCGTCCTCCCCCCAGCAGTTTGTCAAACAAAATTGTATCCTATACCAAAATAATAGAAATCTAATGTATCCTGGCACTCTGTCTCTAGTCAACCAACAGTATTTTGTAATGCTGTTTTAGTACGTGAATTAGAGGACTTGTGTTTTACACAGCCCATTAACACAAGGGAATCATTAGTTTCTGGAGAGTGTCTTTGCCAGAAAGATGTGGGCTTTAAATCTTCTACGTACGTAGAAAAGTACTGTCCATCTCAGATGTTCTAAATGGGTATGATCATTATTGAAAACAACAGGATAGTAATATTTTATGCTTTGCATTTTAAATAAGTGCATTTTACAGTTGACATTCTTTTAGAAAACTCCCTGATACATTTGCGTCTGTACAGACATGCTTAGATACGGTGTTGTAGCATTCTCTCACGTGGATCTGGATTACAAGGTGCTGCTCTTTCTCGTTTGTAGTTTTCTGTGCTTCCCGTGCACAGTAAAGATAAATTTGTCTCATTTAAAGTATTTTTCTGCTAATGTTGCTCTTCCCACCTTTGCTTTTTTATAAACAAAGGGTACATGTGTTACATCTGCTTTTTGAAAGTCGTCTTTAAAAACTTTTAGCAATAGTTAACTCAGCTGCTTGTTTCTGCTCTCTAAGGGGTCGCCTGGCCTGATATGCACCGCCTGGCTGACAGAGTCCATCTGGAGGAGTTGACTAAAATTGGCATTCTGAAAGGCAATGTAGATGACATGGTGAAGGTTCATCTGGGTGCAATATTTATGCCACACGGACTTGGACATCTACTTGGAATCGACGTGCATGACGTTGGAGGCTACCCAGAGGTTAGTGTTAGTCCATTCTCAACTGCCTTGCAGATTAACCCCTCCCAATTCGATCAGCATTTCTCTTACTCTGTGCATGATTAGCCGGTTCCTTCTTCTCGGGGGTGCAGCAGATGTGCATTTAAGTGTGTCTTTTTCTGGATGTGATATTTTATGCAGTTTACTTTAAGGGAATCTGTTAGTTCGTTGAAACAGAAATTGCTTAGGGGGAGAAGTCAACTGATGCCGCCCTTTGGGCATTCTTAATCTGTTCAATTTCTACACGCATCGTGGTGTTCCTCCACTGGTCACCACTGTAACGTGTATCACTCAAGCATGCCTTATGCTGTGGCAGAGAGCATCTCGGGCTGCCTGAGACCTGTACTGGGACGACCCACTTGCTCCATTCCCAATGTGAGGCAGCTGTGGGAGCCCACTGCGGCACCCGGGCTAGTAAATCCCGATGGCTGTGTCATACGGAAACAAGCGGGCTCATGTTCCTATCTTGAACTTTGATCTTGGGTGGCAACATGGGCACCAATGTAGATGTGTTGTCCTGGAGTGAGAATGGAAAGAAAAAAAATCCATCAAGTCTTTCAGTCTTTGCACATGCGAAAGCACAACTTCTTGTATTCCGAGTTTCTGCAGAAAACAGAGAATGATTCCCTTTCTCCTTGAGTTAACATAATGTTCATGGCTGTGGTCTGAAAGCAGAATGGGTAAAATTCTGTAACCAATGAATGGTAGGATGTTTGCAATGATACTAAAAAAAAATATAAATCTCTAAGAGGATCTGAACTTCAGGTTTGAATAAAGACAGGAAGTTTACAGCAGCTTCAGAAAGATTTCAGAAGGATTTTCTGTGTGTTATGTTTTGGTTATTTGAGGCTAAATGTTTAAGGGTTTTCAATAATACAGTATGAAAATGGATCATTTGCCTTCTCTCTTGAGTAAGAACTGCCTTTTACAAGAGCCTGAAGAAGAAACTAAGAACTTCTTGGGTAAGGTTTAAGCATATTTTGGAGCTCGTTCATGTTGGGTGAACAGGCTACGTAACAGCTGCCCTTGCTGGGTTCACTTTTGCAAGCAGGGAAGAAACTATATAATATTTGAGGGTTCTCATTATGTTCACAGTATAATTATTGTTGAGACACAATACTGTGATGACAATGTATTGGCATCAGCTAACAAACTTATATGTCATAAAAATGAAACAAAAATCAAAAGCAACCCTATTCTGATTTTAAGATCTCTCCAGTAGCTAGCGCAGAAAGGATGGGTGTTTGATACGTGCCTGCGTTCAGTGGGAGAAGGTTTTGTATCTATGCCTCATTATTTCGTGAGAAAACGCATTTTGAAGACACCTAGTAGGCTGTGGAGTGATTTTTGGTGCGTTTTAAATGTTTACCAGCTAACGAGATTTTCACAAAGAATTTCATGAAGCCATTTGTGTGTTTCTTGTACACTGAGCCCATGCCTGTAGTACCATGCTCTTTTTTTCTAGCTGGTTAAGAAGCAAGTTATTTGCTTTTGGCCGAGGGAATTTCTGGGAGTATTATAAAGGATTTTTTAAAAATAAAAACTTTCCAAGTGGATATTATTCCATTATTTTTCCTCAAGTGTAAACAGTTACATTTGGAATAATACAATAAGCTTTAATTTCCTAATTTTTATCCGTCACAAAGTTTTGTGTGTTCCAAAAAAACTATTTCCAGACATTGTTAGCTTAGATTAGTTATTCATTAGTAGCCAAAGATTTCTTTTTTCAAAATTGGCAATAATAAGTTTTCATCTTTTCCAGTAAGCTGCTTTCACATGCAGCACTGAACAAGCACTTTCTTCCTCTTTGACAAACACTGTAAAAAAACTCGCGCATTTTTTGCGAAGGATACTCTGGGATATTAGAAAAATACAACATTTCCCTGCTGTTTTTTTGCCATGATAAAGAATAATTGGTTTTGGCCAGCAATAAATGTGGCTTAGCAACTATGTTTAGGGCAAGATTTTTAGGAGGCCGTAACCAGTGCATTTCCCATTGAAGCCCGTAAGTAAATGTCCTGGTTTTCAGAAAAGCTCGGCCGTGCAGGGCTCCTTTGGGAAGCGGGTCTCCTGCAGCCTACCCTGCTGTTCCTCGCGGGGAAACCCAGCGTCGAGCACTTCTTTGAAAATCTGTCTGCTTCTTTTGGGGGTCTAACTACAACTTGAGCAGTTCTGAAAATTCGGCCCCAGCGGTACTAATCACTGCAGAAAATCTGGCCCTTAGTCAGCCGGAGCTAGCTTCAAAGGGTGAAAACTCCACTGGGCTTAGCTTCGGCTGTAAAATTTAATCATGGAGATGGTTTTCCCACACTCTTTCATTTGTTTCTGGGTAAATTTGATATGGGATATAAATGAGGTTTTGTGCCTGTTGCAATGGAGAATATGTGGTAGGTGATCCCAAATTTTCAGACCCTGAGGTAGATGGAGCTGAAGTTTTCATTTAAATCTAGGTTCTGCGTCTCTAGATGCTCGAGTGGATTCAATTTCATGTTATATTAATTGACTGTAAGGCTCTAAAGAATGCTAAGTACATTTGATGACTTTCTATAATAATAAGCCAGTTAATTTAAGTTATGTTAATAACTACTGTGATTTTAACATCTTGTGAATTAAGAGTTTCGTTTTGTTTTGTCTTTTAAAATTATAAGATTTACCTTAGTTTAAAGTTTTAATTCGGTTCTCTATTCTCATGGCAAGCCGATCCTTTCATCGCCACTCTGCACCAGCAAATTAAGGTTAGAGGTTTGTTTTGATCCTGGAGCGATCCATGTCCTTCCATTCCGGTGCGTGGTGGGGAGCACCCCTGCTGCTCCCGGAGTGCAAGCTGCGGCTGGCTCTAGCAGAACGCTTGCACCCGGATGACTGGGGATTTAGGTCACCAAACCTACTGGAGAACACAGGAATAATCTTGTTCCCTTTCTTGTTCTGGCAAAAATTATTTTCCCTATGTATCCTGCTTTATGCTGAAGCAGAAGATTTCATTTTTTTGTGGTTAGCATTGCAAATGATGCATTAATGTTTTTTCCTTTAAGAAGCAGAGGATGAGGTGAATTCACCGAGAAGCCTGAAGCTGTTGTGTAGAGCCCCAGCGATGCAAATTGCCTCGCTTGGTCGTAGCCTTGCGAAGCCGTGCTCCCGCTGCGCGTCCGCGGGACCTGCAGACATGAAACGACCTGCAGGGCAGGCGCTTGGGTGAGCGAGGAGTAACAGGGCCTCCCTCCAGCTTTGGCACTAGGTTTTGTTCTTGTAAGTGATTGTACACCTCGAGGAAAGATCAGGGGAAAAAATCTGCTGCTTCCACTTCAGGGGATCCCATTGAATCACGTTCTTTTTGGTTCTTTGAACTCCTGCGTAGCGGAGCGGTATGGCTGGGGGGGCCGCTGAGCAGGCGGAGTGCAGGCAAAAAACTAATTGGTGAAGACTTTAAGTTCTGCAGCGTTTCTGTGCAGGGCAGTGCGGAAATCCATAGTGCTTATTCTCACCTGCTGGGTCGAACACCAACCAGGAGAGTTTCCTGCAGCGTAAGATTCTCCTGTGGGATTTTAATCCCCTCCCAGAGTTAGGTTCATAGAGCTTCTTACCCTGCCGCGGCATCTTACATGTGCTCAGAAAAATCGGGATGAGTTCCCAGCAGCTTTTCCCTGTGCGGAGAGATGCTGGAGTTCGGGTCTTTGTGGGAGCTTAGGGCTTGAGCAGAGGCTGAAGAGGAGGGATTGTCCAAATCTTTCTGGAATTTTAGCAGAGACTAACAGAGCTTTGTGTTTTTGGACAATTCATTCTAGGCACAGGAGGAGAGAAAAAACAAAATAGTACAGTTCCACTTTCAACTGTATGTAAAAGTAAGGTATAAAAAGTGTGGTAGGTACACTTTAAGGGGCTTGCTATGCAATTTCCACTAATATTAGTATCAAAAGATCACAAAAGAAAAAGCCCTTTCATTTAAGGCCATTGCCTGTGTATGCTTTCTGCATGTCACAAGAAAACCTGCCCATTAGATTTTAAGCGGTACTTATCATTGGTCTCATTTTAAAAGAGCGTTGCTGGTTGCTTTTGCAATTCTTTATCTCATGTCTGACGAATTCTCTATCTAAATATTCTCCTCATCTTCCAGGTTTATGTTGTAGTTGTCAACTTAGTGATTTTTACTATGTACTATTTCTTTTTTTCCTCATGGTTAGGTTTTAAGAAAAAAGAAAAAAATATAATCTGTATGTTTTAGTATTTCCATTGTGATAGCAGTGGAGCTTGGTGACATCTGAGCATCAGGAAGCAAAACTGAGATGGGAAGTTATGCTCAGGACCCCGCCGTAGCGATGGATTGAAATTCAGCTCTGTGACTCAGAGCAGGCAGCGGTGCCTCGAGTAGGCGGCAGGCGATTCTTCTTCATTCCTTGCAGTAACAGGAAAGGTATTAGGCAGCTCCAGCCTGATACCACTAGTTAATACCTAGGAAAAGACAAAAATGTTTAAAGTAAAAATAGGCAGTTAAACATCATGTGCTCTCCATTCCCCCAACATTAACTTTGAGCTGTGTCCCAGAAGCTCCAGACAGTAACTAGATTCTCCAGCAGAAGTGGAAGCTTTGACTTGCGGATGGCACGAGTGGTGTGTGACGCCCGGGGCATGTTCTCCTGTCACCTGCTGCTGGGTCCGGAGAGGCTGAGGAGCGGTTCCTGCGGGCGGCTGGAGGCAGCTCGGGCTGCTGGGAAGGAGCGGGACAGATTGAATAAACTAATCTTCATTAGTAGCACTCAGCAAGAGAAACGAGGGCTTAGAGAGACGGGGCCAGGAGACAAGTGAAATGGAATTCGAGACTTTTATTTTATTAGCTGCAGAGGGCTCCGTTCTTTTTACAACAAATGAGCTAATTAGAAGTTGGGTATACGCAGTGGGAGAATAGGGAAGAGTGAAAGAGCTGGGATTTCAATTTGGTGTTGATTTCGTATAATCTAAATATAATGTTAGTATCCTGACTAATTTAAATACTTGATTGCATTTAGCTTGGTAAAATGGTTAGGACTCCTCTGTATTGGTTGTGGTCCAACAGGGACAGTTCATTTGTCAGGCTCAAAAAAGTTATGTGACGATTTAGCTGGAAAAAAATACCAGAAACTAGTTTGTGTCGCTACATGAGTCTTTTCCTGTGGTTCAGTATTTGCAGTTATGAGTAGTTATGAGCAGGCCCCCTCTGCTGGGGCCGTTTCTCTGCCGTTGCTGGCTTGAGGAACCTTCTGGGTGATGGCAACTAAGGGTTGCAGCCCCTGGTTTGAGGATGGAGGGCGGCCCCGCGTCTCTGCACTGCTGTAGTGGCCCCGCGGGCAGCGACCAGCCAGCACAGAGATGTCACCTGTGCTTTTCTTCTGTCCTCATCCAAAGACGGACCCCAGATCAGGCTCACCCAAGTGGGCCTGGAGCTATTTCTGTTTTGATCGCTTTGCCTGGTGGCCGGTGTCTGTGGGACAAGATCCAGCATAATACTTACTGCAGTTCTTCCACGGAGAAAGCAACGTATACCCCCGTGAACCATTGAGTTGGTAGGAGCAGGCGGTAATTCATCCATAGACTGAGGTGCTCCGGAGATCCTGCAACTTCTAGTCTTCCACTGCCACTTTTCTGGGGAGTAGGCATATTTGCATACTTCCTAATTCCCTGCTTATTCCAAAAATAGATTTATATTTTATATTACTGCACATTTCACTTAATTTGAACTTTTATTTTGCTTACATAGTAATGAAATCAGTTTACATAATAATTCTCTTGTTCCCTTGACAGTCCTTATTGCCTAGACAGGCTGTTTTTTGTTACCTTACATGAACCATTAATTGGAATCTGATGTTCTTGGCAGGAGTACAGTCGCAAATGACAGTGTCATACATCTGTGCTTACTGTGGGGGGAGTGTCTCAATTTTAAAATGTGAGCAGAACCTCCAAATAAAATCAGTCTTAGAAAACAATTTCGGATATAGTCTGTTGTTGCGGTATACAGGAAAAACACCGGTTCTTCGAAAAGTCATTTTCCCAGAATATAACTGGGAGTCTCTTTTTAGATGCCTAGGTGTTAATATTTACTAGATTATTCTCTACACTTTTTTGAGGCAAATTACCAGTTTGGGCTTACAGCTGTACAGCACTGAGTGCGACAGGGTCCTGCTACATGGCCAGGCCTCCGGGATATGACGGGAACAGAAACAGATATCCACACAGCTGCTGCGCCAGCGCTCGTATTTCTTACTCTTCATCTTATCTAACTACAAAACAACATCGTGATTATTGTTGAAAACAAGGTGTTAGTTGTTTAGCTGCAAAATAGAGGGAAGTTTCCTCCTCACAAAGAAGGAAATCCGTTAATGGCCAAAGATGCATACCGATGGATGGCAGTGCTTTGCTCCCAACAGGGTTTGACTTGGTGGAAAATGGCAATGCCCTTGTTTCAGACCTGTCACCTTCTGTTTGGGGGGTGGTAGTGTTTCGGTCATTAAAAAAATCCTCGGTTTGTTCTAGTTTTCATAAACAACTGAAGCAGAGTGAGAGCTGAGAACTGTCCTGGACCTGATGGCCGTGGTGGGTACCAAGACGGTTGCAAGTGCCCAGAGACAGATGTCATTTGGGATGCTGAAGCCACTGTTTGATCGTTTTAATCCAGTGCTGTTCTCAAAAGAAGGAATTCTGTCATCTCCCCAGCTTGGTCACCTTCCCCACTCTGCTCGTTCCCTGTCCCAGCTCATGTTGTCCATCAGCCCTGCAGCAAGTTGGGCCGGGGCTGTCCTCTGCTCAGTGTGTGCATGGCCAGAACCTGTCCCTGTCTGCATACATCCCACACCTTGTTAGCTGCCATTAAAAGCGAGTATAGGGCTTCCTCGCGGCAAGTCCCCCCACTGGTGTCCTGCTTGCTGACTTTGAGAAGCTGGGCAGTGTCACCCTTTCTCCGAAGGCCCCTTAGAGATGCTTTTATGAAAAGATGTAGCGGCTGCCATTCACACAGTGACTTCAGTGCCTGCAAAATCCAAAGATCTGGAGATGAAACCAAGAGCCAACACAACCTAGAGTTGAGGTAGGATGGGTGAAATACCAAGAAGAGTTTGTGTGTTATAAGCTTCTTGGGGGAAGTACCAAAAGCAGACTCAGACTGACAGCGGTCCAGACAAAATGTCTACGTGCTGCTGTAATGGCTGTACGGAGGTGTCTGAGGTGGGCACCGAGGCTTGATGGTCACACCTGGTGGTAAACCTCATCTGTTTTAAGAAAAGGCAGAAAAATGCAGCCGCGGTGCCAGGGCTGCCTTCAGAGGATGTTTGCCATTGTTTTCCTCGTCGCGCATTCATCTTTCTAGCATCTGTCTTGGATTGACTGCTTCAGAAAAGGCATTTACAAGTAGAATTGAAGTGTACTTAAAAGCCAAATATGGGTTGTTTGTTGTAAAGCAGCCGATAGATAGTTGGCAAGACACCAGAAGGTCCAGACACTAATCTAATTGTTTACAGCTCATGGAGAGATTAATCCACAAGATTGGATGCCCTCATTTCCTTTACGCATTACAATGAATGTGTGAGATGCCAAACCCCATGGGGCAGCAGCAGAAGGAAAAATGGCTCCGTTTCAGTGCAGTTATTGTTTTGAGTTTAGAAATACATTGATTCTCTTTGAGTTTTGATAAGACTATAAATGCAGAGTGCCTTGCATATCAGAGTATTCTTGTTTTCTTGGTAAAACCGTGCTTTCTTATGTTAGCGTAATATAACGCTCTGCAAAATTCAGCTCAAACATATGAAATAAAATGGATCGAGTACACAGTGAGGATGGTCAGCGTACACTCGCTGGCTTGCAAGGACGAGCAAATGCTCCATGCCGCTGAAAAATGGGCAAACCTCCCCACAGGCGTCTGGGCTGGGGAGCTCTGGAAACCTCGGCAAAAGCAAGCAAGACACCATGCGGTGGAGCAGAAGCTCTGCGAAGAGGAAGAGCATCCCCGGCACTGCTTGGGTGAGCGGCGAGAGGAAAGAAACTGCTGGGCGGCTGTTGCAAGCAGGATTTCTGCGGACTAGGCTTTCTGAGGAAGGAGCAAAGAGTACTGTGGGGCTGTCTGCGCTATGCAGAGCGAAGGAAGCAATGAGGGGGAACCATGGCAGGTCTGAGGGCATCTCCCACCACTTCCCACCGCCCGCCAGCCGTGCCGGGGGGGGCGGCAGGGAGGGGAGGGCTCCTGCTGATGCCAGCCATGCCGCCACTCCTCCTGGAGGGAGTCGCCCCTTCTGCTGGCAAGGAAAATTGCCGTTGGCCAGAAGCGAGGTTTGGGAATGGCACCTGGAGAGCAGATGACCAACGCGGTGGCCGTGCAGAGCTGCCCCCTCTGACTGGGCAGGGAGGCGGGAGGGTTCTCCCGAGCAGCGTGTGGCTCCGCCAGCGAGCGGGCCTGTGAGCTGTTTGCTGGCCATCACCATATTTTGTTGATGAAATTTTGCTGCAGTTGCAAAGAATTTTCAAAAAGCTGATGGGATTGAGATATATTTATTCCGATGTTGCAATACCTGGCACATTTGGGGGAATGAAATTAATATCCTGAACTAGTCTTTGCAGTGTTTCTAGTTCCTTGGCTAAGCACGTCCTCATATATCATTTTACTTTACCAGCTTTTGGGAAGAAGAGAAAGTTTTGCTAGTCAGGACTTGTTTTGACTTAGTTTTTAATAATATCAGTCAGCACCATGTTGCCTGAAAGTCTGAATCTGACAAAAGTTTAGTTTTAAATGGGCTGCTTTTATGAGGTCATGTGTAGACTCATTGCTCCTGAATCAAGATCATAAATGTGTAATTTTAATAACATTCAGTGAGAATAAGCATTTGCATATCCTTGGAGAAATTGTTCTCTGCTGCATAGTTCAGCTACTTCAGCCACGGCGTGGAGGGGGCATTTCAATATTCACACATCACTTAAAATACTGTACTTTGCAAGGGAGGGTACAGAAGGAAATAGTGCAAGTAATTTTTTTTTTTCTCCATAGTGCAGCACTTCTCCCAAGGTGGAGAGTGATGGTACCACGCATACCCAAAGCCAGGATTTCTGTGGTGCAAAATCCATTTGGGTGTCGAGTTGAAGGCTGGTCATCGTTGTACATGAGAGCAAAATGAGGGACTGATGAGAGAGAGGGAACGATATGGCACAGTTTCAGTCCCCGACTTCCCGATTAGTTCTTGTATTTTGAGTCTCTCATGGAGCAGCCAGCGTAGGAGGGTGTTGATAAAAGGCCAGCAGGCACTGCCTTTCTATCTCAGAACCGGCATCTCTTCCGCAGGGAGTGGAGCGCATCGACCTGCCGGGGCTGCGCAGCCTGCGCACCGCCCGCAGCCTGGAGCAGGGCATGGTCCTCACCATCGAGCCGGGCATCTACTTCATCGACCACCTCTTGGACCAAGCCCTCCGTGACCCCGCGCAGTCCTGCTTCATCAACAATGACGTCCTGCAGCGCTTCAGAGGATTTGGTGGGGTGAGTAATTCTTAACTGGATGGTTTTCTGTTTGCCTCTGCTATGTATTTGACAAGAAATCTTTTGGAAGTGGTAACGTATTGTACATAGCGCTGTTCCTGAAGCAGCACCTTGGGCCATTTGACCCTGCAGACCAACTGGAGGCTTTTTTTGTTGTTTTTAAGTGCAGTTTTATACTTGTGATATCTGATCAATGGTAGACCCATATTTTTCCATTGATTGAAATACCTTATGTCAGCACTGTACAGTGACTTGCCAGGTAGGTGTTTTGTCTAATGTGTGAAACGTGTGTGTTAGGAAATACGAGGCTGAGATCTGATCCGTGTTCCAGAGTTAGCTTCCTTGACAGCAGCACAGTCCAATGCTCCCTCCCAGGGCGGAAGAGCCTGACGCTGTTTAAGTCGGGGAGGCAGTGGAGAAAAACAGCAATAATTGCTTCTACTGGACTGTTGCCAGAACAGCACGAAACTTGTGGATGAATGTAAAGCCGTCCCTGTTTTCCAAGGGAACCGCTGATGGTCCTGGCGAGCAGCGGTGCGGGAGGTGTGGCAGGGCAGGCTCCGGCGGCACAGGAAGGCTGGCTGACTCGGGATGCAGCCACCATCCCGGCCACCATTCCCATGTGGGCAGAGGGGCCTTGTTCCTCCCTGCTCCCCAGGGCACATTCCCTGTTCAAAGCCGCCGCCCTCACAGAGCGTTGAGCAGCTGCAGTGGCTTCCAGTGGGGTTTCATTTTAGCAGGGCGAGCATTTGAAGGGTGCCGCATTGTTCTCCGAGCTTCCGTATGCATGCACAGAGAAGATAGAGCAGGCAGCTGCAGTGCCCGTCCTCCGCGTGGCTTTTCTGCTGAGTCCCAACACAGCTAACAATCACTGGCAACGGCGGTGATTTTCTGGTATGAAAAGTCACTCATTAGGAATTGTCTGCTGCTGCCATCGACTAATTTATCACTGTACGCCAGCCATGGGAGGGTAATTACTGTAAGGCTTCTGGTCTGAGCTGGCTTTGAAGCACCAGCCCCGCCACAGGAGCTGTGTGTGCCCTGGCCAGTGGGGCAAGCCAGTCGGGCTGGGGGGCAGCCCCTGCTGAGGGTACCCGTACAGGGGGTGTGCAGCCTCCCGAGAGGCACGGGGCTTTGCCCACGCTGGCACTTAACTCACTGCTGAGGCTTGGGACGTTGTGTGTGTCTCTGGTGTTTCTTTATCGAGACTTGCCAGCCAGCCGACGGAGGTACTGGTGAAGGCAAGGCAGCTAACTCTGCCTTTTCTAACTGGGGGCACGTTCTATATGGCACCACACGCTGAAGCGTATTTTAAGAAAATGCTGTAAAGCACTTGTGTAGCTTGACACCGCAACGAGAACAGGTTTAACTGTCTTGGCTTTCCTTGTAAACACCCTTGTAAAACGGGAGTTTTTCGGCGGTTGAATTGATTCCTGGTGAGCTTTCTCTGGAAATGCTCAGCAAAGCCTACGTTTTTCCATGACTCGCTGGGAATGCCCATTCCAGCTTTGCAGCTTGAGGCACACACGTGGCTCGCCTGCCGCCCGTGTGTGTGTGGAACGGGTGACAGTGCGGGATCTCTACCTTGGTAATAAGTGGCTGGATTGGGCACTTTTGTTCCAGAGATTTCAAGCAAAGTCTAACTTTCTCCCCTGTTTTTTGCTTAGCTTCCTGTAATGATGACTTTTAAGGAGAGCTAGCCAACAAACTTCCCTAAAAGGGGGAGCTGCCCAAAAACGATTGAGCAAAAATCTAAATCTCTGATCCCCCTGTGAACAATACATTTTACTTAGAGAGAAAAAAATAATAATACACACATACCCTGAGCCAGATGTTGTCACTTGATTTTGTCCAGGGGAAGAATGGAAATAAAATCTGAGACTGAAGTACATCCGAGTATTTCTGAATTCTACACAAAAGCTGAATTATAATGCAATCAAAATGAATTTTTCCGTATTTACAATTCTGACTTGGTTCTGCATAAATAGAAGATGCAATTTGTGTTGTATAGCATGCTTAGTTATCTACGTGCTGGTTCATTTCTAGTTTATCCAGTGAGTGTTTCTCTGAAAAGCACGTCGGGAAACTTTCTCTCTACGTGATTAAAAAAGATCTTGTGAAGCCCAGTGTTGTTACTGACAAGTATTAGTAGTACAGGGGTTAGTATTGGTGTCAGTTCTAGCTAAAGAGCTCACTACAGCCAGTCCAATCTTCCTTTAAGTTTAAAAGAAAAAGACATTCTACAAAAGGAAATACGTGGTCCGTTTCCCTCTGCAGAGCTCAGCACTAATTAAAATGTTCTTAATTTGGTTTAGTTTAATTCACTTCAAAAATGAACGTACGTTAACCAAAGTAACCCCACTGTAATTCTGAGTAAGACTGTCCGCACAGGGGATTTGTGGATTTTAATGAATTCACCTTGAATTCATGTCTTTTTTGGGCTTTGGGTAATTTTCTTGACGGTGACAAGTCTCTGCCTTGAGAAGGGCAGCTCTTTTCCCATGCCAAAAAGGGCAAGACTAGCCATTTATTCTAATTCAGGCTGCCTGCTATTAGCTGTGAAGAGCTTGTAGAAGCTGCGAGAGCAGGAGAGAGTGAGGCAGCAGGAGGTCTCCCCCGCTCTGCGTCGCTGGGGACAGGGGGGTCCCTGGGCAGCCCAGCCTCCCGCCTCCTCTCACACAGACCCTGCAGCTGCTGCTCAGGCACCTCCTAAGGTGGGCTTTTACCCAGCCAGAGCTGTTCGGGGTCAGACACGGGTCCCTCTGGAGGGGGGCAAGGAGTTTTGCTGGGGCTCTGCTTCGAGAGCACGGGCTGCCCTCTCTGAAGCCCCAAACTCTTGCCGTTGGGTTCAGTCCTTCAGAGCTTCCTCGGCCAGTTTCGGGAAGGCGTTCGGTCACATGTACTTCAGTTCTGCATCTGCGCCACTAAGGTCCAATTCACCGCGGTCACAAATTCTGTGGGGCAAGGGCTGTCGTCGGGCGCTGGCGCCGTGCCCGTCCCCGGGCACCTCTGCTCCGCCTGGACTCTGCCTGCGCCGCGCTGATAAATAAACATGGCTGTGCAAATAGAGGTGCGGGTACACGGCTGTCTGTATCGCTGGGGAAAGGCAGCCCGTTCCTCGGGGAAGGGGAAATACTGACTCCAAGTGCTGCCCTTTAGGGCTTGACATTTCCATTCTTCCTGAGCTGATTACTGATTCATGCAGTTCATACGATGTTTTCTCAGGCCGTTCAATCTTTTTTTGGTCTTAAATAAATATTCAGTCTCTGTTCAGGCTTTCTTTTTCCCTAGGATTTGTAGAACTAGCACTAGACTTAATATGTGAAAACTCTGTGCCGAAAGACAGAAAATGCGGAAAGACAGCTAAATGTTAACGACATTACCTTTTGCCATTTGCAGATTTTTCTTGTTTAAAAGTTAAATAGATTTACAAAGCCCAGGACCTTGAAGATCCATTAATATTACAATGTTTTTCAAAACAATAGTACTTCCCTTACTCAGGAACAAATGTTAAACCAAACAGAAAGCAGGATATTTAATTGCTTCTACCTTTGGTTCACAGAGTTGCAGTTGTCTCTGTCCTGATTTTCATTTTTCAGAAGGCTGAGTTCTGTTTCAGGGTTTACGGTGAATGTGTGTTGTGGAATTAAATCACTTACTAGGCAATAAACATTATGCTCACCTGCTTTTTAACATTTCATATTATGCAGCAGTAGTAATGCCACACAGCATTTTTTTAAAAAGTTTTCTTAGAAAAGCAGTTGTCATAATGAAATATATAGGTTTCTTTTAAGAGAAGTGATAGTTGTAGGCAACCCAAAATCAGTGACTAGTTGCTTATAAACCTTCTTTAACCCTTTTCTCTTAAGTTGTCTAATTAACATGATGAGGTTAAAGTAAGAGCAGTCGTCTCTAACCTGTATTTAACACAGAGTTTATTGCTCCTTTTTGGGCCTGGATGAAGGGACTGTGTGCCTGAAGCTTCTTTTGCCAGCCATATCAGTTGATCTAACGAAATACGTGGCCTCACTCTGCTGATCTTGATCCTCTTTTATAAAATGTTTATATGTGGGCCTTTAAAATAACGTGTCCCTGGTGCGAGGACGTGCTTGTGACCGAGAGGAGGGAAGGCTGGCAGCGTGGGCTGAGAGTCTGTCAGCCCCCGAAGAAACCATCCTGGCGCTGGCGCGTGGTGTGGGGTGGGCAGGGGACCGTGCCTCCCCCGGCCCCGCGTTTGGCAGGGCAGCGCTGTTTCCCAGCCAGTCCCCCGGAGACAACGACGTCGAACCCTGCTCGTCGTAGGTTTGCTCTATCAGAAATCATTGGTGAGTCCATGGCTGAGTCGAAGTAAGTCCCCCTGGCTACGTGCATCTGCCTGTGTAGGACACCAGCTACAAAGCCGGGCATGCGGACCCTTCAGCCCCACAGAAGCAGTGTGCTCATCTGCTGCAGGGTGGCGTGGGTGGCCCACGTCCTCTCATCCTTTCCCAGGCGAATCTCCCGCACGGAGATCTTGCAGCGATAGTATTGCTGCTTTCCACAGCCATCATCAAACCAGTGCTCAATAGATTAAAACAAAAGGAGACATGTCACCAGTGGTCTTTTTTAGTTACATCTGGGATCTGTCATCGTGCGAATCTGGACTATTTAATTGGCCAAAGTTGTTTCTTGATTCTCAAAAGCCTTTTCTATATATCCAAAAGAAAGGAGTGAGTGCTACAGCCCCCTTCGCTCGGAAGGTAAGGCAGGAGGCTCTGGGGAGCACGGCTGCGTTGGTGAGCCAGGACAAAGTGCGAGGCTGTACGCAGGGCTGACAGCGGCGCTGCCGCTAACTGCGGCTGTCCTTGGCCGTGCCCGCACAGCCCTGCCTGGGGACAGCGCGGGGGCCGCTGACTCCAGCCACATGATGGTCTGCTGCTGGCGTTAGGCGGTTGTGCAATCAGGTCTATCTAGACAGATCATGCCACTGCCCTTGATAAGGAAAAGGCATTTTAGGGACAGTCCTGGCATTCCTGGCCACTCCACCTTTGCGGGAGTGCTTTGTGCAGCGTGCCACTTCACAGCGAGAAAGCAAAGCCCGGGGGGTTTGCAGAGCGCCCTGAAGGCACCTCACACCTCGCTTCCCAGTTCCTTTAAGCCGTGTCTGATTCCAAACCACTCCACGGCCCCGAAACAAGCAGCACTGTCGAACAAAGAGCCTGCGAACAGGGACAGCTCTGAGAGCGAGTTTCATAACCGCTGTCCCCCACTGGGAACGGCAGCCCCAAGCCAGTGAGCCTTGCCAGGCAGATCCAGCATCTTTTGTCCATTTGGACGGAAAACAAGACCAATGCCGGGCTCTCCTGTAGGGAAGGTTTTGCAGGACCTCTGAAGCTGCTTCTTGGGGCTGCTG
Organism: Dromas ardeola; assembly: GCA_013398915.1. Taxonomy (NCBI): domain Eukaryota; kingdom Metazoa; phylum Chordata; class Aves; order Charadriiformes; family Dromadidae; genus Dromas; species Dromas ardeola. Next base: position 398,260 of record VYZM01006827.1, read on the forward strand.
AGTTTAAGCTCAGGGTGAGGTGTGGAGGGTGTGAAGGAAAAGAGCAAACACAAAAATCTCTTCCCCCTTGAGAACCTGCGTTCCTCTGCACTTGTGTTGCTTTTCGGCAAAGGAAAAACGTGCCCTGAGAGCGAGAAGTCTGTCTTCTCTGTTAGGGCAAGTACTCATTTCAGGCGAGACTCATCCCGGCAGAGAAATGGTTAGATCCTGGAGAAAGAGCTGGACCTTTCTTAGGAGTGGTGGGTGAGGCCCAGGGAGCGGTGGGCCCGTGTCCCCCAGCGACCTCCCAAAGACCATTTGGAGATGCTTTTCACAGCAATCACAGCTGTGGATCCATTATATGATCTCCCAACAATGTTCCTCCTCTGCCATGAGTTGCTGCGGGTGGCACTCCAGACTGATGGTTTTCCCTGTCCTCCCCCGTTTGGTAACTCGCGGCTCCAGCACCCCCTGCGCCCTCCTCGCTCAGGGTGCCTCGCTTCTCACCTCCCCCAGCAGCTCCCTTCCTGAACCCCTGACCCAGCCCCGTCTCTCTTTGTCCATTATTTGTCAGTCACTGTATCTTCCTTCCCCCGGCTCCTGTCGCCACTCCAGCTCCTTCCCCAGCCTCGCTTCTCCTGTGGCCCAGACAGGGCACAGCGTTGGCAGACACCTTGCCCCACTTGGTCTTCCCCCTCCCTCTTTGGCCTTCATCTGCTCTGCTTTCACCACAGTCCATCCCCTCCAAGAGCGCCGAGGTGTTGGTGAAGGCATGAAACACCGAATTGGGAAACACCAATTCTTTTCTTTTTTTTTGCTAATCTTACTGGTTAAGCAGATGAATTGTGGCAGGGGCGTCTCTGTGGCAGATACACTGGGGAATTTCAGCTCAAGCGGGGCAGGTTTGCGAAGCCGGCAGTGCTCGGGAAGAGACTCTCCGTCAGCAGTGTCAGCTCTGGCTGTGGCTGCCTCGCCGCTGTGCTCGGACTTACTTTTGCACTAAACATTTTTACTTTCCACGTCAGCGCCGCGCCCAGCTCCCTTTACACCAGTGTGCTTGCCAACGTGGTGCTTTAGCTTTTACCGTGTCCCCAGATCCGTCCCCTGGGGTCTGGCGGGTACCAGCGGGTCATTGGCAGGGGCTAGCGCAGCCGGGCAGGCTGTGCCTGGCAGGACGGATGCTGGGCTGCTGCGAGGAGAGGGCACCATCCACCTTTAGATGCAATCTCACCATCTTGCTGAGTCCGTGGGTTGTGTTTTGCTTAGCTGGCCGAGCTCGAAGCAACGAGTGGAGACCCTGACCCTGGTAAGACCTGCTGGAGCGCACACGCTCGCTCCATGGGTCGCCAGTTTCCCCCTCTGCCGCGAGGCACCGTCCGCTCAGGCACCCAAAGAGCCTTTCAGATTTACTGCCCAAATCAAATGTGTGAACTCAATGGAGTTGTTTATTTAATTCTGCTTTATAATACTTACTTAACTTGATACCAAGTAAAAGACATAATCTGGCAAAGACATCATTAAACAGTTTAATTAGGACTGGATGACTCATTTTGTTTGAACAAATGGATTATTTTGCAATCAGAAGTACAAATGTTAACCAGCTTTATTTTTAGTTGAAATGTCAAGAGGTCAGAAACAATTAGAGCAACTGTAAGGTGGGAGTCCCCGGAGTTTGTGTTCTGTTGGATTTACACCTTACTAAAATTGCTTTTATTGCAGCTTAGTGACTTACTAACATTTTTCTGATAAGATAATGGGAAATGACTGCATCGGCATATTTACTGGTAAGAAGAGATTAGAGTCAAACAGAAATGGAGCATACTTTTCATTTTAACAGAACAAGAGCTGGAAAACCGAGAGGACCTGCTTTTTCCTTGCATGGTTTGAAATGCAGTGATTGTATTTTAACAGGAATGTCTGACCGGCTTAGGACTTCCTCATCAGCTCAGAATTCAACGTTTTGAATATCAGCTACAAGCTATTTCATGTTGCAGTTCCTCCTTTGGAAGCTGATTGAGTTTGGAGACAAGAGTATGCGAAGTTTGGGTGCAAAGAGCAGCTCAGCGCAGCTCAGCACCAGGACGGCTGCAGGCGTGGGGCGGCCGCGGCTGCCGAGCCTGCCCCAGCAAGGCTGCGGGCAAATTCAGGGCAGAACCTTCCTTTTGCTGCTCCTGATGTTGAGGGGGAGATTTATCAGCCCCGTGTAATTACGCAGCACGAGGTGGCGGATGCAGCGTATCGCTCAGCCCGTCCCTGCTGTACCCCAGGCAGCAGAGGCACCACCCGAGTCTCCTGCGGGGCCACCGCCTCCCGCGGGGCCGCGCTGTGGGGTCACCATGGGCTCCCGTCGTCCCAGGGGGGATGGGGCCTGCGGAGCTCCGCGCCGCGGTGCTGGTGGTGCGGGCAGTCCTGGTGCTGCTCTGCGCCACGGGCCGCAACGCGCCCGGTGCTCCTGTGGCCGTCGCTGCCTGACGTGCATCGCACCCCCAGCTGCAACGCCTCGGTAACCGCGTGTTCTCTGTGACAGGTCCGCATCGAGGACGACATCGCAGTGACAGCCAGCGGAATGGAGCTGCTAACGTGCGTCCCACGTACTGTTGAAGAAGTAGAGGCTTTCATGGCAGACGGCCAAAGCAGCACCAAGTCCTTCGACTGCCTCTCCAGCCAACAGCAGTAATACTTAGTCTCACACTAATCAGTTATCGTTCTGATTTCATGCTGCAGCATATGAAACAAAATGTATCCAATTCTTAATAGCAAGAGAGGCAGGCAGGCTCTTATCTGGAATGATTAATTCATTAAAAATGAAGGTAGAAGGCTTCAGCACTCGATATCCAGGGAATTCAGATGCTCCTGCTCGCAAGCAGCCGGTCACGTTACCAAGCGCCACCTGAATAACCCGGCTGCAGTGTCAGTGGGGCTTACGCTTCTGTCACATCCCAGCTCAGACATACCTCGCAATTAAATCTGAATTTTGATGATTGAGACTCTTTAAAATACCAAATGGATTATCTGAATGCTGTCAGCAATTGTAACCATTGAAGTCCTTTCTTAAACTTCATCACAAGCACTGCAAAAAACACAGAAGAAAAATCAGCTGTACTTGGTGGACATAATGACACTTATATTTTTCTTACGGATCTTATCTCAGTGTCAATGGAGTAAGCAGAATCAAATTTTTATTAAAATTCATCCTTGGCATCATTTATGCTCACAACATTGTGATCATTATGGTCTTCTGCCCTCGCTCCTGCTTCTTTACCTGACCTTTCTACCAATTTGTGCTGTGGAAACTCTGACTCTTCATTAGCCAGATTTCTCTGCTCTGGGTAGTGGGGGTACTGGTCCTTCACACGCAGCCCGAGGCTTATTAGATTTGTCCATCTACTTGTTCCTCAAAACCGGAGGTTGCTGTGGTGTTCACAAGCCTCAGAAATGGCAAGAAGGGAGTATCTCTGCCGCAGGGCTCGGGGTCGGCCAGCAGCGTGTGCTCTGCAGAATGATAGTTATTTTTAGCTGCCCAGCATTAGCCGGCTCAGAGTGAAGTCATGTAAATTTTATTTGGATACACCACAAACATATTAATAATGATCATAAAATGATGTTCCATTCATGCAAGATTTAAATTACCCAGAGAAGCCTTTCTTTACTGAGGTGTTCATCAGCCTGCAGGAGAATAAATATATTTCTTGCATCATAAAATAGCACTAGTTGGTGTAACTACATAAAAATAATCTTGCTCAATTTTATGAACACATCCAAACTCCTGTTTGGTCGTCAGGCTCCGTCGCACAGTTTGACTGCAAACCAGTTCGGAGCGTCCCTCTGCCGCGTCGGGGGACAGAAGTGACAGTGGGACGTCAGGGCCTTTTGGGTGTCCCTGCTCGGCAGACGGGGATTTCCCCACGGCGCAGGTCGGCTGCCGTGGTCCCCTTGGTCCCGTCGCTCCCCTGGAGCTGGCACGGTGCAGGCGGTGGAGCGGCTGTGAGCTCCGGGTGCCTGCACGCCCCTGTCTCACACGGGGAGTGCAACGCAACACGGGCTTGGACGGTGTCAGAAACTACAGTGTTACTGTCTCTGTGCCCCCCACCTGGGACTGAAATAATTTCCTTAAAAATTGTCGAATGTGGTGCTCTACAGAGGGCTCTTTTTGCTGATGGGGTTGATCTGTGTGACAAGAACCTGGCTTTATCCCTAACAGCTTGGTGACCCACTGCTAAATAGGAAACTGCAGGTGTGAGACCGAAGGAACACATTGTGAAATAACGCAGGGCACTTCACTCCTTGTGTTTAGTGTCACTCTATTAGCAAATGAGCCTTTTTACATGGTTTTAAAGGTTGCGGGTGTTGGTTTGTGAGAGGTAAGTGGGGGAGGTCTCGCGGAGGGGAAGGGGTGAGGGGAGTGTGTGGGGGCAGCGGCGCCCGCGCTTCCTTCTGACCGGTGCGGGGACAGCGGGCTGCGCAGCACGGGAGCGACGCCGGCGCTGCCCCGCACTCCTCTGCCCCTGAAACTCGGGAGGGTTTTTCGGTGCAAGCTGGCGCTCGGGGCCTCAGGCTTGTTCCCCCCACATCCGAGCACTCGGAGCTCACCCGTGGGATTGCTCCTGCCTTGGGGCACTCCGAGACCTGCTGGTGGGGGGCCTCAGGCTTGTTCCCCCCACATCCGAGCACTCGGAGCTCACCCGTGGGATTGCTCCTGCCTTGGGGCACTCCGAGACCTGCTGGTGGTTGGGCTCAGTAGCAGTTACTAGTTTAAAGTAACACTTTGCAGATTTTCAATAAAAGAGCTTTGGAATCGTTTCAAGGAAGCCATAACGCCATTCTTGTTAGTAGGCCTTTCCCTGGCTGTGATTAGCCTTGGCAAATGCGGGGCTCTGCTCCTGCGGAACAGGTCGGGCAGTGCGGCGCGGCCGCGGCAGAGCTGGGTCTGCCCCGGCACGTACCGGGAACAAACCCCAGCGCCGGCTCTGGGGAGCCGCCTGCTCTCTCCTTTCGCTTGCTCGAGACGGGGATTCGCTCTGGGATGGTGCAGCCTCTGCCATTTGCCTTCATAATTGGGCCCGTGAACTTGGTGAATTATGATAATTTTTTATCTACTTAAGCAAAAAGTGAATTAGAACTTTTTTCTAAATTAGCATGGGGGGGGCAGGGAAGTAAGCCTTTAAAAAAAAGACAAAATGATATTTAGTACACTTAAAATGTATTAGTGGGAGGAAAATACAGTTAGGGCAAACTTTCTTTTTGAGTACATGAGGCTATTTTAGGCTGTTAGCTGGCAGGTCTTCCCAAAGGGTGATGCACCTGGGGAGGAATAACCCCCTGCACCAGGACAGGTTGGGGGCCGACCTGCTGGAGAGCAGCTCGGTGGAAAGAGACCTGGGAGTCCTGGTGGACAACAGGATGACCATGAGCCAGCAATGTGCCCTTGTGGCCAAGAAGGCCAATGGCATCCTGGGGTGCATCAAGAAGAGTGTGGCCAGCAGGTGGAGGGAGGTCATCCTCCCCCTCTGCTCTGCCTTGGTGAGGCCACACCTGGAGTACTGTGTCCAGTTCTGGGCTCCCCAGCTCAAGAAGGACAGGGAACTGCTGGAGAGGGTGCAGCATAGGGCTACCAAGGTGATTAGGGGACTGGAAGACCTCTCTTATGAAGAAAGACTGAGGGAACTGGGTCAATTTAGTCTGGAAAAAAGACGGCTGCGGGGTGACCTTATTAATGCTTGCAAATACTTAAAGGGTGGGTGTCAGGAGGATGGGGCCAGGCTCTTTTCAATGGTGCCCAGTGACAGGACAAGAGGTAATGGGCACAAACTCGAGTATAGGAAGTTCCATCTCAACACGAGGAGGAACTTATTTCCTGTGAGGGTGGCAGAGCCCTGGCACAGGCTGCCCAGGGAGGTGGTGGAGTCTCCATCTCTGGAGACATTCAAAACCCGCCTGGACACGTGCCTGTGCAACCTGCTCTAAGGTGACCCTGCTCTGGCAGGGGGTTGGACTAGATGATCTCCAGAGGTCCCTTCCAACCCTACGATTCTATGATTCTATGAAATGCCTTTCCCCTTGGTGCGAGGAGACAGGACAAGAGTGGCACCAAAATAACAGAGCGCGTTGCGTTGAGCGGGTTCGTGTGTTTAGAAAGGTCTGAGCGCTGGGGACCTTTCTAATGGCTTCAGCCCACGGGGTTAGAGCCCCTGGTTTTATGTGCCGGGCCCAGGGCGCTGCAGGGGAGGGAAGGGTGGGAGAGGCTCCTGGTGCCCGAGGGGCTGGAGCAGAGCCCGTCTCTCCGTGCTGCAGAGACTGGGAATGAGGAGCTGTAACGCGCCGCCGCGTCGTGACAGGCGCTGGGTCCCGTCACAGACTACAGTTGTTTTTAAGAAAAATGTGTCAAAAGGATAACCTTAACATTTATAGGCCTACACTGAAATTTTCTCGCGCAGATGTGTATTTATTCCAGGCTTTCTTCAGGAAGAAGAGGGAATCGCGGGGGTCAGTGAGGTGCGGGTGCTCTGCGGCAGCGGAGGGCTGGGACTGAGGCGGTTACTTTGCTGTCGCAGGCTGGGACGGTGGGGGGACACCTGGCCCCTGCCCTTGCTCCTGGGGGCTCCCAGACAGCTCTTTTGGCAGGAGGGGGCTCGGCACAGTGGACTGACACCTTCCTTGCAACCAAACGCTCACCGAGGGTACATTTAAACTAATAATGTTATAATCTCGGGTCCATGGCCTCACCTATTTAGCTGATGTGCTGCAGAGCCTACCTGCTGCCCTGGGCACACAAAGCAAGTGCAGAGACACTCAGCCAGAAATGTTGTTGTGCAAACAAATGACTTCTCGTGACTCAGTGGCTTTGTTTTAACCAAGAAGGAAGCGGAATCGGAGCTGTTCGGAGTGACGGGTGGAGGAGTCACCTCCAGAACATCAGGAAGAGTATTACTCCCACGCAAACAGATGTAGGAAATCATTCTCACCAAAATCAGAAACAAATAGCAGATTTGGAACCCCTGTTGTGGTCATCGGGGGGATGCCACACCAGGCTGTCAAACGGACGGCAGGCAGCGGGGCACAGCCCCAGTCACGGAGCAGCCCACCAGGGAAGAGACCGGCTCCTGCTGTTCGCACCAGCAGCGCCCAGGTACCAAATGAGATGCTTTCAGCTCATCTTTTTCCTTCCAGGTTTTGGTGTTCTGTTCCTCCCTCTTAATTTTTTTTGTTAAATCAGGAATTCAGACAAAACAGTGATGAGTTTCTGATTCTTTCCTTTGCACAAAAACCCGAGTGGAAGACAGGAGTGGAGGCTGCTGCGCTGCTCTCCCAGAGATAACTGTTTGAGGTGGGCACCTCTGCACTTCAGGGAAATAGAAAAGGGACCGGAAAAATGGAGCCAGCATTAGAAGCAAAAGGTTTTTATTAGCTTCTGGTATTTCAACCCTACCTACTTAAGCTGCAGCTAGAACCAAAAAACTATCTTTGTAAAAAGACTACCATAATCCAAAACAATCCATAGAAGTTTTCCGCATGTATTAGAAGTTTAAATTCAAAAAAGAACTTTTCAAGGTTTCATTTTCTAACAGCATCTTCATAGAGATAATATCCAGGTTCTTTTCCTAAGTACAGATACAAGGCAAACAAGCATCCTACAAAATAATCTATGGAAAAAGGTAGCGTAGGAAGGAAATTAAGACAGTGTAATAATCTACTAGCCAGACACACAGGTTAAATGTAACACAACCATACCATCAATGAAATATTTAAAAATGAAAATAAATTAAGGTTACATCCAAGTTCCTGCTTTACTTTTATTGTTTAAATCCTCAGTATAGTACATACCACTGCATTATGGATCATGGCAAAGAGCACTAGCATTAAAAAAGTTGCTATAGAAAAACTTTTATGAAAATAAAACAAGACCAAGGATACTCCTTCGCACAGCTGTATGATGGCTGCAGAAATTCCACTGAATCAGTTATTCAAACGAGGGCCATTTATTTTCAAAATCACCGTGAATTTCTGTAAGATCTTGGTTGCAAATCTGACCAGCCATGAAAATAGGGATGAACGTCAGCCAGCATGACCCATGCATTCTGCCTGAACAGATGCTGTCTTACCCTCTTCATTGCTTCGCCAACCCGCACATTCTGCTTTCCCTGGTGCCTGCACCCCAGCAAGAATGCAGTTTTGCAGAGGAGTTTTTTGGTAGCATTTTGACATTTTCTGAAAACCAAACTCTTGTTCTCATAAGGCCCCAGTCAATACGTGAGCAATGTGAACTCAGGCTTAAACAGCTTTGTCAATGTGCTGCTTTACCTTTCGTACGCCATGCTTCAGACTCAGTTGCCATTTGGAAGCCAAGTGCCTGTATAGACCCTCATAGTATATTGCTATTTTTCTAGCAAACATCAGTAAGCATCCCAGCTCACTATTACTACACCCTCCCCATTAACTCTAACTGGACAGGAAAGACCTAAGTGGTGCTTTATAGGACTTGGTCTACAGATTTAAAGTATCCCACCAAACAGGAAAGCAAACACCCTCCACGGCCTTTGCAGTTTTGTAATATGTAATGGAGAAAACAAAGGGCTTAAACGCACTGAAAGGCATTTAAAAGGCATTTTACCCAATTACGAGTTTCTGGTACTACAGTGAACCATCCTGCTGGATTCCTCCCATTATGCAAACTATAAGAAGGTAAGTGAGCGTTTCTGTGAAAATGCTATTTCCCTAATACTAAGCTCCTTGTGGACGATGAATTTAGATCTGTATTTATTAGATAAATCTTTTAGTGGAGAAAAATATTTAAAACGAATGCCCTAAGCAGTTTCTGGTTTAATTGTATCAAATCTTCAGTGTTAAACCTAAAAAGAAGAAAATCTCCACAAAATGATGGTTAAAAGAACAGAGTTTTTGCTTGGTTACTGCGTGGGTGTTGCAGACAAGCTGCGCCTCGAGAGTTCATGTCATAAGGCTGCAGCCGTGTCTACTGTCCATTGTTTTCTGGATTTGTTGTGGTGGTTTCAGTGCCAACAGGTTGCACGTTGTCTGCAAGGTTGTGCGCGTGCTCGAGGAACAAGTCTTTCAGTACGCTCAGCTCCTTGGTCAGGAGCTTAATTTTTGCCTCTAAGCGTTCATTTTCTTCTTTGAGCTGGTTGACCCTTTGCAACGTGTCTTGTGCTTTCTGCTTGCTTTTTAACCGGCTCTTTTTCACTGCCATGTTGTTTCGCTCTCTGCGCTGACGATACTCATCACTGTTTCTATCCACAAAGGAATTTTTCTTGCCCTGTTTGCTCGGAGGCACAGCTTTGCCTCCGCCACCAGGACTGACGGGCACCAGCTGGGGAACCTGCTGCAAACCACTGGTGTGTGCCTGGGTGTGAATCACGCTTACTCCGTTGGCATCTGTGGCGGTGTTCTGTTGGGATGTCTTGCTCATTTGGACAGGCTCTTCTTGGACACAACAGAATTTATTAGGAGACCGAAGACACTTCTGTTTCTAGGAGGCGTTCCCAACAGGTCTTCACATGGATTAAGGGCAAGGTGAACCTAGAAGGAAAAAAAAAAAGCTATTAAAGGTGCTGGCTTCAGCTCCAGTCTTATGCATCACTGGCATTAGCATAAGGTACTGATGGTACATCTGGCAATAATGCATCACAACTGTGCTCTAAGTGGACAAGCTGCCAACTACATTTCAGAAGCCTCTCAAACGTATTTGGATTGGAAGGGACTGTTACTGGGTCATCTAGTCAAGCTGTTTGCATTGTTCACTGGCTTTACTCAGTTATTCCAAAGCCATCCCTGATGGATGGGTGTCTAGCCTAGCCTTGAATATCTCCAGTTTCACAACCTCTGTCTTGGCAACAGGTTCCACTGTCTAACTTTTCCTCCAGTTATATAATTATCTTAATTTTCAGACTGGAGTTTTCCTTCTGCAGCTTAAACCTATTAACAGCCTGACTCTTGACCAACAGGAGCACTTGGTCCTTGTCCTCTTCAGACCATCCCTCTGGGTGTACGCACAGACAAATTCCTTCCTGGGCTCTTTCTCTGGAGTGAGGGTGCTCAGACTGTCCACCTTTCCTCAGCCATCGTACAGCGCTTGCTTTTGAAGATGATGTCCAAATGGATGACTGCTCTAAGGTCTCGCTAGTACTGAGTGGAAAAAAATAATCTAAGGAGAAAGGTAGTGTGCTGTGAAGGCTGTGACTGAGTGACATTAAAGGGACCCCCTCAACCACAAGCAAGGTAAGACAGGCTAAGCCTGAGCAGGTGGGACAGCAAGGCAGGGTGATGGCAACTTGAGAGCCACTACCCAGCAAAGACAGGGGAATGTTGCCATCCGTAGGTGACTCGTCCACAAAACACGTTCCCTTGCTGCAGCTCCTGCACTGGTCATTGTCCACTCTCCTCTCCAGCAGACAAACAGGCCTGACGAGCAGGACAGCCTCTCACCTGACTCACCTTCTGCCACTGCTGAGGTCAGCCTGCTCCTGACCCCACTGGTGGCACAAGGAAGACTCCACCAGAACTGCTGCAGGGACACGGCCCTGGCAAGGCTAACAGCCACTCCCCTTCTCTTCCCATCTCACTGGATGGCCTCCGAAAAGTCTGGGAGAGAAGGCTGGGAGAGAAGAGGGGAAGGGCAACGGGGTTGTTCTAAGTTCCTGAAGCACCTACCTACGGCTCCAGTGAGAAGTACTCCGTGATCAAGGCCAGGCTGGATGAGGCTTTGAACGGCCTGGTCTAGTGGGAGATGTCCCTGCCCAGGGCAGGGGGGTTGGAACTAGATGGTCTTTAAGGTCCCTTCCAACCCGAACCATTTTGTGATTCTGTGATCAGTCAAACCAGCATTGATTTCTTGTCATGTCAAAGAAAAGTCTGTCACTGGCATAAAACAACCCTACTCCAAGGTCACACTGCGTGGCAGCGGGGCAGCCCTGGGCCCTGTCACACACACATGCAGTATCGTACGACTGCTATTCAGCATCCTCCGTGCCCCCCTCGAGAGGATGCGCGGGGAGAGCGAGCGGTTGCAGGTGGCGGTGGGCAATGCCCTGTGTCAGCAGCGTCCAGCCCGGGATCACGGTGGCATCCCTGCCAGCGGAGGGGACGGGGACTGTCCTCCCACATCTCGCTGATGGCTGGCTGGCTGTGGTGAGGTGTTTGTACACGAGCTGTGGTGTGTCACTGCCCACGCTAAATCATGGGTTCATCAGCTGTTTGCTGTTCTTGTTTGTGTGTTTTCTCAGCAGTCTGCCTTGGTGTTTTACCTTCCACTAGGGGTATCATCAAAAAAGGTTAAAATCCTACCGTCTAGATCACTTGGAAATTTTCTTCCATAACAAGGGAGCCAGAACAAGATGCAGCTGCAGAGTGTGGTTCAGTACAACTCACCGAAAAGCCTAATAAGTTTGGCTTGATGTTATTCCAAATTAACATTCTCTGTCACCAAGAAGTCTTTTCACTTAAAACAAGTGAAGAAGACGCGTGAGTACACCCACACACACCCCCGATCAAGAAATCTTTCCACTTTCGTATTTCAGGGCAGAAAGAGACCGTCAACTCTTTTTGACATCTGCGTAGCTGAATCTATACACGTACATGCCTAACCTTTGTATTTAGTATTTTCCCCATTTCAACTCTTAAAGCAAATTTTGCAAATGACATTTAAGTCTTAGATTCTGCCTGAGTAAGCAATTTGGCTCAGCAGTTAAACTGAATACGCAGCTAACAAGATGTCCCTGTGCACAAGTGCCTGGCTGGCAGGGCCAGTTGTAGGAGCTGTGCATGTGTGACTGCACAGACGTTTTTAGTGAAGATGCTCCTCTCGGAGCATATACCAGCTTTGTCTCAGCTTTATTTTTAAACACTGGATTTCTGTGGCCCTCAAAGAGTACAGAGCTCTGACAACTGAATTTTTCCACGAATTTTTGTCACCTTTTCAAAGTCAGGCAGAATGCTCTCCTGTCCCCTCTATTTCAACAGGTTACCATGCTTGCTGACTTCAGCTGGACAGCCCAGTTAAGTGACCCACGCCATTTTCACAACCTGCTTTTTGTGCTTCCTAAGATTCTACGGAGGAAAGGGTGGCTCCTGCCCCCAAAGGCACCCCACCCAACCTCTAACAACTTTCTTCGCATCACCAGGTTCTGGGTGCCGTTTCTCTCTATGCTATTGAAACTATTTAATATTGCTTTCACATTCACTTCAGATCTCTGCCAAGTTCCCCTGTAATTCAAAGGAAAAATGATTTGTTCCATTAAACCAAATTTTAGTGGAATATTTTAGTTGGGCAGAACACGGATGTGAGCAGAGAAGATGAAGCGGTGTCACACCTCTCAAGCAAGCGTTCAAGCCCTGCTAGAACAGATCTCCTGCAATTCCTTCCCACTGGAACTGATCTGCGTTGTATCAAATAGCTATTTCGTGAGTGAGACACGCTTTTACCTGGCCTGAACTCTTACGTGGGAGAGATGACACCTGGATTCCTGTCCTGCTCCAAGTAGTATTTATGCAAAGCAAGTAGCACGAACTACTGCATCACGGATAACCCAGGAGTGCTAACAGCTGAGGCTTCAAACTGATTTTTCCTCCTGATTATTTGGAGGCTGGATCCCTAGTACCAACTGTCTGTTCCTCAACAGAATGATGAGGGAAGGATATCCCAGATAGCAACTGGTGCTGTGGGGCATCCTTCAGGGAATACTGCAGGGAGATGCAAAGGCAGCAGGCAGGAGAGAGAGGGAAGGGTAAGGGACCCTGTAACTGGGAGAGGTGGGGAGGGGGGGGAGGCAGATGGGGCTCCGAGTTGGTTTCTCGGACATGGTGCCATACCATGGCGCCGCAAACAGGTTGGCTCGTTGAATGGGCAACAGCCCCGGCACCGCGGGAGGCAGTTCCTCCGAGAGCCAGCCGAGTTTCCTAGCATCTTGTTCCCATAAAGCTGCTCATTAGCTCCAGCTCCACGACAGCCTGAGGCTGGGTCCACCCAGCACATGGTAGTGCTTCCAGTGGCCAGTTAGAACTGCCTCGTTCTCTCCTTAGGCCACCAACTGGCCACCCAGGACACCAACTGGCCACCCACTACAGCAAAATAGCTGGTAACTGGTGGTGTCTTCTCAGGCAGAGAGATGTTTCTTACTGTCTGACAGCGCTCCTCAGGGGCCACAGAGACTCACAGGCAAATCAACCCCTTTATTATCTTTGCTTTCACAAAGAAAGATAAATTTAAAAAAATTAAACTTCAAAATGTTTGTTTTGGCAAAAAAACAAAAGATGTGTTTTAATTTGTTAATTAAATCGGGGGGTTTTTTTACTTAGCAGCAAGAAATACAAAGCGGTTCTCTCTGCTCCTTTTCTGAGATGTGACTTGATTCTGCTCGTCCCTCGGGATGACTTTACTGCCCTGAGTCACCCCGCTCCCTGGGCCGGTGCGAGTCGCCCAACCTGAGCAGCAGTGGGTGCCGCCCTTCCCTGGGACTGCGGGAATGCTCCACCAGGGCCTGGCTCTGAATCCGGGTGACCCGGTACAAAGACTGACAGCGTGAAACTCCAGGTGTATTTGCCGAGCGCGGGGAGGGCCCGCAGCCCCGCGGCTCTGTGGGCTCGCAGGCCAGTGGGCGAGGGCTGACGGTGGCTCTCACACGCTGAAGGCTTGGCAACAACTTTCTTGGGACTTGGTAACTCAAACCTTCCGTCTGTTGCCACAGCCGACAACATCACTTCCCCATATTTTTCTCAGAATCTCCATTTTTCCCACACACCTCACAAGAAAAATGCATTCCACCATCCTTAATAAAAAGTGCTCGGGAGCATCTGAAGTACGCGATTTCATTGCAGGCCAGCAGCGCGGGTGACGGCACCGCAAACGATCCCAGGCGCCGGGATCCCCTGGACTCTGTCTTTTGCACTGTAACGGAGATAGCTATTGCTGAAAAGTTTTTCCCAATTCGCGTTTCCGTGCCCTCTGCCGAGGCGTCCTTACCCGCCGGGCCCCGCTACCGGCCGGCGCTGCCCGTCCCCGCGGCCGCAGTCC
>VYZM01006827.1:413217-428809 GCA_013398915.1 Dromas ardeola
GGGCAGCGCGGGGGGTCGCCCCGGGCCGGCCGAGGGGGAGGAGGCGGCCCCGGGCCGCCGGGGCCGCGCCTTTTCCCCGGGGGTGGCAGGCACGAAACCGGCCGGTGCCCCGCGGGAGGCGAGGTAGATCGTGTTGTGTTTCTGCGCTGATTGGCATCTCTTAATTGCTCGTGGGCTGTTAATTAACACCTGGCGGTGTATTTCCATCTCAACCTAGCCGCCCTGTGGTTTGCCTCTGTAGGATGTTGTGAGATAAGGTGGAAGGAATACCAAAGTCATCGAGTAAAAATTTTAACTGTTCTCTTGACAACAGAAATTATGGCAGATTCCTAAATTTCAGAGATTATTAGTTAATTTTCAAACATAGTTTTTAAAAAAAAGCTAAATGCTGACAGATTAGGAAATATCTAGATGACAGAGTCATAGGAAGGTTATGCACTGATGCACAGGTATATGTTTGTTATAAAATACTTCATTTCTTGTAGAGAAGAAATTTTTTTTTTGGCCCTTCCTTAATATTTTCTAGACACTTTGGTTCACATCACTTTAATTCTGCCTGAAGAAGGGCAGTACAAAAATACGTATGCTCACATCTCTTTAAGCTGTATGTGCGCAGGATGTGTTTATAGCTCTTTGAATGGGAAATACACGCTTCAATAGGGAGGTGTGCCTGTTTGCAGGGGGCAGTTCTGAAAATCCCCTGTTTATGAGGTGAGCGAGTTTTGAACAAGTTTAGGTGTACAGACACTGAAAACACTAGTGGGGAAAAAGTAGTTTTTTGTTTAAATGCAGAGAGAAAAAGTACCAATCCGTATGCTACTGCAGTTTAGCACATAGACCTGCTTGGGAAACATTTTATATCTGCAAAACAAGGGAGAAGAATCAGATTTGTAAACACAGTTGCAGAGCTTTGTAGTGTAGATCTAATGATCTGCCGTTTTTATGGCTGGCTGATGTTGTGTGGGGGTCTTGTTGTTGTTTTTGTAAAGCCCTGTGGAAAATCAACCGCATTTGCAGAAGAATTCTGAGGATTAGTCTGGGCAAACAGTTTTACTCAGCTCATTACCACGAAGATACTTTGCTTTAACATCTCTAATGTTTTTTCTGTTTCTTGGTTGAAACTGTTACATTTTCTGTGACAATGACTCATCCGTTTATAGCTAGAGTGAAATTCCAGGTAGGCATTAAATATTATCCTTTGCTCACAATAGTTAAGTAAGTGTGTGCTCTTAGAGTGCTTTCCTAGGATTTTACAGCCCTTTGTGACCATTCATTCATTAATCCTCATCAAAGAAAGATGAAGAAAATAAAACGTAGACTAACTTATTCTCACAGAGTCTGATTATTTTAAACATTAAAGCTCACACATAATTCCATGCACATAAGGCGCGCCAGCGCTTGGTTGGCATTATATCCTATTACAGGAAAACCATCACACGGTGCACTTTAGTGTTTGCAGGATAATTTTTTTGCCCACAGCGTTACAAGTAACTATAGAATATGATGGAAGTGATCTAAAAAGTAATCACAGAAATGTATGGGCAACTTCTCTTGATATGTGGCATTGACGTACGTGCTTTCCCTGCGTATTTCCAAGTTCCGTGAGCTGTACGGTAGCTCTGGAGTCGGGCGCCGCAAGCAGGTTGGTCCCTGCTGGGATGGAGTCCTTTTCACCCTGATCCCGGACGTGTTCCTATAGCAACAGTCTACCTATCGACTACAGATAATATTGTAATTGTGTCTTACTTTCATGCACATAATCCAGTCTAATGATTTAAGAAGTTCTCTGCAGCCTTCCGCTTACAGCGTGAAAACTATTTTGTCGCTGTTTGTACTATTTCTGTTGTGCCTGATTCCACTGTTTATGCAAGTTACCTCTGTCTTCATGGGCAATTTTTTCTTTGTCCTAAAATAAAAGCCATACAAACACCCTTTAAACCATACAACCTAGCTTTAAAAAATGTGGTTTTCTGGAGGCATTCAGTTCTTTGCCTCTGTTTCCCTCATGGATAAGCCTTCACGGGATTTTTTGCTTCAGACTTCCATGTTTTTGTTAAAGGTTTACTTTTCCCACATGGTGCTACTGGGCAATTTTTCCCACTGGTCTAACATCCATGCCTTTGAATTCTTCTAAATGAGAAGTCCGTCATTTCCTTTCCAGTGATTTAGAGGCGAGGAAAATAAATATATTTGTGTATATATTTTACAAGTGGAAATAAATAGGCCCCTTAGGTAAAAGCACACCATTCCAAGCTGTGATGTGCAGTGTGATAATGTATTTGATGGCAAATGCACTGAATTATAACAAAATCAAAGCTTCTCTTGGTAACTGCTACCCCTATTCTCTCAGCCTAGATTTGTTGAAAACTGGGTAGAGAGACTCTCTGAATATGATTGCATGCCTTATGATCACCAAGCAGGTGACATTAATTCAGGAATATCCCAGAAATACTAAGTCTGTAATAGAGGTTTTCCCTTATCATCTTATTGCAAACCTCCCTTCCCTTAATAGCCCTTGCGTTTTGGTATTACAAGAATTACGTTTCACATTCAGGACTGACCTGCACCGAGACCAAAATCCTGTTGTTAGAAATCTAAATTTTGCAGAGCTGAGGTTCTAAAAGCTTCAGAAAGCAGAAGAATTGCTGAGGTTTATTTATCAGGAATCTGGATATATTTTGAAAAAAATAAAATTCAGAAAGAAAAAGCATTCTGAATACCTCTGCCTATTTGATTTGTCAGAGGTAGCCTTCGTGCATAGGTAAAGAGAAAGGAGAGGAAACATTGCTTAGTGGTGACTGCTATTTCAGTATCGTACTTCTAATTCTAGCACTGACTCACTGTAGCCTTGGAAAGTTGCAGCGCTTTTGTTCTAAAAAATACTAAGTAAAGAAAGGAGCCATTCTGTTCTAATAGCAAACATCCATTTTATTGTAACACTGCCTGGAGTTCATTTACAGGAAAAATGCAATGCCTTTGTTCTTTTCTCGCTATGCAGCTAATAAGTCTTGCAACTAAGTATTTCCAGTTTCTAGTTCTGTGTCTTCTAGTACTACATCCCTTATTTGCAGTGATCAAAATATTAAAGTTATCCAGATATGCAGAGTTACTCATACTGGTTTCTGAAATGAGATTAACTCAATTACATAGGCAGAATGAAGGGAATGTTTCTTAAATGGAGGGGGAAAAAAGAAACAAATAGGCAGGTGTTCCCTGCCCCACACCTTCAGCAGGCGATTGGGTGACAGCAAAAGGAGTCAGGCTGATGCAGAACTCTTACGCTGTCGGAGAAAACTAGTACATCGATGATGGCTTTTACTAGAAACCCAAGCTGTCACTTGTATAGGTGTTACATGCCACACTTCTCTCCAGCTGCAGCTGTTCCCATTTCCCCCACAGATGTAAGTGGGGGATTGGTGCTTCATGCCTGGTGGACTGATTTCATCTAGGTAGAATCTGCATTCTGAGATTTAATTCCTTAATTGCTGTATTTTCATTTCCTGCCATTATCAGGAACTTTAGTTAGCACTTTTAGAATTAGCCAGCTGCATAGGTGAAGGTGTGCCCATTTTTGCAAGTCTCCCTTTTCTGTGTGTTATTCTGGTTAGTAGGCTGGGTTCTTCAACAGTCAGATATCAGAGGCTTCTCTTTCGTAGCTGCAGAATACTTGTTGATGACAAATTTGTTTTTTAGTGAAACTCTTACCCAGCCTGTGCTTATCCCTCATGCTGTCAGGAATTTGTGCTTCAAGCCAAACCAGCTCAGGTTCTCCAATACTGCTGTTTCGTTTCACAAGAAGGTACTTTGATCTGAGCAGCGTACCACTACGGCAGTGGCCTTCTCGGGGGTTTGGAGGTAGGTGGCCATCTCAATACCCCCAATAATCCTTTGTCCTCTTGTGACAATTCTCTGCACGTAAAAATACTGTCACAAAAATGTGTGCTTCTTCAAAATTTAACATATAACTATACCCCTCCCTTCACAGTATTCCAAAGGACTTCTTAGAAGACAACCAGCGTGTTCTAAGTACATAAAGATGACCAGATACACGCTAGTGTTCAATAGCCACAAGTCCCTTTGAAGTGAGCGAAGCAGCTGGGGTTACTCTCTGTGACCTTCTATAGAAATATCAGAATATGGAATTAGAAGCTTTCTTGTAGGTATTTGAGTTCGATAATATCCAGCGTGTCCCTGAAGAATGCCTGGTCTGGGAGGAGGCTGTAGGCGTGTCACATTACCCCAAAGTGTTCAGATTTCTGGAAGAGCATCTAACAAAAAGAGGGAGTGCCACGTTCCTTTACAGTTTTTTACAGGATTTTACAGTTTTTATCAACCTATGCTTGCGTTTGAGCATTCTCTGGCTTTGCTCTGATGTCTAGTGATCCAGTTAAAATTGGTATAGCCATTGTTGTGGATTTCACTGGGGCTTGGCTTGAGGTTTACCTGAACTTCTGCAGCAATTGTACTAAACAATGCAAACTGCGAGTCTTCTGGTATCTAGAGAAGAATGTGACAGGGATTTGTAGACTGCCACTGATGAATATTGGGGTTTCCTGTCACGTGTATGCAAAATGTTAGGTAAGGTGAGGCTGCATAGCTAAGGATGAGTAAAAACGAAGCAGATAAATGGATTGAAAGGAAAATGCTATGTATCGTGTGTGTATATGTGAACATATAAAATCTGGTTCAAAAGAGACTTGTTAGAACTGAACAAGTCTGAGCGAGAATTAATGGCCCACACCTGGGAATAAGAGGTGAATTCTCAAGTATCCAGGTTTAGTAACTGCCACACCTGTCCTATATTCCCAAAAGCATAAATGAGGTCTGCAAGGATTTAGATAGCTTAGCTTCTGAATGCACAGTGCCATGGCTCTTTTCCAAGGCATCATCAGTCACCACATGAAAATCCCCACCCATAATTACTAGGGCATTATTTGTCACGGGGTATACTCTAGTGAAGAACTTTACCTTATTCATATCATATCAAGAAGAGTAAATAGTTTTAGGCAGGAATTTTATCCAGACTTCAAAATGGTTCTTCAAAACAGAAGCCTAAGATAAATACCCTTCAAAAAAAGCAATTAAATCGGAGAAGCGCAGCTCTGTTTCTTCTTCAGTCTCATGGTGTTGGGAGAATGAGGACACAAACTTCTTTCTTATCAATGGCTTTATTATTCCCTGCAACCTATATGACCTCTGCAATACCATAAAAAGCTCAATGAACAGCCACTTGAAAAGAAAAAAGAAACCGAGAGGTTGTCACCTGGCAGGGGATAGTGCACCTGGTGGTTTACTCTGCCTCCCTTGTGTTCATAGGAGTGCGTAGAAAATGAGTTAGTGATGCCTGGCTCATACAAAACATGTGGGAGGACAGTTTGAGAAAGTGTATTGGCAATTAACAGCCCATCTGTTGTTGACCTCCCGCTACTAACATCTAGGAGAATTTTGTGCTAGAGAATCAGGGACAGTGATGCTTTTGTCAGGCAAGCGGAGTCTGCCACTTGTTCCCAACAGGAAAGGAGAGAAGTGCTCACCTCAACAGTGCCATCCTCCTTCCAGAAAGCTGGCTCTCTGCATTTGGTGAGTTAACTGCCTTTTCTTTTTCTGCCTCACAAAATGGAAGCACATTCCAAAGGAACAGTGGGGCACAGCACTCTGCCCTTTGGCTCTGCATACCTTCTGACACAGGATAGACTCCCAGAAGGACAAAGCACTTACACTTGCAGGTACCTGAATATCTCTGTCATAGTGAATTTACCAGACACAATCTAGTGTTAGATTTCCATTGAAGTCAAACACTGCAGCCAAATTTGTAGAAAAAGCTACTTTGGTGGCATGTCCCAGGGACAACAGCGTCACTAGAGAAGGGCTCATCTGGTTTTCTCTCCTCTCAGCAGTAACTACACCAGATTTCTCTCTGATAGTCGGGAGAAGCTTTGTGCTCCCTCCATGCCTAGCATGTCCTTTGAGGTTGTGTTTCTGCACCTCACTGGCCTTAAAAACCAACTCAGCAAATCTCTGTACAGAGGAAACTCTCCTCATTCTGAGTTGTTTAGCCATTGTGTGGGGTTTTCCTGCATCAGGCGTGATTTACTTGGTCAGAAGTTCTTACACAATTAAGATACCAACTGAAATTATCAGGAATTTTGCCTGAGGAAGGAATTCAGGATCAGAAATATTACAACAAAGTTGGTGTTGGTGACTTAGAGGGAGGGGAACAGCCCGTCTGTGAAAATATGGGACAAAAAAGAGTAACATGCAAAGGAGAAGTTGATGGGAGCACAGACCACTTCAAAACATATTGAACCCGCTCTCGTAGGCTCCCTGTGCTGCACGTGCACTGGCAATCAAGGTAATGCCAGCAGCCACGTGGCAGAGACCGACACTCTACTAAAGCGCGGTGGCTTCCCTGAAGACTGTTTCTCTGCATACCCCATATTTGCTGAACATACACGTTCCAGAGAGGATTTTACCAAGGTGTACATAACCATAGAAACCTTCAAAGCGTACAACGAATGTGGTAAAAGTCACCATCGTTTGTCTGGTTTTTGGGGGCCCTCCTCCAGGGAATACAGGCATTGCTTTGAAGTCACCCACAGTCCCGGTGGAAATGTGGTTTGGCAGTTGGAGAAAAGGACTTTGCTTACCAGGAAATGAAATTCTTCGAGGTACGTTGTTTATGTGTACCTTCACCTCACGTCCGTCCTGTTTTTCTTCATGTGTAAAGCCCTTTGACGCTGTGGGACAGAACCGAGGAGGGTAGCACAGGTGCTGGTCTTTTCCTTGCCGTGAACACCATGCAGACAGGATGAGCACACAGAGGGGTGTGCACACTCCTAGCGGGAGTACGCACATACAGCCGGTCCTGGAGAACTCCAGCTGTGAGAGTCTGCCTTACTGCTAATAAGCTAACGAGCTCACGTGGGATGCTCTGCTAGCTGGTGCCATAAGTAACTGGAAAGCCTTGGGCACAAATGCCAGTGCATTAAGCACAAAAACTTTATAACAAAGTATTTCATTTGTGAAAATGCTGTCTTAACGTAGAGACGTCACTCAGCACTAGTGTACGGCATCAGGAGAGAATACTGCAGCATATTCTGGAACAGTCTGTATGTCTTCGGCTTTCATTGTGTGTAGGCACACTACCTGCGGCTTAGTGAGTGTTCAGGCAGCTCTCGGGTACTTCATCATACCAGCAGCACTGGTAGCTGAGCTACGGGAAAACGGAAGAGCGTGCATGTGTTTGTTTCTTTCTGAGTGTTTTTAAATAGATTTCTGGAGAGATTTTCAGAAGGCTTAAAATTTGATACGTGTCACATGTTCTGATACTCTACCATCAGATGGAATTTTTAACCCTGACCGAAATACGTAGATCCAAGCACTTGAAGTATTTCAGTGCTGCAAGGGTGGTTTGACTGGCATGCTCTGAGCCCACTGAAACAAACAGGCGAGGAGCGCTGGGGCGAAGTCTGCCTTCCTGAAGGCTGAGTTTGCAGTTGATGTGTCAGATCTGAGCTCTACCTGTAGCATTTCCCACAGCTGGGACGTTTAGCCTTTTCTCATAAGAGGGACACAGATATTTAGGGTTTGATTGCACCAATTGTTGCATACCCAGTGGAATCAGCAGCCGAGCTTGCACAGCTATGTGCAAGGGGCAGCTATACATCCACTCTCTCTTGCACTTCTGTAAAAAAGAAGGAAACGGGAGCCTCAAACTTTTATCAATGACACGCTGAGCCTGGGTGTTTATTTCAGTTTATTAATAAAGGAGAACAGTAATTCCTATGTAGTCTAGACCCTACCATAGATGACTCTTGATGACTTAAGTTAAATGTAAATGATCCATAAGCCCTGCACTTAGTTATATAAATACCTCTATCTACTAAGCCTTTCTAAAAGGCCCCAGAACAGTCATGCTGCTGTGGAATAGCCCCCTTTTTAATGGGAAATACTGACCCACTACCAGCTACACTGGTCCTTACCCAACCGAAACCCCAGCTGTGTTGGCTGGGGTAACTCAGCAGTTGTTTCTCTGACAGGGAGCAACAGGGTTCTGTGCGGAGTGACGCTTTTCTGTCCTTCTCCTCTGGCAGCTGAGTGTCAGATTGCAGCCAGCCAGCATGGGTTCTGTGGCATGCAAGTTTTTAAATCATCGTCTTCCTTTTAAAATCATACATTTTAGTAAAATAAAATCCAGTACTGTAGCAGCCAACACTAAAACATGTTGCGTGAATTCTTTTTAGAACCGTGCAACTCATGTGATTAAAAATCTAGACATGTTGCCTGCTTTGAAAGAATATAGGAGTTATTTTTCTAAAATTAGTTTTACTTTGCCGTGTTAAGTTTCACTTTGTGTTATATTTACCACGTTTAGTCACAAATATGAGCAGTTTGTACTGCACATATTCCCCATTAATAGAATGTTGCTGTTAGTTAAGGAATGTAGGATTTATGCTCATATTAATGTTACATGTAATTTGCATAAAATTAGCATCTAGTTTAATTGTTTAAGCCTGAAAGGATTATTCAGAGTGAATAATTTACACTCCAAAAACTTATTCCCATTTCCTATCTTTAATTGCAGCAGTAGAAGGAAAAAAAAAAAGAGACGTTTTTGCAGCATGGGAACCCAATTCATAGCTGGCTCATTTTTTACTTGGAAACATGAGTAGATTGCGAGGACGTTTTGTTTGGAGTCAGAAACCTCTCAGCCCTGGGCTCTTGCTGAGTGATTAACTTTGATTATAGTTAGCTCTGCTATTAGCTTTGTGCCCATGTCAGTCCCAAGACACTGTTGCTACCTCCTAGCTGAAGGGCGGTGCCTTCTCAGCGTTGCTTGATGGGCATGTGGATACCAAAACATCTTGCACACAGCCAAGCACTGACACTGGCTTTTTACTTTCTGAAATACTACTGCAAACAAAATAACATTTTTATGCTTCCATAAAATTAATGAAAAAGATGATGGCTTCCTGCAAATGAAGTCTTCTGATTTTATTCATATGAATTGTGATAATATTTATTTAAAGCACTCTGTAGCTCAGCTGTCAGCTGCGTTTAAAAACTAAGCAGAAGGAATGGTCTGTTCCAAGCATCGTAACTTGAGGTAGCCAGTCCTGTTTCCTCTGAAACTTTGAAACATCCTTGTAACCTCCCCACTTTAGTTTCTAGATTTTTATGGGACTGTGATCCTTTCAGGAAAAAGCTACTGATCGTTAGACTCACCTGGTTTGTGATTAGTTCTTACTGCATTTAAGAGAAAGGCTTGTTTCTCCTGAAGCATAGGAATTCAGTTTGAACAGAAAAATGTAAACGCGAAGGTCTTGCGGAAGTCGTGCAATGGCAACGTCTCCTTGTTTTTACGCTGAGAAGTGGCGCGCTGGGTGTTGCTGCGTGCAGCCGCTCTTTCTGAGAAGGCCTGGGAGGCCGAGCAGGGCTCACCTCCGCAGGCGGCAGTGCCAGGTCCTTTCCCTGCGTGTTTTCCAGTGACCTTTGGAATCCCTGCAGGGAAGGAAGGGCTGTTTCTCACGTCACCCGCCGGCGGTTGCAGGAGAGCCAGTGCTGCCCCGTCAGCCTGCTGCGTGGCCAGTCCTGCGGTGAGATCGCCCCGTGGCAGGTCATCGTGCTGCAGCACC
This sequence comes from Dromas ardeola, assembly GCA_013398915.1. Taxonomy (NCBI): domain Eukaryota; kingdom Metazoa; phylum Chordata; class Aves; order Charadriiformes; family Dromadidae; genus Dromas; species Dromas ardeola. Next base: position 422,853 of record VYZM01006827.1, read on the forward strand.
GCGTGCCGGCTCCTAAGGGTGAGCTGCCTCTTGAGTCTCGTCTTGGTGCGGAGTTGAGGAAATTCTGATGCCAGGAGTATCGCTATTATTAGCCTGAAACTGATAACAAAATTGCCATCATTTTCAAGCTGAGGTGGCCTCTGACTTGCTTCCTTCCTCTGTGGGTCTGTTGTTCCCCGCTGCTGGCGGTTGCTTTGATCACGGTTTGGATTCATTGGTGATGTCACCGAGTGACTCTAAGAACTTTGCAGAGCTTCCTTGTGACTCCCTTCCCTCTCACTGCCTTTGACATTTTTCATTTAGTAGGCCAACTCCTGCTTAGGTTACTCATGCCAGTAATCCCTGGGCTGGCAGTGGGATAAATAGAGAAAGAGAGGTCAAATTTTCAGACCCAAGATGGCATCCACACTGAGCAGTAAAAGTGCTTTCTATTAACATAGAGTCAATACTTATAAACCCTGACGTTTTAAATTATGAGTCAAGTGTGGCCCCAAACCATTCTGCCACTGAAGTCAAACGCTTTATGACATTAATAAAAGAAGGGTTGCACCAAAGGTGTATTATCTTTATATTTCCAGGTCTTAGTCCTTAATTCCATAGATACTTTGAGCATCGAATATTTGCAGGCTGGGAATCAAAACCTATGAGCTACTGGGTAGTGAGGCTGTCCCATTGCTGGACTTGTGAGTCACACAATAGCTTCAAGGTAAGAGAAGTGTAAAAAGCCCACTAGATCCTTGAGTTCTCTAAGAGGAGTTCTCATCCCGCTGAAGCCTGCCATGGATTCAGCAATGTGTTCGTCTGTGGAACGACAGCACGAGGCTTTTGTATCCGCACTATACTACAGAACACAACTTTTTATCCTTTAGTAATCCTTGTAACAGTCTCTCCTAAAGGGGTGTAAAGTTGAATTCTAGAGGATGAGAACATAGAACTTAGTCCCTGTCAGGGACTAAGTTTTGTGATAAAGATGCATCACGTGCTAAAATACATCATGAAGAAATGGCATGACTCTATTTTTATAAGCTGGTCTTCCTCTTCCTTTCCAGTCCCATCGCTCTCACTTTTCATATCTTGTTCTTCTGATTGTAAATTCTTTGTGTAGTAAAGGGTCTTTTTCTATGCTTCCGGAAAGTGCCTAACGTATTTTGGTATTTCCATAATTTTTTTTTTTTTCTGCAGGTACTCCCAGAATAATGTCCACAGTGCAAATGAGAACTACTTAGAAAGAGTGATGAAGCCTGAGCCATGCTGTACCATCTTCTTTTTGAAAGTCTTTTGAGGTCAGCAAAAAGTAACATCCAAGCCAGTGGCAAGGTTCCTTATTACTTAAGTAGCCTTCTCAAAAAAAGGCCCACCTTTGTAAATGTACCTTCTGAACAGCGGGTGATTTGGGATTGACTATACATGGTCTCCTTACACATTGCCAAAGTTATGCTTACCCAAATAAACTACCTTTGGCATTAAAAGAACAGGTGTGGATAATGTTACAGGATGGCTACATGGATATTTTCAAAGGATTAATGCAAAGTCAGAACACGTGTATAACAGACAAACACGGGTATTTTCTTCTTATGTTGCAGTGTTCACATAAGTGTACTCTGGAACAGTTACCGATACACGTGCGTGGCCTTAGCTGCTACTTTAGTTAGTATTGCAAGTGAGTATTTTTAGGAGGAGCTGATAATCATAGTACGCTTTGGGAATCAGAGTGAATGGCTCATACAAGTGAGGAGATGCTATTGCTCTAACAGGATTTTGTATCCGGAGTTTGTTAAATAACAGGACTTTGGGATATCATCACTACCCTATTACTACTCTGCTGCATAATTTGTATGCCAGCTAAGGGGCTGCACAAATTCCTGCTCAGATCAATGAGAGTCTTTAATTCAATAGACTACGGGTAGGGTCTAGGGGAAAAAAAAAAAAAAAAGCTGCATTTCCTATGTGCTTCCTTAAGGATACGATGGCAAAAATCAAAAAGAAAAGAATGACATTTTCTTGACGGTTCACTTCAGAAATAAATTTATTTCAAGATAAAACTTAGTTTAACTTTTCCATAAGAAAAATTAAAAATAGCAAACAAGTGTATGAAAAATAAAGTGTTTCATTTGTAGGGAAGCACTAGTCAAACTTTTGCATGCTCATTAGATATTAGCTCAGGACATAGGAGAGATGAAATTCTCAGCTCTGCTACTTATTTCTTGTATGGCCTTGGCCAGTCGTTCCGTCTCCCATCTCTCTAGCTGTGAAATGGAGAGTAACAACACTGCTCCACCTCCCAGGGAGATGGAAGCGTGAATGAATTCAAGATCGTCAGCTATTCATCATGAGAGAAACCACTGAAGTTTGTAAGGTAGACAGAAGATTGGGAAGTAAATTCAGGTGTGAAAGAAGGGAGGTTATTGTTTAGTCTGAGATAAAAGACTAGAGAGAGAATGGATGATTTGTGGATAGGCCAAATACTGAGCAAAGGGATAATGGGTGCATACCAGTAGAACTGTAAACACGATTCAGGGAAGTCTTGAGGTGATGGCCTAATACTGCAGAAGAAAACAGTACAGTGAGAGATGAGGAGCAGCACTCTCACAGCCTTTTTTTGTGGTATTTCAACTGTGTTGGATGCTTGGAACAGAACTTACTGCCGTATCTGAAAAGCATTCGGAATGTCCTGGGCACCATGAGTATAGTCAGTGAAATATGGTCCGAACTATAAAAGAGGAACTATGGATGTAATGGCTTATTAACCATGCAAAAATTGTGAACGGATAAACCACTTAAAACTTCACAGGCTGACTGTATTTGATTACAGGTGACAAGCTGGAAACAGACTGGGTTATGAGCGCCATTTGAATGGGGGTGAGCCATAATCAGGCAAATGGAAGTGAAAAGATGCTCCCAGTCAGCTAGCCTGGTAATTGCAAAGGACTGAGCTCTCAGGAGAGGAGCCACAAGTCAGCAGAGCCCAAGGACAGCAAGGGCTGAGGATGTGGTCATAGAGATCCTGAAGACAAGGGGAATGATACGAAAAGGGAAGAGGAAGATAGCACGGATTTGAGTTGGTTCACCATGGAGTTGTAAACAGTGTTTCTCCAAAGGCGAAGAGCTGTAATGATAAGTAATTAAATCATCTGTCATTGGACCAAGCTGCACATCAAAAATGGTAATCAGTCACCGTCTGCCTTGCCCAGCTGAAGGGAAGGTGCTGGTTGACTTGTCGTACCATGTTGCGGACTGATCTACCGGCCGCGAGGCTTTGGCATATAAAGGCTTTGCCTTTGAAAATTGTCATGTGTGGCAGCTTTTATGTGCAGTATCATGTTTCCCCTCCCTGGGGCAGAAAACACAGGAGAGGGGAGAAGCTTGTGTTTCATTACACCACGAGAAGTAAGATGGTAGATTGCCAGCTCTTTATTCACCGAGGAAACTGCTGCTGCTCCATCCCTGCCTGCCCCCCGGTGCTCTTGGGGCACGGCTATGTCCAGCTGATGATCGCCTTGTCACCTCCAGAACAGCCATACCTTCCTTTCTGCTCCACAGTGCCCACCCCTGCCCGGGCCAAACCTGTCTCCTTTCCCCCCTGTGCCTCCCACGGGTGGGAGAGGAGAGGCTGGGCCGCGCTGGCATTCACCCCAAGAGGTTTTGCGTGCAGACAGGACATTCTGGAGCCTTGTCAGTAGCAATGAAATACTCCAGTTTAACAAGGTAGTAAATGTGTAATAGCACTCTGATTCTTAACGGGGCTGCCTCTTGCCGTGTTCTGTACACAATTCCGAGCTGTGGGATCAGAAAGCCAAGTGCTGTGCTGGCCACGCAGCCTCTCCGGCCAGCCGCCACCCTGCAGCCCGGTAACCCATTTTGCAGCCCGTGGGAGTCAAAGGCCTGAGAACAGCACAGGAGTCGAGCTCAGGTGAAATGAAGACATTTCAGTGTTGCGGTGCAATTAAAAACTCTTAATAGTCACAAAATTCACTTCTGTAAAGCAGATTATTTACATTCCTCCACGATTATGTTTTTCTATTCCGTTTCCTTCCCTACTAGCAGAAACCAGCACAGCTGAACTGTATAAATGACTTTTGGTGCTGTTCTGAATTGCGGAGTGCTGCTCTTCTCTCCCTGTGCCTCCAGACAGCGAGATCTGCTTTGAGATGGAAGAATAGCACCCTCAAGAGTTGACAGCCACGCTGCTTCAGGGATCCATCGTATGCACAGACATCCTTCCCCTTTTCGGTAAATTAACTCCCCGACACATGTAACTGAAGCAACAAGAACAAAAGTTTCCTCTTGACATTAGATTTGAAATATTTGGTATCAGGCACTGTTGATACGTGTGTGGAAATACGCATTTGTGCTTGTCTGAGGGATGATCAGCTTCTAAACATTTTATTTGCCTCCAAAGAAGGAGGGACAACGAAGAATTGTCTTATTTGTCTAAGTCTGGGAACCTCATTTTATACTATATTAAAACAATTTGAACAGGAATTCATGTTTCGTGTAAAAAGAGATTATTTAAAAGTTCTTAACTTAGATAAAAAGGGTCTATGTAAAAAAAAAAAAATACTGAGCAAACCAGTCTTTAAATTGTGGGGACTTGTTTGTTAATTACAGTAATTAGGAATGGAATCTGATCCTAAACTTTCTGATTTACTTTGAATTTCTTTTAATATGTGGTTAGGCCTTAATTGCAGAATGATTATAAAATGTGAGAGCGTTTTAAGACTACAGAGGCGTAGGTATTGTTATCAAATGACAAACTTAGGTACACGCTTCTGCTGTTCCATGCGGCACCGACCTTTTATTTTGAATGCCCAGGGCCTGTTCCTCTTTCTGCCCACTTCAGACTCGGATGAGGCCCTTCCAAAACTCCCAGTACAAACTGCTCACCAGCCACTGCTCCAGACGGTGTTTCTCCCAGCAGGCAAAAAGTTTGTCCCTTTTCTGTGAATGGGTTCACTTGAGTAGAACAAGCAGAATTTGGACAGGCAGGTTCAGTGGGGACATACCTGCTCTAGGTGACCCTGATACCTGTTCTAGGTGACCCTGCTCTGGCAGGGGGTTGGACTAGATGATCTCCAGAGGTCCCTTCCAACCCTACCATTCTATGATTTTTCTCTCCACTCTGAGGGATCCAAAACTCACTCCTTTCCTCTGTAGTGTGATGTTGTCCAGAGTTGTTCTTACTGGCACTTTGGTTGTTTGGACTGTGCTCCAGCCCCCCATGGGCCACTGAAATACCCCTTCGAGGCACTGCTGCTCCGTCGAAGCGAACATGTGTAATTTTAGAAAACACTGACTGTATATAAAAAGAATTTAGGATTGATTTTTTTTTTTATCTGCTGATAGTAGAAGGTGAAACGTATATTCTGTAGTCTGTAAATTAATATGTTTCCCTGCTGTAATTACAGAATCCATTCTCCTGAGAGGATAATAGAGTGCAAAAGCCAACCGACTCGCTGGCCTTGTGTTTGCTCCTGGAACAGAGGTTTGCGTGTGCCTTGTGTGATACAAAACCATGGGGTCCTGGTAGGTTGTCATTTTGTTTCCTGTTTAAGACTTTGTCAATTATTTTTAATTGCAAGGAATCTGTCAAACCCTTTCTGCGCGAGGAATTTACTGTCACAAGTTTCGGGTTTACCAGAACATCCAGGACTAAGAATTACAGCATATTATTTTTCTCCAGCCATCACTATGTTTGAATCGCTTTTCTTTGCAAACCTTCCTGTCGCAGTGTTAGGCCTGGACCCGCTCCGGCGGCCTTGCCTTGTCCCGGGGGGTTCCTTCGGTGCCTCTGGCGCCGCAGCCCCCGCGGAGCCCCCGGAGCCCCGGACCGCAGCCGCCCGCAGGGTTATCGCGGGCAAACGCGGGGCGCCGCTCCGCGCCCGGCCCCGGCCGGGATCGCCGTGTGCGCCTTTTGGGAAAGCTCTAATTAGATCTCCCTGCCTGATCCCTGCGGGCAG
>VYZM01006827.1:440525-464638 GCA_013398915.1 Dromas ardeola
TGGGAGGGCGAGGAGTTGGGGGGGTAAGGAAAAGGAAAAGGAAAAAAGAGAACAATAAATGAGGAGATCTTTTTCCAATGTTTTGTCTTCTGCTCCTTTAGCTTAGTGCACTTGAGCTAGGTTTTCAAACTTTCGCTATGTTTATGCTTTTAAATAAAAAAGCATTAATTCTCAGGAGGTCAGGGAAACGTTGTTTGCGTTGAGGCCTGTGCTCAAGCTGGCGATGCTGCTGAGTATCGTCTCGCGGAGCGGAGCTGATGCAGGTGAACAGGGCAGCATAAATCTACCGGCGCGGCTGCGTGTACCGCAAGGCGCTGGGTCTGCGGGAGGGTCAGCAGCGCTCGGATGGTGTGCGAGGACAACAGGATGCACCTGTGTGGGGAAGGTCAGCCCCGTGCTTCCCTGGCAGCTCCTCTGGTTTGGGGGTGCGCGAGTCGGTGGCAGCCAGAGGAGGGGTGTGTGCCAGACAGCATCGGGAGGCACGGAGGAGGGTAACAAACCCAGACTACCTTAACTGCAAAAGAGTGACTCAGCTCTTTCTGCAAAGTTTGGAGTTTCAGCAGAATATTTTTTCCGCTATGCTGACAGCTTTTCCACCCACGTATCGCATATGTGGCTTTGTGCCACGGAGGTATTTTGGGATTACAAATCCTAGTGTAAATTTTTAAAGTTACATATGCAAAAAGATGCCTCGTGGATCTTAAAATGTATAGATTGTGTGTAGAGTGTAGGGAGTAGGGGACGTCTTTGAGAAACCCAGGGCTTGGCGAAGATATATCCCCATCTATCATTTACCTGGTTTTTTAATTTATTCTACCAGAACCTGGCCAACGATGTTTTCAGACAACTTGTATCTACAGAAATAGAATTACTCTGAAATCCTTCCCAAAGTTGTGGCATTGTTTTTGTCATGGGGCAGAGTTAGTCATTCACATACCTGGTATATACTGTTCTTTTCTTGATCCTGTATGCCTGTAAGGCATTCCCAACAAATCCCTCAGGGAAAATAGAGATATGCAGGGAATTAAACCTAATAAAATAAAAAGGTTTCTTAATCTGTCAAGTGTATTGCAGTATTCAGTGAGTTACTGTACTCAACTGAAGATGAAATTGGACGGAGTGTGCTTGTAATATTATTCCAGCACATGGAGCCATTACACGCACATACATCCACTCTGCTTTGAGCAAGCCGTTTGCCAGGTCTTTATGCAAGACTGTGACCCTGGCTGTCACTCTGTGACTGCTGCGTGAATCAGGACGGATTGAGGAGGGGGAGGAGGACAGTTAGGCGCTGGGGTTGTGCTTGGTCATTTATGTCTTTAAGCAACCCAGCTGTGGAATCCAAAGGTTTGCTCTATTGTCACAATTATTTTTTTTTATGCCACAAATGCTGATACAGCAGCAAAAGCCTCTATCCAAGGGCCTCACCACATCGTGGGACTGGAGAAGAAAAAGAGCAGAAATCCAGGGAAGTAATGCTAGTGACCAGTAACCACCACTATGGCAGATCACTCCCGTAAAGCAGGCAGGGCTACAGCTTCTTTTGACTCCGTGTCAGCTGAAGGAGCAGTAATTCCTTTGTGATGTCTGCAGCACTCCTCAGCTTGCTTTGGGGTTTGGATTTGGGGGTTTGGCATTCTGTTTTGTTTTGGTCATTTATGAGGTTACTTCCAAAGAAAAGATATAATACAAAATGACAGCATATATTAAGCATAAAAGCATCACTGTCCTCTGGGAGCTGTCACAGAAGAAAAGGCAGAGCCACTGAAATGCAACCCCATCAACTGTCAGAAGTGCCCGCCAGCAGGTCAGCAAATCTCTGTGGTTGTTGCTGGACAGACCTCAGAGAACCAAAGGGACGAGTGACTTTTGTCCCTGGCTAGCAGGAAGATGCCAGCCAGGGAAACAAGCTCACCCTTTGTTTCACCCTCGGGCTGCAAACGAACCAGGAAATAAGTCCTCCCAACACCTTGCACTGGATGCTGATCATATTTTTCCCGTGTCATAGTGGGGCAACTTGGTTCCTCCATTGTCTCATATGGCGGTGTTAAAAGACAGGGGAGCAGCCCTGCTCCAGAGCTGGAGCCCCGGCTTGGCACAGCTGATCACTCTAGGCTGAGTTTGGAGGTTTGCGAGGCTGAAATTCAAAGTGAAACTTGGTGGATGTGAGTGCCATGGGAACCAGGGCAAGCAGGATCCCCTTAGGGCTGGAGCTGCCGAGTTTCATATGGTGCTAAAAAAAAATAAAATAATACAGTGTCTCTGGAAAAAAAAAATCTGTCTGTGTCTTGAGGCAACTGCGGGCACCTTCAGCCAGCACCTGATTCACTAGCGAACAGTTACCTACAAGGCATTTCAGCTGGCAGACACTTGTCCTAGGCGCCGTAGGCCGTAAGGGCTGTTTTCAGTTTAATCTATTTTTAATGTGGCGCCTTATTCCAAACTGCTGAGTTCTCACATTCCCAAGCTGTCATGGTAATGGGATTGTGCAGTCTTATTGGCTAAAGTTTTCCACCCCAAGTGCCAGCAGTTAGGCTCCTAAATCCATATTCAGATTCCTTAATGGGACTGGCGAATCCCGCAGGAGTCGGTAGGAACTCGACGTGGTCTGCACCTTGGAAAACAGGCCAGGCCGTTAGGCGCATCAGCAAAGCCTGGCTGCGGGCACCCATGTTCTCAGATGTGGGACACCGTACGAACGGATTGAGCCCAGCCTATGAATGTGCATCCCCAAAGGTGAGAGGGGTTCATGCGCAGGGCTCTTGTTCAGCCCCACCGAACCTGCCGTAGGTGAAGCGCCGCAGAGCAGTGACCGTATGAACTATTACGCAATGACCGGGGCGGCTTTCAAAGGGCAGGTTTAGAAGCAGCCAATCCCCTTCCTAGCCCGGCTGCCTTTTTATTCAGAATGGCTACCAATGTCGACAAGAAGGAGAGAGGCAAGGTTCATGCAAGTGGGAACTTTGTCGGGGGTTTGGAAGTGGCACGCATTCAGAATGGCAGCGAGCAGCAGAGCGCAACAGCGCGTCTGTCCCTGTCCTTGGCTTCCTGTTGGCGCTACTTCTCTACCCGTGATCTAACGCTGCATATTTTTACTCTACTACCTTCTTCTGCTATTTCTATTTGTAGCACCCTGCTAGACTTGTATCCAAGCCAATCCAAAATTCTTCTGAAACTCCCTGTGCTAGCAGCAACATGAAAGCAGAACTCTGCAGCAGCTACGGTAGGGTTTAACTAAAGCCAAGAGCCGTGTCAGTCACTTCAGCCTTTCGAGTTGCACTGAAAATGGAAATGCCATCTGCCGAATGAAACAGTTTGCAAAAATTGTGTTATGTTGCCTTTTTTCATGTCAGGCCTAACAATACTTTCTGTGGAATTACCAGCCAATATGTGAAACTGATGCGCTTTTATTGCTTTGTTTTATATGGAAGGTTTGCTTTCTTGTTATTATTATTGCAAGATAACACATAAGGCCATGAAAGTACAATGCACTTTCACTCAGATGAGGCAGAACTTACTTAGTACCCTCTAAAGTGTTTTACTGCAGTGTGAAAGTGTCATCATTTTTTTTCTCCTTTTTTCTACAAAGGAGGGAAAAGCAATTTTCGAAGTGTCCCACTAGAAGACGAAAACATAGAAGAGCCAAAACAAATTCCCGCAGAACATGCCTGTTCTCTAGACCTGTAACGCTTCAGTGAACCACATCCTTTGGAGCGCAGATGAAGTGAAGGACCCTTGTGCTGCTCGTGCCCCCCAGGCCCCTGGGCCGTAAGGGAGGCGCTCACTGGGGTGCTCAGAGCAGGGCACGGGTATCCAAAGAGGAGGTGCCGCTGCCTCCAGCCTCCAGAGCCAGACCCCGGAGCTAAAAGCAGCGCTGCTGAGCCAAAGCTTCCCAGCCGGTGCCGGGGAGGAGTGGGCAGCCAGGCGCTGGGACGGGCTGGGAGATGGGAGCCTGGATGAGCCCGTGTTCCCAGGGACGGAGCAGAAGTGCCGTACAGTGGCATAGCCCTTCCTTCCCCCTCCTTCTGCCTGCTCACATCAGGGCTGCATCCAGACCTAACCTCGACGTTTGAGACATCTCTCTTCCAAACAGAGAGCGTGTTTGATGTCTAGAGGGCAGACTGAAAATACAGGTGTTTCTGAAATCTTCCACTCTCGCATCCCTGCCATCCCATCGGAGCACAGAAACCTCACTCGGGACTTCATGCTTGAGTCCAATACGTTGGAAGTAAGACAGTAGTGCTCCTTCCTTCTGGCTGGTGTCTGTCTTCTAAGTCACTGTCTTTTATTTTAGAGCATTCACTGAGGAAGTGGGAGACCTGGGTTCAATGCGTTCCTCAATCTGAGAGTGCTCGTCTCTCACTTCCCATGAGACTGTCTAACTGCCGGCCCATCAGCTATTCCGGGTGAAGCGCTTGAGAGTGTGAAACCATGCCTTCCACCAACGGGATGTTTGCTCTCCCCGTCCCGCTGTTGGTAGGCAGCTTCTGTTTTAGAGCGAAATGGTCAGAGCTTCATGGCGTGCGGAACCTCAGGCTGCATGTGGTGTTCTCGGAGCTAGCTTGCAAGACCCCATGCCTTAGGGTGTTCAGAGAAGGGGCTCCTTGTCTCTGGGTGCCCAGGGAGGACAGTCTAAAGTATATCTCCTTGGAGATGCTCTTCTGGGCAGGCGCAGAAACAGAAAATTGGAATGTGAACCAAGGAGAGACCACGGAGTGCAGGTGGCCGAGAGACAGTGACCTCTGTGACTCTGGACTTCAGTGCCTGAGTTCAATGAAAGTCCAGTTTTATGCACTTAAGTCCTTTATTGGCGGTAACTCCTTAAAAACCCAACTCTGCATTTGGCTCCTTCATGTGGCCAGATTCTGGCAGATCCACCAGGATCTTTACTGCTGCTTTGATAAACATTTCCAAGGTTTGTTAAATGCACTCTGTGACATTCTCTGTGGAGACGGTAATTTGACAGTCATCACGTGAGAAACTAAGAGTTTGCCATCTGGCCCAGCAAGACTTTTTTCTCCTTACTATTAATTAAACTGAGGTTATTGCAAAATTTTATTATGATGGTTATGATTTGTCCTGTGATAACGCTGGGGCTAATGTGAGGCATGCAAGCACCTTCCACGCTGGTGACGTTAGTGGGAGGTGCACTGGAGCAGCACCTCTCGGACTCTGGTGTCAGCTCTAATAACAAAGGGCCAGTTCCTGCTATCCCTATTCAGGCACCTTCCCCTGGAGCAGGTTCTTCTGGTTCTGAGGGGATGGTTTCACAAGTAGGAAGACGTAGCTGGCGGGGAGGAAGGGGGCAGCTGCTTGGCCGCAGTAGTGTCATATAACATGCCCTGGCAGGAGATCTTACTGACCACAGCTTTGCCCTGCTTGGTGAGGCTGTGACCGTTCATGGGAAAGTAGATCGGCAACAACAGATTGTTGGAGCACAGTGAGAAAAGACGGGAGGGAAAGGCGGTAGGGCTAAAGCTGAAATCATCTGCAAAAACCAGGTGCTGATGGTGGCTGGGGTGAGGAAGAAGGAAATGAAGCTTTTCTGGTGGTGGGACGGGAGGTGGCCGTAGCCTGTCTGGGATGGATGTGTGCGGTGTTTGGCTGCTTACCCTCTGTTTCCAATCCACACTGACACCCGGCTCAGCGCCCTTGAGCGTCAGAGGCTCTCGCACATTCTTCAGTGGTCTCCAAACTGTGACTTCGCAAATACGCTGATACTGGTAGGTTTGAAGAAGGTGGCTGGGTATGAGGTTGGTGAGAAGCCGTCCTCTGGCACTAAGTCTTGACATTTTTCCCTTCTTTGTCAGAGACTTGAATGCTTCACCGCTCAGAGTTAGCTCAACAGCTTCACAAGCGATTCAATAATATTTATTTTTACCCAAATCCCTCGAAGTCTGAGGGACTGGAGACAGCATCAGTTTGAGATGAACAGCCAAGAAAAGTAAACCACCCTTGGGTCAGGGTGAACTCTCATTTGAAGAGGCCACAGACGGCAAAGATGTTCATGAATCAGCAGTTTCACAGACCTCTGCCCATTCAGAGACTAATGTGCACAAACAGACATGAAAACAGCACAGAGCCGCAGAGCTTTCCAGATCCTTCCTGTTCCCTGTGTGCTGCTGAGGGGGACCTCCACGGAGGAGAAGGAGAGGGCTGAGGTGCTGGGCACTGAGCTAGTCCCAGGGGTGGTCACCTGCACCCTCTGCTAGAGCCAGAGCACAGGGTGAGGGCGAGACGCCGTTCCCCGTGTCCCTGCCCCCCTGACACACCCCCGCCTGCGCTCGTCAGTGAAGGAGACGCTACCGACAGGCCTGGTGCCTGAGATAAAGGGGAGGAAGGAGGGGTTAGGTGAGGACACCAGCTGTTGCACCATCGCAGGGCTGCAGGTGCGGGACGGATCCTGTGCGTTTGGGTTGAGTGTGGGGGCCGGCCCCGCCGGACACGTGGAGGTGAGGGAGAGGGATGCAGCCAACCCCAGTGAGACCATCCTGCTCGTCGGTACCTGCGTTGGATCCACGTGCCCACGAGTCCGGCACCTCAGCAGCCCGGCAGGGTACTGATGTCATTACTGGGGTCCCGCACTGTGGTCCTGGTCCCTGCTTGTGGGATCGTCTGTCCTTCCCTGCTGCGCGAGGGAACCAGGCCCGGCGGGAGGCTGCCGTGTCTGAGAGCACGGAGCTCGCAGCTGGTGAGACAGAGGTAGGAGAAGGGGCGTCTGCGCAAATCCGGAACGGCTGTGCCTGTGGCAAGCGGGGTTACACACAGCTGTCCCCAGCCTGTGGACGGGAAGTTCTGTGCAAAGGTGCCCTCTCAGGCTCCCAGCAGACTCAAACAGCCTTCCCTTCATCCTGCCCTTAATTTTTTATATCATTATTTTTTTTCTATCACAGTCACAAAAGCTCTTCAGAAAGCACTGTGTAATTCCATGGCTCTGTGAACGACTGCAGGCCAAGGGTGTGTGCCTGGACAGAGCGTGCCTTACCCCGCAGAAACCCCCAAAACTCCCGCCGAGCTGGTGTGGGGGATTCTTCCTGCCCCTCTTTGATGTTTGCCAAATGTTATGCCCGGAGAGTGCAAGACCAGAGGGCCGTGCAGAGGACCCCCGCCTTGTTTCGCTTGTGCATTCTAGGATCTGCTAGCCAGGAGGGCTCCCAAAGAGACGCGGCGTCACTTCCATTCCTGCCCGAATGTCAGCCCGGGGGCTGCTGCTGCCGCAGGATAACATGTCAGTGGTGAGAGCTGGCCAAGCCAGAGACTGCGCCTGAATTGTTTGCAAGACTTTTATAGACTGTCTATCTGGGATGAAACACAGAGCCCGGATCTTCAAAGGGCTGTGTGGGATGGCAGCTATGGGGCTCCCATTAAAGTTACTGGGCATCACATGACTGAAAACTTGTGTGACGCCGGCGTGTTTCTGTGGAGGAATAGCTGGGGCTGGGGCTGCCGAGACAAAGGGACGCGGAGGCAAATGAACTCCTCCAGGCCCACAAAAGCAACACCTCACAAAATTTCAGCCACAGGGCTTGTGTCCTTTTTTTGTGAGGAGCAATTATAGTGGGCATCACAGGAGATGTAAAGGAACATGTGAGACATTGGGATTTATTGTCAGCAAATGAGGTGCTTCAAATTAATTGCGAAGTTGGAGAACCTCTAACTCTGTAAAGAACTTGAGAGAGTTAAATGAAGTGGAGTAAATTGGATGAGTATGACTGAAGTTAGAGCACCTGGTTGCCATCCACCTTTCCAGAGAAGAGAAAAGGTTCTCAGAGAATGTCTTCACAAGGCATAGAGCATTGGGAGTGAGCACAGTCGCAGAGGGAAAAGCTGCCCACCAGGCAAAGACCAGTGATTGTAGCAAAGACAGTGAAATGGAGTCACTCTGGTCACAGTGCTTTCTGTAGCTCTTAGAAGAGACCGATGGATCAAGACTCAGTGTAGACAGACTCCCCTTTTCTTACTGTTGTGACATCTTTCAGGCTTTAACATGAACTAACTACTATTATCCTAATTTTACAGATGGGGACAGACAGGTTACGTGACATGCTCGAGGTCACGCGATCCATCTGTGTCAGAGGAGGAACTGCACCTGGATCTCAGTTGTGAGGCTGTTGCTCCTGGCACTGCGTCCTCCTGACCGCAAACAACACATCCAGATTGACTTTGCCTGTGTCCTCTCTATGCCTCCAAATGGTGAGTTTTTTGAACAAAGCAAAGAAACAAAAAAAGTCACTTCTGGAATTTATACGTCCAATCCTCTGTACGCTGTGGCATGATGTACCTTGGAGGAGGCTGCAGTTAATACAAGTAATTACTGCTTGCTGCAAAGACATCATTGGTTAAGAATCTAGATGAAACTTTCACCTTGTTTACTGAGTGCCCGATGTTGTGCGATTCAGAATGGATTTTGGGTGATATCTGCAGGATAAATTAACTTACGACCTAGATGAGTATGGCAAACTCCTTGGTGCCATTGTCATGATTTCGCCACCACTGGAGCTTTAATACCGGTAGAGGGAAGTCAGGGAAATAATTAGGTAGGAAAAAGTAATCATCAGCTTATTGCAGAGGGGTTCCTTGTGGTTGTCGGTGTTTGCCTTCTTCGCTCAAAAAGGTTTAATATAAAGGCTGACAAAGGAGTGGGTATCCATAGTTTGTTGGGACATGTGCATGTTCTCGGTCTTCAACATCATTGAAGATCAACAGGAGTGGGACTTCCAAAGTGCCCAAGGAACCATTGGTTATGGATCCTGAGGCACAAGACCCCCCGGGCACATCCGATAGTCCCATTCTGAGCAGCGCAGCTACTGAAGGACCAGCTTTCAGTGGACTAGCCTATCCTTTTGACTCTATTTCACAACCTCCTACCGACTCGTGCCGCTCCAGCTGCGCTGTGGGCTGCTGCTTTTAACCTGGCAGTGTTGCCAGAGGCACCGGGCACCTGGCGTTTCATGACACCAAAGGAACTGCCATTAATTGAAACTCATCAAGCAAACAGCCACTTCTGCCTGCCGTGGCTCTGTTTTCAGCTCTCCAGCTCTGAAGCGAGCCTGACAATTTTTGCTGGTTTCTCAGACCTCCTGTTGAGTTTCGTTAATTAATATTTGTGAAGTAGTTTTTTTCAGGTTTATGGTGATCCAGAGTATTGTTATTACTGTTGGTAATATTAAGACTAATAATACTGCTAATAACCTTAGTGAGCCTGGCAAAATTCAATTTGACTAAAATCCTTGCCACAGATAAAAAAAAACTAAGTCCAGTGATGTGAGGGGGTACGTGACTCAGTTACCAGTAACTGCTGTTTACAAGGGGCAGGAAGAGTATATTTGCTCAAATGAAAAAAGGTCAAGGCAGAGGCCCATTTGGTGTTTGTTAATAAGTAATCTAAAGTACAACACAGCTTTACTGTAACAAATCAGCCTGGCTTAGCTTTTCTCTCATCACTATTATTTCCAATCCAGTTCTGAACTAAAATGCCAATTCAAAAATAATCCACTTTCTCATAGATTATCTTCAACATCTCCAAATCTATGGAGAGGATTTATAACCGAGGAACAACAACAGCAACAACAACAAAAAAACCCCTTTCCATATTTTTGCCAGTGTTTGTCTCAGGCCATTGCAGGCAACCAAGGTTGAAATATCAGATAGGTCATTATTTATCTCCTGGGAAATTCTCCTTTAGGCTCAGACCTGTGCATCTTCCCTATGGAACTGTGCCAGCGAGGAGCTGTGGTGTAGCTGGCCTGCTTACAGCCACCCCACTGAGTTACTGATGTAACTTACAAAACCACCGATGTCATCTCTGAATCTGGCTCACAGTCAGCAGTTAAAATTCAAACATGGGTGCTAGAGAACATCCTTCTTCCAAGTGACTGAGCACACGTGCCCTTTATGCATTGCAACCCCTGCCCTCTCATTGTCTTTTGCAGAAAAAAAAACACAAGCCACTTTCCAAGCACCACTTGTCCTTAGCCACTGAGCAGTGTTCTGGAGAAGGGCTGGAGTCTGTCCTTTGTGGTTCATCTACTGGCTGCAGGTAGGATTCACTTTAAAAGGGTTTGCCATTAATGAGCCTCTTAAAGTGCTTATCAAAAAAGCAGTGCCTGTGCCAGCTGCCAGCTAACCACAGCTTCTCATCTGTAACCCTTGCTGTTCGTCTCCTGCAACTGTACCGGCCTGAGGCACACACCTAGTCCTCAAAACAGGGGATGTGATGGACATGGAGCTGGAGCAGGCGCAGCCAGAGTGCAGCCAGCACGGCACTGGCAGTGTGCACCCACGGCACTGGGCTGGGAGGGTGTTTTGCCTTATGTGTAGTTCTTTCTTGAGGGAAGGTAGCAGGGGCGCGCACACACATACGTGAGGTCACCTTTGGAGACGGAAGCCATGCAGATTGCAAACTACAATTCCCAGCTTCCTGAAATGCGGTTTTGAAAGGCAATGATCCTTTAACAAATCAACAACCCCTGCTCCGGCAGTCCCAACTGCCTTTTAACCCTGGGGCGGAAACAGGCTGGTGAGGAAGGATTTTCCCTGCAGAGCAGGTCACATTTGGCTGGGAAGTCGGAGCATCTTTCCAGTGCCAGAGCCTTAACAAAGAGTCTTCTTGAGCGCTGTAGTCCTAGAGGGCACCAGGGCCTGCCTGCAGTCAAGGCAGGGAAGGGGGGGGAATGGCTTTCTGCAGAGTGCCCCTCTGGCACCAAGCAGAAGACAGTGAGGCTGAGGTGAGGGATGTAGAGTATACAGGGAAGAACACGTGGGAGCTGTTATAGGGTCTTTGTGGTGGGATGGGAAGCGGATTCATGCAACTGAGTGCTCACACACCTCAGAAGGCAGCACCAGTGGCCCCCAGCTGCCAGGAAAGGGGTATTTTGGGTGCCGCAGAGCCCTCATGTTTGCTTTACTGTTCTGCATTATTGACACAAGAGGAGAGGCGGAGGGGAGTGGAGGACACCCGGTGTCCTGGGGAAGCAGGCATGGCTGGCGCTGCCCTGCGTGTCGGTACCTGCCTGGTGGGCCGCAGCGGGGTGGGTGGCCAGCAGTGCCGTTCACAGGGGTCCTTCAGCTGATCCGGTGTGGGCAGGGGCTTCATCCCAGACCACCGGGTGTGGGCAGCAGGGAGTACGGTGGAATTGATGCACGCTTCTCTGAAATCTGGCTGAGCTGGGGATCTGGGCAAATAGCTCGTAGCTTTAGCGAGGTGAAGAGGATGGTAGCGTAAAGTCCTAGACCCCGTGCCTCCACGCTGCTCTGCTGGAGCACGTGGCCGTGCCATACGTCACATGTCGTGGCAGGGAGAGCAGTGAGTGGTACTAGGTGGCAGCCTTTGCAGAGTGGCGATGCCACATGAAGATGCACATGTTTGTTACTCATGAGATACACCTTTACTGCCCATCCCCGCCTTTCTACAGTAGTATACACCCAGGGCGGTGGAGCTTTCTGCTCCTGTCCCTGGATGTTGAGCTATTTCCCCTTGTGCTTTGTCATGGGTAACATCTATTGGTTTTGAGTTGCCTAGTGAGTTGCAGGAGTCTTTAACAACACTGATACACTGCAGTGTTCCTCTAAAAACCAGTGAGGATTTACTTCTTCCCCTAAATACCAGTGAGGATTTACTTCTTCCCCTTACAGCAATGGGAAAACTGGGGTATCAGGACGTCAGGTGACTGTCCTGAAGCTGTGGGATTAGCTAGAATTTGTTAAGTATTCCCTGAACCCAAGCCTGGGCATTAGTCATCGGCGCCTTGTCACCCCTCAGTGGCATCACGACAGTGAACTTCTGGACTGCACAGC
Organism: Dromas ardeola; assembly: GCA_013398915.1. Classification (NCBI taxonomy): domain Eukaryota; kingdom Metazoa; phylum Chordata; class Aves; order Charadriiformes; family Dromadidae; genus Dromas; species Dromas ardeola. The sequence continues at coordinate 452,322 of VYZM01006827.1, forward strand.
CTTTTGCACACAAATGCATTTAATGAAAAGGAAGCCCAGTGCTGCAAACACCACTGCAGAGACAAACACTCTGTTCTAACCAGCAGCCAGGATGCCTGGGAAAATATGCAGGTGGTTTCAGAAAATCATAAGTAGCCTTTTATCACAGAGGAGAGGGGAAAAAACCCTCAGGAGTTTTCCCCCGTGCCCATGTGTTAATTTTCCCCTGAAGCCATTATTGATTTGCACAGGGTGGCATACTAATGCCCTGCAAATGGTGCTGGGAATCAGAGCTCTGCACTGCTCTTGCTGGACCAAGCAAGCTTCTCTGATGGGAAATGGCAGGGTGACATTATTCCTCAACTTGGGCCTCGGAGCTTCATGCACCTGGCCGTCATCAGCCTCAAAGTTCTTCTGCTTCCCCTAAACACTGTGCTTTGCTGCACCTCAGCCTGTGGCAGAGGTGAGCCCCTCTTGTTCACCCACCAGACTGCTGTATAGTTGGTATAGCCCTTCTGATAAAGAGAGGTCTTGCACATAGGCTGCCATATTTGCATACATTTATTGCTACTCAGGTATCTGGCTATGCTTCAGGAGTAGCCCGAGATCACCACAAAAGGCTGTGCTATTTTAGGGGTCAAGTGCTAAGACTGCTCCTTGTCTGCTGTCCCCTTTGGCCCTTACAATTTGACCGATGCATACACATGTGACACAATAAAAATACCGACCGACCTTCGTGACAACGAGTGTCAGCCTTTTGTACGTGCCCTGTGGCATCCGCAGCCCTCTATAGCTAATGTGGGTCTTGGGGTGGGACCCACCAGTGGCCGTGTTTCTGCTCCTGCTTGTGCTGAGCCGTGGAGCAGACGCGTCTCTCGGGGCAGCCGCTGCAGTGCCCTACAGCGCGCTTGGCAGCTGCCCCGGCTTTCAGCTGCAGAGCCCCTCGTGTTGCCCGCAATGGCGAATGCAATGGAAATCCAAAGATGATCTGTGGCGTTAGTGGTAAAAACCTGGTGGGGCTCCTTTTGGCCGAAGCACGCAATTCAGAAGCATTTTCCCAGCTTTCTCTTTCTTTTATCATTCTTCTGAGGTATCAGAAGGAGGTATCACCCCCAAATCGTGGCGTGGGGGCAATGTGAACAGCTTTGCGCTTCATCCTGGTGACTCAGCCAGAAGGAAGCCTGAGAGCATTTGTCAGAAGCCGCTTGGCCTGTGGCTCTCTCCTGATGATCTCTGCGTGTGCCGGGTGCGCTGAGTGGTTTCCAAAGGAACTTCCTGAGCACTGCAGCAAATGAGGGAATTCACTGTGGAACAGTTGCTGCAGTAAGTGAAACTTAGAAACAACTTTTGCTTTGCATTTGTGAGCAAAATACGGCATTTTCCGAAGCATTGTTATGAATTTGGTCCAGGGCAGATTTACCGATTTCTACTATGGCAAATGTAATTTGTGTAGTAAAAATAGAAAAAAAACAAAACAAGCTGCACACTGTCATGGATTTGTCCCGATGGAAGCTTGTCCAGCTGGATGTTGCCTCAAAGAAATGTCACAATTTGTGCATTTTTATGGTAAAATAATACTTCTGCTCAGGAAAAAAATATTTCTAGTATCTATAAGCGGTGAAAAAATATGCAGAAAGCATTTTGCTATTTCATGATCTAAATACAATTTTTTGGTTTTTTACAAGAAACATAGCTGTTTCCGTTCTCCCCCAGATGGTCCCGGCTGAGACGAACGCATGGGTGCGTGTCAGGGAGAGCATCACCAGGGCGGGAGCCGCCGGGCAGGGGAAGCCTGTGTTTCTGCGTAGTGGTAGCAGCGGTGCAGATTTTTCCCAATGCCTTTCTCCCCTAGCACATGCCAATTCACAAAACTCCTCACGTTGTGCGCCAAGACCTGAGTGCCCAGGCCGAGTAACTGTGTGGTGTAGCTGTTTGCAGATGCAATTACAAATTTTTGAAGTTATATCCAGGAGTACTTTGATGTCTCAGTATTAAGCCCTGTGTTTCTTGACTTCCCATGCCCAGCTTCTGCCTTTTGAGCCAGCGATCCCTGCAGTGTGCCCGAGGCAAGCCTGGCACTTCCAGACAAGGACCAAAACATTCAGCGTGGTGGCCAGAGAGACTAATAGGGACATTTTAAGTCTTAAATGCTACTGCTGCAGTGACCCAGCCCAGCAGCTCCTCTGGAAGGTGAGCACGGGCAGCCTTTCTGTCACATTAACGGCATCTGATCTGAAACACATCTCATCAGCAGCCAGCGAGGCACAAGCAGGGGGACGGTTCTCCTCAGGCTGTTTGTTCCCATCTGCCACCTCCAGCAGAGCACCCAGGCCTCGAGGCAGGGAGCTGGACACTCCGAGCCCGCTCTCTGCTGAGGATCTGCTGCTCTGCACAACGTGCCGCTGGATCATGGGGCCGGAGAGCAAGTGCACGTGCATGGCTGTCTTACCTCCTGGTTCCAGCATTCCCATGGGAGTCTGAGATTCTGGACTCTGCTCCCAGGACTGTTTATGCATTTTACATGAAACAGTCACCAGGTAACATATAATCCCCGATCAAAGCCCTCAGGGGATTTAGGCAAAGCAACGCCCAGTTTCTGGAACCTGATCAGACTTAGGTGTGAATTGGGCTGAGCTGCTTGGCCCTGTCAGGACCGGGGCAGTTCTGGGCATGCACGGAGGTGGAACTCTAGATAGCTGATGAGCTTGAAAGTATTTGAAAAAGTTGGAGATTGAAGGGGCCAGATAGTGGGAAGGACCTAGGAGCTGCAGATCTAAAGTGCAGATTTAGGGTAAAACATCAGGTGCTCCAGTAACAAAGTCCTCTTACAGGGAAACAATTGTTCTCACAGATTCCTGAAGTGGAAACTTATTGACATAACCATTTTATGTGCTTTTTGAAAAAAGAAGTCTCATTCTAGCCACTGCATTTGCTTGGATTTGTTTCCACCAGGCTGCATGTGCTGAGCCGCACAATGGTGGCTGCCGTATGAATGGCTTGTTATTCTTACCAAGCGTGACAACTGCTGTAGCGAAATCAAGAGCAACCTGCTCTAATGTAAACTGATTTCAGATTGCCCCTGGCAGTCCCAGGTACCTCACCTAACCTCTTTTTTTTGCCAATCTTTTTTTTTTTCCTTCCCCCCTTTTCTTGAAAGNCCCCTCCTCACCCTTTTTTTTTGCCAATTCTTTTTTTTTCTCCTCCCCCCCTTTTCTCCCCCCCCCCCCCCGCCACTGAAGAGGCGCACCCCATGCTTTCTTATAAGGTGTTTTATCACGCTGGCTGTTGCGCTGGTGTCTATGACCTGCGGATGAGCTTCTCTGGTATTATCCTTGGTGTGTTCCAAAGCCACTTGGACCCTCGGGCAAATGCAGACTCCAGCTTGCCCACGGCAAGGCCGAGCTCGGCAGCGGCTGCCGGTTGTGCCTGAGCACAGCTAGCTGCAGGGCACCGCGGTGGTGTGGCTGGCTCTGGATGGGGCTGGTGTATCTTTGATACCCCACCTGTGTGGCTGCAGAGCGCTGCCGGGCTGGGTAGCAGCGGACAAGGAGGGGGTTATTCAGAGGGGCACTGCTGTCCTGCGGGACGGTGCCGGGTCCGAGAGGGCAGCGGTTGTGTCGGTGAGGGAGCGGGGGCATCGGGGAGTGGTGTCGGGGCACGGAGTGCTGTGGGAGAAGCAGTCCAATTTGCTGATGGTAGCTGCCAGATCGGTGTGTATGATGGGTGTGATATAAATTACTATCTATAAATAAATACCACAACAGCATTTTAATGAGGTGTTTTCTAGTAGCACTTGTCCAGGCTGGTAGGGTTATGTTAAGGCTGGAGAAGTATCTCCAAGCAAGCTTCTTGGCTAAACCTTCATAAACACAGTCTCACCCAAGATCTAACTATGATTTGTTTGGATAAGAGGTTTTGCTTGTTTGTTTCTGAACACACTTTCAAATATGTTTGGGTTTTTACTTTTATTTATTTATTTGTCCTTCTTGGCGCCGTTTTTGTGTTGGTGTCACAGAACCTAACTGATGCAGAGACAGGGGACAAATCTGGTGCCTTTCCTGAGCATTTGTCCTTGTTCTGACAGCAAGAAGCTTGCAGAAGGGCTGGGTCATCTGGGGCTTTGGGGCTGGGGGGGTGTTTGGGGCTGCGACTCACAGGAGTGACCTGTGTCTCTCCAGAGACTGGCAGGTGAAAATATCCTGGTCCAAATCAGGGAGTGCTGTGGCCTTTGCGTCTCCTGCGGTGCTGACGTTCCTGCCCTTGCAGCTGGTGCTGCGTGGAGGCAAGGGCTCATGGACCCAGCCCCACATGTGCAGTGTGCTTCTGCTGAGGCTCAGCAACCAACTTTGATTTTTTTTTTTTTTTTCATGGCAGCTAGCTATTTTTTCTGAACTTTGGCAGCCCGGGCTGCTGGACAAGTGGCTGCACATAACTAGTGCAGAGCACGGCGTGTTGGCTGGGACTCGGCCACACGCGCTGTGGCAACCCCTGTGTCCTGCAGGGCTGCACTGCGCACATCCACACTCTTCACCTGTCCTGGTCTAGAGAGTCCCCCACGGTGTTGGGCCCCATGCTGGGAGGTTGTCCCCTGCATGCCCGAGTGCGCAGGCTGCTTCGTACCTCTGTGCCAGGGTAGAACGGGACTAGAGATGGGCTGTGGTTTTTCCACCTGAACCAAACAGCCCATGGTGGGACGCAAATGCTGCGGCAGGGATTGGGTTTGGAGGCCGGATCTCAGGCGTTGCTTTCACATTTCAGGCCAAAACAATGGTTTCATCAGAAAGCCTCTCGACATGTTCTTCATGTCTTCAAATCTTCAAAAAGGGCAAGAAGGAGGACCCGGGGAACTACAGACCGGTCAGCCTCACCTCCATCCCTGGAAAGATGATGGAACAGCTTGTTCTGGGCGTCATCTCAAGGCATGTGGAGGAAAAATGGGCTATCAGAAGCACTCAGCATGGATTCACCAAGGGGAAATCATGCCTGACTAATCTGATAGCCTTCTATGAAGGCGTGACTGGATGGATAGATGAGGGGAGAGCGGTAGATGTGGTCTACCTTGACTTCAGCAAGGCGTTCGACACGGTCTCCCACAGCATCCTCATAGGGAAGCTTAGGAAGAGTGGGTTAGACGAATGGACAGTAAGGTGGATAGAAAACTGGTTGAAAGACAGAGCTCCGAGGGTCGTGGTTAGGGGCACAGAGTCCAGTTGGAGATCAGTGACGAGTGGTGTTCCCCAGGGGTCAGTACTGGGCCCAGTCCTCTTCAATATATTCATCAACGACTTGGATGAGGGGATAGAGAGCACCCTCAGCAAGTTTGCTGATGACACAAAGCTGGGGGGGGTGGCTGACACACCGGAAGGCTGTGCCGCCATACAGAGAGACCTGGACAGGCTGGAGAGTTGGGCGGAGAGAAACCTTATGAAATTCAATAAGGGCAAGTGTAGGGTGCTGCACCTGGGGAGGAATAACCCCCTGCACCAGTACAGGTTGGGGGCTGACCTGCTGGAGAGCAGCTCGGTGGAAAGAGACCTGGGAGTCCTGGTGGACAACAGGATGACCATGAGCCAGCAATGTGCCCTTGTGGCCAAGAAGGCCAATGGCATCCTGGGGTGCATCAAGAAGAGTGTGGCCAGCAGGTCGAGGGAGGTCATCCTCCCCCTCTACTCTGCCTTGGTGAGGCCACACCTCGAGTACTGTGTCCAGTTCTGGGCTCCCCAGCTCAAGAAGGACAGGGAACTGCTGGAGAGGGTGCAGCATAGGGCTACCAAGATGATTAGGGGACTGGAACACCTCTCTTATGAGGAAAGGCTGAGGGAATTGGGTCTGTTTAGTCTGGAAAAGAGACGGCTGAGGGGTGACCTTATTAATGCTTACAAATACTTAAAGGGTGGGTGTCAGGAGGATGGGGCCGGGCTCTTTTCAATGGTGCCCAGTGACAGGACAAGAGGTAATGGGCACAAACTTGAGCATAGGAAGTTCCATCTCAACACGAGGAGGAACTTCTTTCCTGTGAGGGTGGCAGAGCCCTGGCACAGGCTGCCCAGAGAGGTGGTGGAGTCTCCATCTCTGGAGACATTCAAAACCCGCCTGGACGCGTTCCTGTGCAACCTGCTCTAAGGTGACCCTGCTCTGGCAGGGGGGTTGGACTAGATGATCTCCAGAGGTCCCTTCCAACCCTATGATTCTATGACTCTATGTTAAGTTGCCACTACAAGAACATGTGAGAGTGGCATATATCCAAAACAAAGGTGAGAAATAGTCTTTCTTATGCTAGCTCTGAGCTGAGGAGTTTTTTGCACATTTGACTCCTGTGTGCTAACGGCAGGACCTCTTTTCTGCTTCATTTGACGATCTGAGAGAGAAAGTTCAGTTCTTTGATCCTGAAACGTAAAAAAATCTCTGAAGTGAAGTCTTTTGACTGTCTGGACTTGTGATGCATACTCAGAATTCATTCATTTTATAAATAAATAATTGGTAGGTGATGCTATAGAGCTAACAGCTTCCATTCTTTTTGAGGAATAATTAACTCCAGCCAGATCTCCCTGATCAGCAGCAATCAAAAAAACCCCAACAAAACAACCCACAAAATAGTATCGGTTGGAAGGGACATCTGGAGAGCTGCACTGCAGCCTCCTCCAAGCAGAGTAACTTCACCGTTAACTTAGGTTGCTCAGGGATTTGTCCATCGCATTTTGAAATCTCCAAGGGTGGGGATTTCACAAACCTCTCTGGGCGCCTGCTCCAGTTTAACTGCTCTTATTTTGAAAAAAGTCTTCTATGCTGTCCAATGGAATTTCTCCTGCCGCAGCTCATGGTCATTGCTCTTGTGCTGTGCACCTCTGCGGAGAGCCCGGCTCAGTTCTCACTGGCAGCCCCGGGTGCCACCATCACCGCAAAGGCGCACTGCCGGCTCTTCAGCTTATCGTCCACCAGGAGCCCAGGTCCTTCTTTCAGCAAAGCTGCTTTCTACGCGCTCGGTTTCCAGCCTGTGCCCTCACACAGGTTTATTCTGTGTCAGGTGGATGCTTTACGTTTGTCCTTGCTGAATTTCAGAGTTCTGTCAGGTTGTCTTTCAGGTTGATGAAGACCACCTGAATGGCTGCCTTGTCCTCCAGCATAATGACCTACAGCCTCAGTTCAACGTGATGCCCAAACTGGCTGAGGAACCATTCTGCTCTGACATCCAGGTTGCTAGTGCAGCCAGGCCCAGGTGTTGTCACTTGAGGAATGCCATCTTTACATGCCAATCAAATGCCTAGTTGTTGACCATGATTATCCTTTGACCTTCATGGCCCAGCTTTTTTCAGCCAGGCTGTGGTCCATCCATTCAGGCAATACCACCCCAGTTTGGCCCATATGGGAGACAATATTGATATGGGAGGCCATGCTAAAACCAAAGTAACTGCTTCCCCCACCTCGTCCATCCAGCCCGTCATTCCAGCACAGACGACAGCCGTGTTGGCTGGGTACACTTTGTCTGTAGTAGGTCCACGCTGGCTGTTCCTAGCGACCTTCTTGTATCTGGACATGGCTTCTGTGTGGACTTGCCCTATAATATTCCCAGGAAAAATGTACTGATACCTTATGTAAGACATCTTCATCTTTTCTAATGCTTTGGCTAATCCGTTTCAGAAGCAGTCTGTTGATTACATGTGTTGAGTTTGTGAGACCTTCAGCATGAGCCTGCAGTGTTGGTTGAGGGCATTTTTGGTAGGGAGTGGTTGAGCAGGTCAAACTTAGAAGAAACCTAACCAGGACACACCTGTTTCTCCTCCGTTGGGAATCCCTTTCTTCCAGCCTCGCCACCAAGGATGATCTTCCTGCCATTGTTGCCATGGCCTTTGTGTTACCTCAGGGCAGGAACTCTAAGGGGAGGAAATGGGAAAAGAGGAGTGGGCCTACCAGGCCAACGGGCAGAAGAGCATGGTAGTGTCGGATCCTGGCACCTGGCAAGGATTCAATTAGTTTGAGTATGAGGAAAAAATAAGGAAGATGAAAGGGTAAGGTGATCTGCATGGAGCGCTAGGGACAGGAATGGTTGTTTCTAGAGAGCGTGAGTAGTTCGATCAACAGGAAGGGCCAGGCATTTGCCAAAATACACATTTGCACAATGGCCTATAGTAGTTTGAATTCACAGAAGATGGTTGAGTTTCACTAGGTATAACCTTGGTTCACTGGGGTCTGAAGTACAATCCTGAGGTAAGTACTACTATAGAAAGCAGGAAACAGAATGGTTGGAAAGCCACCAGGTCTGACTGGAGCCAAAGCAGGACAAACGTGGCTTTCCCAAGCTGGCATGCCCTTGGGTGGCCTGAGGGTCTCTCCTGCCGCGGCGGCCTGGCGCAGCCACGGCATCAGTGGCGCCCCTGAATCGCTTCGTTGTCTGTGGAAGACAAAACAACTGGAAATGCTGGTCTGTAGCCATGGGCCAGCCTCATGGAGGGCCGGGACTGGGATTCACTGGGGCCTTTACGGCCAGAAAGGCTTGGCAGAGCTGAGCAGACACCTCCCCTCCGACTGGGACTGGACCATGCAGTTGCAATAGAGGAAAGGTGGGCGCAGTGGCGGGAGGTAATGACTCTGCAGGAACACTTGAGCATGCAGCATCGGGCATGTCTTGCTAATTAGAAGAAATATACATAGTCCTCTCATCTTTTGTTGTACCCATACTAATGGGATTGTATTTCTGTGATGGACTTACAGTTGTAATCTTCTTACTAGCACATCAGAAGACTTTTAACAGTGATGCACAGAAAAGCAAGCAGGACGTTTGTGTGGTGTCAGCGCTGCCGTGGACGACGTATGTCTCTCACGAAGGAGACCCAGTCTCAGAGGTCAGGGTCCTCTGCTAGGCAGGCTGAGGGTTCCCAGACGAGCATGAGCACCTGCAGTCCCTCGTGCACTCATGAAACCTGACTTGCTGGGTCACCCTCCTGCAGTGACACAACATCATTTAAAGTTGTTTGCTTATTACAGAGATGCTATCGTAAGGTGTGGTGCCCTGATTGGAGTCTAGCAAGAAAAGTAACACTCTTATTCACCCACCCGCCCACCTTTGGCAGATGGTCCGAGGGTCTCTCCTTGGCTTCATGACGGAAAGGGGTTGATCCACCTCCACCCAGTGCTAATTATGTGTTGCTGCCTACTGAGGTTCCCATGTGGGCATCGGAGTGGTAAGCCTAGAACTCACTGCTGAGATTAATTGCAAAGTAAAAGCATGATTTCTTGATGTCTGTTTTACATTCAGCCTATTAATAGTTACTTAATAGACTGTATCATTTACTTGTGATTTATTTTTTTTTTTAGCGATCATTAAAATGCCCCCAGTTGCTATTACTCTGCCATGCTGCCATTTCTCATCAGCTGTTGCATGCAGCCTTCCCATCAAACTAGAGAGCAGCACTTCTGGTAGCAATAATTTTATGGCATTTTTGGATTTTCCTTTCCTTTTGCAAGAGTACCCTTTTTCATTCTTTTATTCTAGATCCTCCTGTGCTCCTCCACAGCTCCTTCTGGAGGGGCTTTGCCCTCCTGAAAGCTTATCGTTTTATCCCCTCAGCTTTAGGTCAAAATTATTCCCGTGTCAGTGCAGTTCTTATTGAACCAGGCTGGTGTGGCAGGTCTCCACTCCTTCTTTGTTTAAGTTTATTTATTTTTATATCAGGAAGGTAATAAAATTGACAAAAGAGGTTTATTCAGACTCTAACTGTACAGTTTACCACACAAGCAAAATAAAACGTCCAACACACTTCCTTTTATTTATGGCATCAGTGCTGAGCCATTGTGGTACCAGCACGAGGTAGGTTTTCCTCCCTTCACCTTTTGAAACCTCTTTTGCACCATGTCCCACACTGAGCTTTCTGTTTGCTCAGCGTCCTCCGTCTTCGCAGGAGGCTGTTGGTACAAAGTGGAAAACTTTTACCAGATGCCAGGGCACGGCTGTAGGGTTTTCCCTGGGAGCGCGGGCAGGAGGAGTGGGGCGAGGGGCTCTAGCGCACCTTCAGCTGCTCAGCTGGATGCTCCAGCCATGACACGGTCTGCAAGGAGGCCCACGGGAGCCGTCAGGGTGGAATCAGGGGTCCCCGGGGAGTTCAGCCACTTCCTAGTTCAGGTTGTGTGGGGCCCATCCCTACAGGGAGACGTTCCCAAACACCTCCTCAGGACCAGCAGTAGCCTCTGCTTGGCTCAGTCCCGAAGTCCTGGAGCACCTCAGCGCTGCTGTGGTGAGGGCCGGGATAAGTCACCTGCGCCATGGACCGAGCGCTGAAGCCCAGTGTCCTTACCCACCCAGTGGGCTCTCATTTATGGGTCAGATGTAGTAGCCAAGTGCTCCTATAAACACAGCCTGGAACGGGAGCTGCAGTCTATTTAGCAAGGGCTGTTTTCATGTCTGTTCGTCGGTGGGTTGGAAGCAGAGTGGGTGTAGGTCCTGGGGATGGCTGACTGCAGTTAGCAAAGAAAGAGGTGTGGGAGGATGGAGTAACATTTCAAAAGAGAAGGTGCATTCACATCTTCACTGTTTCTAGCCAGTGGACAAGAAGTCTGATACAATGCTACATGGGGTCTGGACACGGGAATAAATTGTCTTTTAGTGCCTAGATCAATGGAGGGAATAGAGCAGAGACAGCAATGCAGGAAGGGAAAATCAATTCACTCAATATTGTTTGTTAATAAACCAGCTTCATCACCTTTACAAGCACTTCAGCCTGGGGACTGGAAACTGCCCTGGAGGGCGGGGCTGGGTTTCATGGGTTCTCCAAGAGCTTGTCATGGTCAGCACGACTGGAAGGCAGTGGGATGGGCACCCAAACCCCTTCGGAGCTGTCAGCACCCCCGTCTCGCTCACCTCAGGCATGTTGGGAAGGGGCTAACCACTAGCGTTTCTGGGAGCTGATGCCCCTGTGCTCTGAAGTGCCCACCTTTGAAACAAGGCAGGGGCATTGCCCCTCGCCCTTGAGGCCCACAGAGCCCCTGTGCGTAAACTCGCCAGCGGCTGCAGCCAGAAACCAGGCTCTGGGAGCTCTGCCTTTGTCCGACACCGTCTGCCTGAGCCCTGCCCCGAGGTGGCCCTGCAGCGGCAGGTCAGACCCCCACGATGGCCACCCTCCCAGACATGCCGGGGCCTCGCCTTGGGGCTGCTTCCAGCTGAACAGAGAGGACTTTACCTCCCCCTCTTCTACCAGGAAGGCCAATCTCCGCACAGACTGCCTTTTCTTTTAAATCTATACCTTAAAAGGCACCATGAAATGCTGTAACGGGTGCAATTGATGACTCTTCGGCAGCACTGCGCGATCACTGGCTCTGGTGCAGTAAATAGAAAGCAGTGAGGTTCTGGAGTTCATTTCCAAACAGGTGAGGGGGAACTCTCAAACCAGGAGGTGAGTAGCGTGTCTGCAGGTCTGGTTTCTCCTTTCCCTGAAGTGGAGGTGGGCGTTAGGCTGAGGTGTGCAACATCCACATCGTGCCTCATCTGAGATTTGCCAATATTCACTTGTTGCTTTTTACTCTTTAGCAATCAAACAGAAACTTCTCAGCTGGTACCTTCTGGGTGACAAGGTTTGAGAAATAACCGTTCGGTCACTATTGCAGCATTGTGAAAATGGTTCTTAGGTGATATAATGTGATACAGCAGCTGCATCGCATGAGCAGAGCACGGTATCGCAGAGCTACCTGTATTCTCCAGTGTGGTTCAGAGAGTTTGTTACCAAAAATACGGATTAATTCTCTGTGTGATACTGTACACGCTGCAAGGGAAATGTTTGAGGTGGAGCTGCTCAGACTCACATGAACATACCTGCCTGCTACAGAAACCTTTAAACTTGCAACTGCTCAACACCATCAGTGGCACAAGCTGCCTTGGCTGCCACGGGGCTGGGTCAGTAATGCCATCTTACGGTAAACAGGGTAGGTGGTACCACCAACACTGTGACTGGGGGCAGGAGGCAGTTGGCCCGCTTGTCAGTTTTGGGAAATATATTTAAATTTCAAAATTTGTACTGTCCTATTAAACGACTCTAAAACTGTAGGTAACGATATGTAACAGACAAAGGTATCTCTTCCCAGTGAAGCCATGGTGCATTATTTTATATTACCACCGAAGGAACAAACCAAGTTTTTACAACAATAGTTGGCAGTATTTCTATTAAATGGCATTAGCCAATAATTTCTAAAACTGCCTGTTAATTACAGCATTCAACCCTTGCAGGCAGTTCTATGTTACATAAGTGCAGTCCAGTTTCCAGCCATCAGCTGAGGACTACAGCCTTTTGTTGTAGCCAAACAAGACCATGCATTACCAAATTCCTTTCCGGGGTAGATCTGTCATTGGGTTG
>VYZM01006827.1:464645-531762 GCA_013398915.1 Dromas ardeola
TCCGAATTCTCTTTGGGGGGAGGTTCTGTGGTGGTGTGGGGGGGGGGGGGGGTTGGTGGTGTTTTTTTGGTTGGTTGGTTGAGTTTTTTGTTTGTTTTTAATCCTGATGCTACCAGGTAACATTCACAGGAGACAGCTTACGCCCCACCGCCTCTGGGCAGTGCTCAGCTCCAGCCCAGCTCCCTCAGCCCGGGACACTGAGCCGCACTGGGACCCCGGACACCCCCTCGCCCCCCCCAGGCACCCCCTCGGCTGCGAGGCTGGCCTTTCGGGTGCTGCTGCCTCTGTCCTAGAACACACAGAGCAGGCGCAGGCAGAATAAATCTCTTGCAGGTAACTGGAAGAGTGGCAAGAAAAAACGTGACATTTGCTTTGTACTTATCACTTTGACTATCTGTAATTATTGCTAGTGCTACTACTGCAGTATTACCTGAGGCTGCCTGGCCAGCACTGTATTCAGCACAAATGCACCCAAACCCCCCAAAAAACCTCCCAGTCCAGAATGCAAGTGACTTGCAGTGGTGAAGAGGAGGGATAAAACCAAATGGATACAATTAGTTTAGGCACAACTTAGTCATCCTCTTCTTGGTATAATTATAAAATGGACAAAGGTAGCGCCAACTAACCTCAAATGCCCTTCTAGCCATAATTAATTATATTGCATAATAATGGTGTCAGTTTAAACATTGTTTAAAACCGATGCTTTGCTCGAAATTACTGTACGGCCACACTTGCATCTTGCACAACAGACACACACAGCAGTGTCTTGACTTCCATTTTCTGGTTCGTTGTGTCATCTGTGCATTGGAAAAACTCCTGACCAAAGAGGAGTCAGTGGCACAGTGGTAAACAGAGGTGGGCAGATTCGTCTCTCTGTGGTACGCAAGGAGCAGGTAAATAGGAGACGTGCCCAGAGCAGCAGTGGGTACAGAGGAGTGCCCTTTGCCAGCGCTTACCCTTGCCTACACCACTTAGAAGAGTTGCATAATTGATACAATTGAACCACATCAGCCCTTTATTTATAGAACATAATGAAATGGTTTTCAACATCCTGGATCATGCTGCATGGGTGATTGCCATATAGGCACCCAAGGAGAATAAATAAAACCACTTCCCTAAGGTATTCACCTTCTCTGGGTGCATCCAGGACGTTAAGGGCAGTTCTGTAAGGAGCATGGCAGGTATTGCACACGCTTCATTCTGAGGGGAGCTGCAGTGACGCTGCTCCATGACGCTGGAGTTTCACGTTCCCCATGCAGAATGTAAAGCGTTGTCGCAGTTCGGTGGAGCTCGGGGTGCACGAACCAAACACACCGCCGAGCACAGCCCCAGTGTTGTACTGGAGGCAACCCTGGTTCAAGCTCCACGGCCTGCGCTTGATGACAGCCTGGCTTTCCTGTAGAGCACACGGGCTCAAGCTCAAAAATAAAAATAAATAAATAAATAAAAAGCTGTGGCATTTGATAGCTGCTTTCAGCGATAGCAATGGAAGTGAGTCACCGAGCGGTCCCCTGATAAAGACAAAGGACATGGGTGATGGGAGCCACGGGCTCCCACAGCAGCTTGTGCTTGCGATGGGCTCTCATTATGGAGTTCAACACCATGACTGTGAACGTCATCCAAGGAAGACTCTGCTCTACAACAGAAGCACGAGCATGAGGTGGCACTGAGGCAGTTACTGTAAAAGTTACACAAAACAAAGCACTGCAATTATTTTACCTTTTTTTGTTGCTATTATTGGAAAAATATGGATGAATTAGAAGTGTTTCTCTTGCCGGATCCTTTGTCCATCTGTATATGATGTTCTGCTGTTCCTACTGCATCATTTGAACTTGGCCTTTATTTATGAAATATATATTTGCCCTTATGAAATTCAATAAGGGCAAGTGTAGGGTGCTGCATCTGGGGAGGAATAACCCCATGCCCCAGTACAGGTTGGGGGCCGACCTGCTGGAGAGCAGCTCGGGGGAAAGAGACCTGGGAGTCCTGGTGGACAACAGGATGACCATGAGCCAGCAATGTGCCCTTGTGGCCAAGAAGGCCAATGGCATCCTGGGGTGCATCAAGAAGAGTGTGGCCAGCAGGTCGAGGGAGGTCATCCTCCCCCTCTGCTCTGCCTTGCTGAGGCCACACCTGGAGTACTGTGTCCAGTTCTGGGCTCCCCAGCTCAAGAAGGACAGGGAACTGCTGGAGAGGGTGCAGCATAGGGCTACCAAGATGATTAGGGGACTGGAACACCTCTCTTATGAGGAAAGGCTGAGGGAATTGGGTCTGTTTAGTCTGGGAAAGAGACGGCTGAGGGGTGACCTTATTAATGCTTACAAATACTTAAAGGGTGGGTGTCAGGAGGATGGGGCCAGGCTCTTTACAATGGTGCCCGGCAACAGGACAAGAGGTAATGGGCACAAACTTGAGCATAGGAAGTTCCATCTCAACATGAGGAGGAACTTCTTTACTTTGAGGGTGGCAGAGCCCTGGCACAGGCTGCCCAGAGAGGTGGTGGAGTCTCCATCTCTGGAGACATTCAAAACCCGCCTGGACGCGTTCCTGTGCAACCTGCTCTAAGGTGACCCTGCTCTGGCAGGGGGGATGGACTAGATGATCTCCAGAGGTCCCTTCCAACCCTATGATTCTATGATTCTGTGATGCAACATTGTTTTATGTATACACTTTATAATTAGAACTACTAATTTCAAGCTTGCTTACTGCCTATAGTTGGCTTTTCCAGAAGATTACTTGCAAAAAGATCACAATTACTCAGTTCTTTTCAATTGCTCGGTGAGTCTTTTCATAAATTGAAAAGAAACCAGGACTAGGTTTTTAACTATTTCAGAGCTTTACACAGCGCCCATCTGGTGCATAGAAATGAGCTGCATCGATAATTACATCTTTTCAGAAGCTGTTTAAGCTCTCTTCTCAAAAACCCTGTTTTTCTGAATGTAAAAAAAAAATTAATCATCACATCAACATACCAAGAGAGTCCCATGCTAGCTGTTATATTAAATTTTAATTGGTTTTTTGACATACAAAACTTTAGCCTAGACACATTGTCATATTCTTGATACATTTTGAACTGAAACAAATCCATATAGGTGAATGGTTCTGCAAGAAGAAGCTAGTCATTTCCACACACACACTGCAAACTTAGACACAATGCTCCCATTTTATCATTTGTTATTTCAACTTTGCTGATGATTCAGTGGTGTTATTCCGCTGAAAAACTGGAGTGGCACGATAGTGAATCAGGCGCTTTGGCTCTGCAGCTCACTATCTACAATGAGGATCCACCTACAGGTAACGCACTATCACACTGCGAGTATCTCACAGACTGCAATCTGTTCTGGCTTGCCAGATCTTCATCAGAAAAGGATTGCACAGGTCCAAAATTAACGCGCATGCTGACTGCATCCCATGTCAATGGGAATACTCATGCGAACAAGACGAGCTGGTTTTGGCTTTTCTAATTACAAATTGCTCAAATCAAAAATAGCAGAGCATAGGGTTACTTTTTGTCGTGGCTGATATTTTTTCATGCCCTGGTTGTCTCGGGTGGGAGAGCAGCCCCTCGGCTGCTTGCCAAGCGGTACCCGGCCTCGGCACCAACAGGGGGGACAGATGGGGCCCAGCGCACCCAGTCGCTCTCCCATCACCGCACCCGGGACGGGGACACCTCCGTAGAGACACCCCCACGTGCGTGCTCCTGCAGCAGCGGGAGCCACATCGGTCACTATGGATGTTTTATTGGCGGCCATCGGCTCAGCTTCACCCTGTTACCCCTCGGTAAATACGCAGTGGCAAATAATGCTAGAAAGTGCACGTTAGTGTAATCAGCACTGGGGCTTCTTTCTTCAGGGTGATTATCTCGTGATTTATTAAATAGTCTCTATTCGAACTGCCAAACAACTTCCCCTTTCCCTTATATGTCATTCCTGTTTTGGTCCCTTCCCAAAGTCGGTCTTAAAGGGCATCTCCCAGAAACGTGCGTTCACCCAGCGCCGCAGAGGTACTGCGCTGCCCATGCACAGATGCTGCACATGGACCTTTGTGCACCCTGGGCTTCAACTGCCTCATGAAAAAAAGAGCCCAGGTATATCATGGTCCAGACAGGCTTTAGCAGGAAACACAGCAAATGTCTGTTGATTTGACGAACCACCATCCCAGAGGACCTGAGCAATTAACTGAGTGTACAGTTTTATTTGGGGGGTGGAGGGGATGAATAAGGTGAGCTGCCTTTAGCACATTAACAGGCTGGGAGAGGGGCTTACACCGAGCGATTGCACAGGGAACACAACTGGAAAAGCTCTTTTGTTTCTGCCACTTGCAACACTCACCTCGGGCAGCGTCTCCGCTGCTGCAGGCTCGGAGCGAGGCCTCGGCACGGGCTCAGTGCCCCGCTCCAGCTGCGGAGGCAGAGCCCAGGTCACCGGGGCTGGTGCCACACAGGCTGCCATCAACACTGAGACATCGCTGCTGGGTTTCTCTGGGTTAGCACAAGCTTTTTCACCCCACTAAAGGTTTTATCTTTGGGTCTTCAACCTGAAATCAACCCAGGTGTTAGCAGGGGAAGGCTGGTACTGGAAGGAGCTGATGGCATCAGGCTGTGGTGACAACACGAAACGAGTGCCAATTTGCTGGTGATCCCAGCAGAGGGGAAGGGGGCCGTGACCTGCCGCTCCCCTGACAAGGGCACGGTCTCCGTGGCAAGGTTTGGCTGCAGCAGACAGGAGATAAGCACCACGTCTAATTGCACTGCGCGGCTTTCAGGAGCCGAGCGATGGCTCCTTCCTGCAGTGACACCCAGCCGTGACCAGTACTGAGCAACTGTCACTCTCAAAGAGACACCAGATGAACCCATGAAAAGTGAAATGGCATGAGATAAAATAAGAAATGTGCCAAAAAGGCAGAATCTTACAATAACACTAATGTAAACGCTGGTCTGTTAAGAAACATCAGCCTAGTTTTTATCTTGTAGCAGGGAGATTGTTTTTGAAAACCTATGCAGAGTCAAATGAATTCATAAACCTCCGTACCAGGTGCAATCATTAGTCAGTAAATGAATTACACATAATTATCTGCTTTGTATTTAATTCACTTGGCTTCCAGTTTCTTACTCTTCATACAGTGAAACTCTCTATCTCTCTCACACAAACACACTCTCCATGGGCAAGGAGGTTTTGGAGGGCTGCCATCGTCCTGACTCATGAATCAGACTCCATGATTTGAATGATATTTATCTAAGCCTGCAAACAAAGAAGATGGCTATGTGTCCAATGAGAGAATAATTATTGTTATTATGTTTATAGAGCAACAAAGTCGGGAGTTAGGACCCCGGGGGAAGGGCGGCAGGAAGGGCGAGCTGGGCCGCGGCAGAGGCCGCAGGCCGTGTTTCGGTGCAGGGCTGTGCCAAGCCCTGGCCGGTTCCCTGCCCGTGAGTCACCGCTGCCGGGCGGGCGTCCGCGATGCTGCCCCGGCGGGACGCGCGCCCGGAGCCGTGACCCCCTCCCCGAGGGCCCGGCCGGGCTACCAGGGCAGTGCCGGGCCTGCCGGGGCTTTGGCAGCGGCTGAAGGGAGCTGGGGATGGCACCCAGCGCCCAGACGGCCCCGCCGCTGCCAGGCGGAGGATGGGGACGTGCCGGTCTGCGGGCAAGCCAGCCTGGGTGCACGGGTACCAGTGCGGGCAGGACAGCCTACTGCTTGCAGCAGTGCGGGCTTTACTCTTATACAGAAGCCAGCTGTACACTTACACCCACAGTTACTTTAACTAAACTACAAAGAAAGGGAAAAAAAACCATAACAGAAAAAGCTTGCTTTGCAAGTAACAGCCGCTGTCACAGCTGGTCACTTAGAAATAAAAATGTCCCTTGAAATGGCATTTGGGCTCACCCCGCTCCACAACCTCCGGGCAAGCTTGGGGCACCGCCTGGGAGAGCTCCAGAGGCGGCGATGGCAGAGCCGCGCGACAGCGGGGATCCTGGTTAGAGCCAGGTTAATGCTCTCTCTACTCCGGGCAGTGACAGAGGGGCCTCTGCCTGTCCCTTAGGACTGTCCGTCGCAGGCAATAAGTTTAGGATAACCAAGAACTTGAAACCCTTATTTCTAAAATATATCTGCCACTCTAAAGCCTCATCTTGGCCTGGATCGCACAAGTCCCCTGAACTTAGAGGGCACCCCATGGGAAGGGGGCTGCACACCCCTGCCCTGTGGCTGCTGCCGAGGCATGCACCCCAACAAAACTCACATCTCTCATTGGGCTCACGGAGACAGGCACCCATGTCACGGACACGGTCATCCATGGTCATGGAGACAGACGGTCACCCATGATCACAGCCGACCTCTGGAGCGTCTGTACAGCACGATAACGAGTGGCGGCTTTTCATCAGCTTGGCACCACCAAGCAACAGTCCTGGCCATCAGAGCCAGAGACCTTGGAGAAGGACACCAGACTCTGGAACTGGAAATGTTTTGGTCTGGGGTTTAAGGACACAGCCAGTCGTGGTAACGGCAAGCGGCACTCCTGTTGAGAAAGTTGGAAAAAATGTCATTTACTTCCGTTAACTCAGCTTCAGGATGGTAAGGTTTGAACCATCTTGGAACTATCCCTAATGATCTTTGGGTTAACAACATACTAGGGAAACAGCAGGACAAACAGCCAGATGAAGAGGTTACCTGGAAATAACAATGAATTTAGAATGAATCCTATGCAGAGAACAAGCCATCCTGTTCTTGTTCTCCCAAGCCTGCTGTGAAACACTTCCAAATGTTGTCCTTTTTATTGGAGGGGAGACAAAACCAATAACCTGCATAATTATCAATGCTCAAAAAAAGCCACTAAAAACGCAAGATAAATAACTTGATGCACCTTCCACTCAATCCATTTTTAGAAGCAAGCTTTATCTCACTAGATGTTTTAACAGATTATTAAATCCATTTTAATATTGCAGGAAGAAACATGGAAAGGCTTTGACTAAGGAAGAATTGCCAATGCAATGATACTTTGGATGATGAAGCATTCCTTTGGGGATGTGCATCGAAGTGCTGGCTTCTTTAAAATGTAGTAAACCTTCCTTACTTAATTCCCTTTTCAGAACAACTTAAATTTTCTGGAGAAGGTTGGTAGAAAACACCTATATGCCAACATTAACATCACAGGGAAAAAAAGGGCTTTATATGAGAGGGATCAAAAATATCGCTGAGACGATACTGGCCACAAGAGGAGAAAATGTGGCTTATAGGGACTGAGTAAAGACTGGGAGTCCTGGATTGGGACCTTCTCAGTCTCCCAAAGCTGTCGCAGAGCCCCAAGGAACCCAGGCCACCTCTCAGGGCTTCGTCTGCCCCACTGCAGCAGCGGCAGGACGCCGGCTGCCCCCCGCACCAGGGAGCACCAGGGGACGTGGCACTGGTTACCCCGCCCCCCAGCGCTCCCCAGCCCCGACTTACCACTGAAAAATCCCTACTTCTGTGGAAGATCACTTTCCAATGGAAACAGACCTTTGTGCCCCAAAACATGCTTGTTTGTTTATCTATCAGTCTGTTTGTTTATCAGTTGATCTAATAAAAATATTACTGCTCCCTGCCAATTTGGTCTATAAGGCATTTTAAAATCCTTGAATGGAGGAAGCAAACAAAACTATACAGTATATTACCAGGCAGGTAGAGAAATAGCTAAGCACAACACTTCATAAATATTATTGTGCATGCAGCAGTTTCTGCATCTGCCTCCCTGATACACAGAGGTTTTCTATTATTATTCCTACAGGGAAAAAAACCTAGATAGTAGCCAAAGTCACATGAAAAGCACCCCCCTGTTTACAGTCCCCCAGAAATAATGCCATGAACTATGGGCCCAAGAAGAATACCACAAATACTTCTCTCTGCACTAGCTGAAAGAAAACAGTCAAAAGAACAGGGCTATAAATTCCTCCTTCATTCTAAATCACCACATTTGGCGCATCTGTTCCAGCACACCTTGGGGCTGTTGCTGGACATAATGTGCCTTTAATTTTTTTGGTTTTTTAATGTTGCAACGCACATGGCAGCTGGCTTCGCACAGGTGATGTGCACGGCAATACTGTGGCACGTACCACACGACCACGGGGCAGTCCCGCTCTGCGCTGCCGGGCGCCGGGGCTTCTATAAAGCTGCTGTTCCGCGGTGGCCTGGCAGCACGGCGAGGTGCGGGCACGGCGAGGGCACGGCGAGGCACGGGCACAGCAAGGCGAGGGCACAGGGAGGCGCGGGTGCTGCACAGCCACCCGCATCCCAGCCGCACAGAGCCCCGCGAGGTGAGTTCAGGGCTGTCTGCGCCTCTCCGCAGAGACCGAGTTTTTCAGCACAGCATGAGAACTGAGGATCAGGCCCTTTTTCCAGTGCGAATGCTGCCTGTTTTGCTGCAAGATCAGCATGGGGAAATATATTTCAAATTTGGAGTGGGGACTTTTTCCCGGTTTACAAACTGTTCAATATTTACAAAGTTTTAAATTGGAATCAGTAACAAAGGAGCACAGATTCAGCAGCAGAAATTTGAATAAGCCTTACAGCTGCTAGACATCTCAAGCAATACCAGTGAAGCTAGCCTCGTATTTTGCAGAATGATTAATAGCCTGTGCTTGTGGGGATTTTACTAATTTTTTGGTGAAGTTACTCAAGTAATTTAGAATAGGAATATTGTTTACCATCCCTGGGAATATTACATCGCTGGGCCATGTTCACATGTGCTTTGGAAGGCTTAGAAGGGGATGGGGAGAGGAATGGAAAGAACCACATCCTCCTCTGGATCACAAATCATGCCTGTTTGTACCTGAAAGACCATAAATTTATCTGTTTGCAGAGTACTGGCATGTCGCCTGGGAACTTCCATTAAAAGATGTGGTTCTACTGCACTGCAGCTCTCGGTGTAAAAGGTGGCATCTTTAGCATGCAAAGGAAAGCTTTAAGGTCACGTCTGTGGTAAAAGAAAACTCCCTGATGAACCTGGCAGCAGTTTCAGCATCATCTTCCCATGGGGCTGCTGGGGCATATTCTCCAGTGAGGTTGCAGTGTGCTCTGGCTCCCAGCTTTTAAGTTATTCCATTCTGTCTTGTTGCACAAGCCTTGCTCCAGGATGAATGCATGAACTCTTATTTTGGTCATGTGAAGCAATCTAGCCCTGACCTTGCCGCGGTCCCTTACACACACACACGTAAAGCATCCTCTGAAGCCGGGGAGAGTTGGTTTCTAAAAGCTGATGGCAGGACATGTCATGTCCTTTAGGTCGCAGGCAGGCAAGACCTGCCTGTGTGCCATCACTCCCAGACCTTCCTACCATCCTCCCACCTGACAGGGAGGAGACTCGTACCCTGGGCTCCCATGTACAGCTTTGTGCTGTGACAGGGGCTCTGCAAATTCACGAAAATGTGTCCCCCCAGCACAACTAACGGGCACAGCCACGAAATACAACTTTGTCTTAAGAACCCATTCCTGGCCCTGCCTCCTGCTGCCCCACGCCAAAGTACTGAACTAACCCCATTTCCAATTGTTTTACTCAACATATGGGTCCCAGATAGGGGGGAAATAGCCAAAAGAAGGCAAATTTAACTCAGTGTGGGCAAGTCCCTACTGCACTGGGCGTGGGTACGTACTGGTGAGCTCTACAACGGGGAAAGGACAGAAAGCCCGGGAGAGGAGCAAAACTGAGCTGGGAGGGAGGGGCAGAGGAAGATTTTGTGTGCGCCTGGGAAGGAAACAATGGGACAAGGGGAAGGAATTAAAAGAACCACATCCTCCTCTGCATCACAGCCCTGCCGTTTAAGTTACTCCCTCACGCTGGACCAACCCTTAGTGCCCTAATTCTAACATTGCTCCCCTGTGACTGCTGTAGTGAAGCTCCATCCCATTAGATGTGTCTCGACCAGGGAGCATCAGGGCAGCAATGCTCTTAGCGTGTTAGATCAAGCCTCCCTCCTTCTTTCCGATGACATTTTGATGTGTCCCCCACCCTTGCTGGCCTGTCCCAAGCCCCTACAATTAAGCTCCAGCCCCACAGCTCTGCTGAACATAAGCCAAAAGATGTTCCCCCTTTCCCTCCACCTCCGACGCCACAGCCACGCCAGCCCTGCCCTGGGCAGACTGGCTCTCTCCAAAGACCCCCGCAAGCCTTCAGTGGGGAGGTCCTGCCCACCCCCCCACCTCCCTGCAAGGCCTCTTGGGGAAGAGCTACACAAGGAAAGGACAAAGGCAAGATGGTCTTTCCTTGTACCCGCTTGCACTTATGTCCCCTCCTCTCA
The DNA here is from genome assembly GCA_013398915.1 of Dromas ardeola. NCBI lineage: Eukaryota > Metazoa > Chordata > Aves > Charadriiformes > Dromadidae > Dromas > Dromas ardeola. The sequence goes on from VYZM01006827.1 coordinate 474,911, forward strand.
TCTCTGCTTCTGCTAGGTTTCTCAAGCTCATCGTCTTGTTTGCGAACTGCTGCATGTCTCATTAATGATGATATTGGTGCTTTTCCACTATTGCTGTATTCCATAATGTTTGTACTAGTCCTAATATTCACCCTTGTAGAGTCTTTGTATTTTCAAAGCATTTGCAACTATTTACGGCTTATTTCTCCCAAAAGCAGCGCAAGGGAAGTGGGGATGTCAACACTAGCAGCCCCGCTTAGCAGATGGACCAGTCAATACAGAGAGGGTAAGAGCTAGCAGCAGCAGTCTTGGCATTTGAGTGTCCACCATGAAGTCTTTTGGTCTGGACAACCCAGAAACAGGTCTCCTCGACTTACTGTTCCCCTTAGGTAAAAAAAATGTCTGCAAGTGGGCCACCATAAGAGCTCTCAGCCATGTACAATGAGCAAAAATGGTTTAAAAAAAGCACGTGTGTTTATAAATACACATACATATACGTATATACATATGCATGCATATTTATGTGTATATGCACATGCATATATGGATATACATCCCTATATATAGAATCATAGAATCATAGAATCATAGGGTTGGAAGGGACCTCTGGAGATCATCCAGTCCAACCCCCCTGCCAGAGCAGGGCCACCCAGAGCAGGTTGCACAGGAACGCGTCCAGGCGGGTTTTGAATGTCTCCAGAGATGGAGACTCCACCACCTCTCTGGGCAGCTTGTTCCAGTGCTCTGCCACCCTCAAAGTAAAGAAGTTCCTCCTCATGTTGAGATGGAACTTCCTACACTTAAGTTTGTACCCATTACCTCTTGGGTAACACATACATATATGGGTACACATACATATATACCCACGCAATGTATAGTTTATATCTAAGGTAGAACTGCAAATATATAATAACATAATGTATATTATATTGTAGATGTGATATATAATGTATGTTATATATTATAATATATATACATCCCTATGAGATATAATCAGGTTTCATTTTGCTTCAATAAGCCTTTGACTATGGTCAAGGTATCTATCTGAAGATTTGAGGTTCCCTGTTGTTTGGACGGTGAACTATAAATGCCCAAATTCCCTGTCTCCAGAGAGCAGAGGAGCTTCATCCCTTCCTCGTGGCACCTGCGAGGGCACTGGGTAGACATTCAGCAGGAGAAGCCTAAAACAACCTGACCGCCACCATCCTCAGCTCTCTCCGTCTCTGAGGTGACAGCATAATAACCAGCACTACTACCTGGAGAGCTGCTGTCGCTGAGAATAGGGCGAGTACGAGGGGAGAGGTTATGCACTTGGAAGCGTACAGAGTCCTTCAGGATTTATTTGTTCGCTCCAGAGAGAAAGTGAGTCATGAGAAACCTTAAGGTGGAGCACTCAAAACAAGGAGTGTATAAATGATTAGCAAGGGAAGGTCGGCACTAGCCCTTCAAGTCTGAGCATGTCCCGTTGTCAATGGTACACAAATAATACCAGTTGGATGCCTGTGGTTGCAGGAGAACAGCTATCACACATCTAGTCTCTGACATGTCTCTGACTCATACAATATCATCAATGAGGATGATCTCAGTTTTCTTTAAAAAAGGTAGTTAAGGTTACAGGACCAAAGTGGTAAAAAATGGAACTCAATCAACAGACCCACTTTCAAGTCAAAGCTGCACACTTGACAAAAGCCGAGATTTTCTTTTTAAAAACAGACCAAAATGCCTTTACCACATGGAGAGCCAAATGCAGGGATGGGAGATGGACCTGAATTCCACTTGCACTCGTGCAGCAATGCAATTAATCATCTTGTCAGATAAAATCCCATTGCAGAATCTTCATTGGCACACTGGTGCAAACGAAAGAAAGTACACTGCCTGTTTTCTTCAGATCACAGGTGAGTTTAGAGCATCTGCAGATAGGAAAAAGATCAGTTCTTTAGTGAGCAGGAATGACTAGTGATTCACTTGGAGGTATCTGACAAGAACATTGAGATTTATTTTTTTTCTAAGATAAAGTCTTCCATACTACTGATTTAAAGAAAATATTCCATGGATACCACACCTAAGTACGCTAACTATGTTATCCTTAAATCCTCTGATACTTGTGGCATTACATGATGTAGTGTCTAACTACGGAATGCAGCTGCCCAAAGGCTGTAGGTCCTGGCATTTGCAGCAGTATCAACTGTATCTGCTACGGGAGAATCCAGGCCACCGTTGTAGTTTATTATCCAGCTGCAACTGCCCTTAGACACCTCTGACACCACATCTCTTGCAGAGAGTAGAGGTGCTCTCTGAGTACCTTCTGCACTGGTACTAAGCTTTTCTTCAGATACCGTCCAGTAAATTTCCTATCATGCGTTAAGTTGGACAGGTGAGCTGTACCGTGGAGATGGGGCAAATACTGAATGCTGCAGAGCAACAGAAGCTTCTGTGGAGAGCAAAAGTATACGATCACATACCTTTATCTGGTCTTATGCTAAAATGTACGTAAGTCCTTTCACAGACAGCTGCATCAGAAAGGAGAAGCTGTACAGCATTGGGCGAAAGAGCAATTTTTTCAGCATATTTCTATTTACAAATTCAAAAGCACAATCCTAGCACAACGCAGCAGTTAGAAGGAATGCCAGGAAAAGCTATATATATACTACATCAGACAACATAGTCATCAGCCTGCCTTTTCTCAGGGAGCTTCTCTTGTGCGTTTTTCTTTCACCTACAGTCCGTCTCTACACTTTGATCTCTCCACCCAAGCAGACGCCTGTCTGAAAGAAAAGGAGCCAAGAGACCACAGAGATGCAAAGCCAAGGCCGAGCGCTGGCAGGGAGCTGTGGGGCACCCTGGCTGCCGGATGGAGGTGACCAGCTACAACAGGGGTATGAAACAGGAGCATGAAAGGGCTTGTGGTTCCACAGCTCCTGTCCCAGATGGAATAGGGCAGGTGACAACTGGGTGATGGCACTACAAAACCCGAATGTTGACGGGTGCTGTCCCTGCCCCTCCTTGCTCTCAGGTGGTGGGTGGCAGGAATGGTGACGGTCATGCCCTCTGAGTCTGGAGGCTGGAGGCAAGAAGGATCCTATTTGGGACCATTGTCATACGTGCACACTTTCCACTCTCAGTGCCAACTGACTTACCAGTGCTTCCTTTGCAGCCGCCACTTTCTGTCTGCGATAATTCTCAGCTCTGCCAGTGACACTACGGTGCCATCAGAGTGCGCCTCACTGGTGATTTACTGAACTGTAGAATTAAAATCCAATTTTGAATTTTAACAAGGTTTTACGCTGTGCAGAACTGTAGAAAGTTCAATGAAATAATCTAGCACTTTTTTCCCATCTACATACTTCTATAGCTATATGCCTTGTCTTAATGTAATGTATTTGTGGATGTGGTCCCTACATCCCTTTGACTTGAGAATCTTAAAACATTTTACAAACAAATGTTATCTGTGGAGTAGTGAATCCTTACTCTGAACCATTCTTACCCCTCAGGATAGCTGAGATGCAGGGGAGAAATATCTTTTTCTGCACAGTAGTTATATTTTTCAGGACCCAAAAAAAATCTGACACTGAATTGGCCAAAAAAGAGACGAGTCCCTTCCTTTGGTAACTGGATGTCAACTTCCCGCCTGTCAGACAACTTTAATTAACACTTGACCTTGTCCGGTTTGCAGATTATTTATCTTTTTGCTTTCTGATCAACAAAAATAATAGAAAAGATCTTTGAAAAATAATAAAAAAGATATCCGAAAAATGCATTGTACAAACAACAATGGGTGAAATGGGGAAAGAGAATTTGCTTTGTTTGCATATGTGGGGAGTGGCAGAAGCAAGCAGCACCACTGAACAGCTGCGAGACCATCTTCGAGTTATAAGATCCTTTTCTAAGCAATCTCACGAAAAGTTAATTCTGAGTTCACCTCATCCTTCTCTACCTTCTGCAGTCACGTGGGTACTCCCTTGTGCAGCAATAGTTAGGGGAAAGAGCCAGACCAGAATTGCCTTGTTTAGACAGCTAGACTTCTGAAAAGTGTAAAACCCAACCTGATGTGTAAGTGCTGTCTGTGGACTAGGCCCGCGTATGTACATTTTGCCTAGAAGAGTATTTTCCTTGTGTATTTCTACAGGTACAGAGAAGGCTGAGATCACGGGTGTGCAGTTTACTCATGCAGAAATAAAGTAATGAAATGCAGTCTCTTGCCTGTGTTCTTCTTTGGGAGGTGCTACAGAGGCCAGCCGTTTTCAAAGCAATTGTCAGTGAAATCGTGTCTGCATCCTTTTGTGTGAAACAAAAGGAGGAGACAAGACACAATACCAGTTACAAACTAATCAGAGGTTTGGCAGCTGCTTTAGATCACAGAAAAATGTCTTGATGCATATACGTTTAAAGGAATAAATAACTAACTTAACTACTTAAGCAGTGCTATCCTTCTTTGTGAGTGTGATCCTTGTGCTTATGCAAAGTGTATGAACGCTTTTATGCAGAACAGACCAGCACCTTAGAGAGAAGACTGGTGACTCACAGTTCCTTGCAATGAACTATGCTGAAAAAGGATGTTTAAACCTGTAAGCTCAGCATTACTCTGCCTTCATCACAGGGGCACATCACTGTGACATGGCTGGCTGGGAGCAGAAACTGCTTCTCAGAGAAATTCATAACAAAACCCATATACTTACTCCTTTTAAAAGACAGGAGAAATAGCCCCCAGGGCTGACCAAGCTATTTTCTTCTGTCCCCTTTGTCATTTTCTAGTATCTCTGGGCCTGAGTCAAAACCACAGCTGTCCACCCAAGCCTTCCCACTGACTGCTGTGGGGCTCGGATGGGGCTTGCTCGTTTTCAGGCTTTGGTGCTGACCTCAGTCTGCCATCTCATCCCCCAGGCTCCCAGGAAGAGAGAACAGCAGCCCCCGAACAATGTGAGGGAAGAATTCAGGCTAAAGCTGCCTGGGACAGGCTTCAATACATGTTTTGAGATAACTGGTAGCGAGGCATGGCTTCAAAATCCAAATAAAGGAGTGATGTCTTGGCATGATATCCCAGCATGTGTTTGAAGAGCACCATACACCATAAAACTGGAGGCTCTGGGCAGTGCCGCTGATTTAATAATAAAAAAATAAAAAATACAACTGTGGTTGAATTTGAAATTTGACCATATTTCTTGTTCTCTCAACTTTGCTAATATACATTACTGCTCCATTTTCTCCTAGGAAAATAGGAATTAAGGACAAACCTTGAAGGTGTCGCCTTCTGCCTGCACACGCAGCGCTTCAGGCAGCTGTCTGCCAGTGGCCCAGGCACAAATCTTCTGCCCTCCAGAGCAGCACAGAGGGCACCACAGCCATCCCCAGCCTTGCTAGCACAGCCTCAGCAAACTGTTGGCACTCATGTGGGTCCTGGCCCAGGACTCGTCCTCTGAACCCTGCTCCTTGCAGACCAGCAGCCTTCTATTCTCCCGTCATCTGTGTTCCCTCCTGATCTGTATTAAAAATGTGAAGCACAAGGAAGAAAAAGTCAACGAGTGGTCCATTTATCCAGTAAGACCTTGCATATGAGATGGAATAGCACACGGCACCCAGGACATCAAAACACAGCTCTGCTTAAACACAGTGGGCTTTGCCTAAAGAAGTAAAACCAGGAACTAGTAAAAATTAGGGGAATAAGGTACAGTTAAATAACCACAATAAACAGCTACTATGCGGTAGTGCAGAGGTTTCCATAAACACATGAACTTCGAGGCTGCTGGGAACACCCAGCCCTATCTTCTCAGGTAAGAGAGCAGGGGGAAAGGAGTACTCCTCAGTTCATCCCTTTATTCACACCTGGGGAGGAGATGTCTTCTGCTGACGACAAACCACAGCAAACACAAGCAGCCACCCCTCTGCCACAACGCACAAACCTGCACTCATGAAGTAGGGTGCACCCACCATAGAGCACTCCCAAACTTCTGCATTTTAGGAGGACTGAGCACCCGCTCTGGGGACATGCTCTGCCTTTGGGATTTCTCTGCTGTTCCTCAAGGGCTGTGGCTGCTTCAGGGAAAGAGAATTTAAAAAAAATATCACACTTTTAGACTAGTGCATTATTATGGATGACAATTTTCATCATCCTTTTTAAAGGGGTGCTTCAGTGGCCCTTCAGGGATTTGGGTGTATTTTATTTTTGCTGTTTGGACGAGATAGGCTACAATCATGGATTTGAAAAATAAAGTTTGTTAATACCCCACTGGCTTTAAAAGAGAAGGTTTGGCATCCGCATCCTCCCTTTGGGATTTTGATTTCTCAGATCTGAACCCCATGCAGCAGGGCAAACATCATTTGGCAGTAAAGCAGAGTGTGGCATGGTGGCATTTTTGTTCACACAAATCCTTGCACACACAGAATTTTGCTGAAATGCAGGTAAATGTTTAATGACACTGTAGCTGGATAAACTAAGACTCTGAGAAATAAAGTCACTTGAAAGCGTGGCTCCATGAGTGAGAAACCGGCATCATCATCCTATTGCCGTAAGCGGACCCGCGTCTTGCTGCAGGCCAGGAGTATGAACCCTGAGGGCCCAGCTCCCTCTTGCAACATCAGGATGAATGTACAGGATGAGTTTTTAGTTTAAAGAACAATAAACCTTTTGCCAATCAACCCCAAAATATACCTAACCACTGATTCCTCACCCCTGCATATTGATGACTAATCTGCTGTGTTTCTTATCCTCATCACATTCCTGTTTTGGCTGTTTTCTGTTTAATTTAGTAAACTCAGATATGCTAAATAATGCTATGGATCTCAGTACCATTTTGTACTACAATGCTCCAGTGCCACTTAATTCTGTGATGAGAAATAATGCATCGACTGCAATGTATATTGCTTGTGTTCTTCTTCACTGCAACAATGAGTCATTATTCAGAGTATGTTTATGTAATATCATAAATACCAATCTCTGGTATTTATGCAGCATAGTATTTACTTGGGCAAGTTGCCACATGAACTAAAGAAGTAAACAAAGAGCCATTCTTTGGAGGGTTAAAACAGTCTTAAAATGAATCCAATTTTCCTTCATAAGGCACTCCTTGTTATTTTACCTAAAGTGGCTCTTTAAGATATACAGTATGATAAAACACACAATTCCTGGGAGACGCAATTATGGTTCCTAGGAGACCGGTGAATAAACAATCAGGAATAGAGTGTTTGTTTTCCCTAGGTTTTTCTTAACTATTAATGGAAGGCATTAAAAAAAAAGGGGAGGAATGTGTTGGGTTGATAAATGGTAAGAAAAGTTGAGGAGCACACTTCACTGAACACACAGGGTTTCTGCCTAAAAGCGGTACTATTTTATTGGATTGCAAATAATCCTATTTTGCAAATGCATTTGCGGTGAGTATAAATACCACAGTGGACTCTTTGTTATATTTACTGTACTGCGTACATCAATGGCACAACGTGTGTTCTAAAGTAAAGAGCTTACCTTGTCTCACATTACCTTTAAGCGTTAACACAAACAACTTCCTTCGAATCAAGGTGACAAAATCTTCCGCATTGTATGAAATGTTCTGTCTGACACAAATTCCTCAGGAATGATGGGGGGCCCTGTCTGGAGGAGCGCTGAGCCACTGCAAACCCGCTTCTAGCAAATCAGGGACACCGCAGTCAACCCTACACGCGTGGCCACTGAAAACCTAGAAGACAGCTAAAGCTCAGATGAACCAACAGCTGAAGAAAAGCTTTTGCAACCTGCGTATATCAGAATGCAATTGAGTCGGGGGCAGTGCTTAATAGAGTCATTCAGGTGATCCATCACCTAAAACCAGAGCATCCCAGAGCCACTGGCCACCTCTCTACATCAGTTACCTCTTCTGTAAATCAGATGGATGAAACCAAGCTATTAATTCTATTCGATGGTGCGAATCTTCAACTTGCTCTCATCAGTAACATTTACGCAAATTACGGACTTTGTAGGACCCTCGCAAAAGCACAGCTTCACACAGCAGGGCCTGGGCATGCACCAGCACCTGCCACTGCAGGTTTTTAACCTCATTAATATAACGATCAGGTCTTATTAGTTTAGCAGAAACAAACGTAGACCTCACATTCCTCCTGTGGCAAGTAGGTGTCAGAGCAATAGATCGCACTGCTATAGTTAATATGCGTTTGTGATCTACTCGTTTCCCTTAAAAAAAAAGACAGGACAGCAAAAGTCATGATAAAGTCTATTTTGTATCAGATCTGAAGCAAGTGCTGATGTTATTCCAGGCAGAAAAGCACACAGCTCGTGAGTTATTGCCTAAGTCACGGGAGATATTTCGTCTTTTTCTATCCTGCACATACAGATTTACAAAAATGGCTACAAGAAAAATATATGCACAGGATGAATCTGGTCAAGCTAGTACTTGTTCCTGTCTTAAGGATTTATTAGAGAAGTGAATAAACATGCTTGTTGTGGTAATTAACCCCATGTAAATCACAATCCTGCCTCCATAGGGTTTGTTTGTGCTGCTGTCATTAAAGGCCACTCAGTGTTTCCAAACTGGAGACAGGCCCGAGGTTAAACCTCAGCAAAGGAAGGGGAAGACACACAAAATGGGGGGACAAGGGGACCCTGGCAGGGGAACTCCATCGGCCAGCCAGCCCCTTGTCAATGGTTCACTTCCTTCAGAGTCCAGGGAAAGGAAAGACAGCAGCAATAAAACCCACCGAATCCTACAATCTTTGGCCAGTCCCAGCTTGGTAACTACATTTCTCTAATCTAAAAAGACAGATTTACATCCAACCTCTCTGCTCCCAGGCTCTGGCAGTGTGATGCCCGTTTCCCATGCCCCAGCGAAGCAGGGTCCGGCCAGCCCTGGTGTGCGTGGTGAGTGCCAGGTACGGCCACCACCCTGCGCCGCAGGCTGGCGAGGAGCAATCTGCTCACGCCATGCTGGGTCAGCTGCTCCTCAGCCTCTGGATGGTCCCTTCCCCAGGCTACCGAAACCTGCAGGAATCTTTTCACTGATTTCCATGGGCATTGGATCAGATTTAATGTCCCCAAACCAGGTGCCAGGACAGATGTATGGTGTCAGTGCTAGTTCAACCCTCAGGAATGGCCCCTCATCTTCTCCTTTGGTCTGTAGGGCCCATCCTGCCGTGTTTTGTCTAGTAGTGAACACCATTAGTAATGGAAGTCTATGTCTAATAGGAAATGCCTTCTCTCCTGTAACAAAGCCCTCAAATTAATTACCAGCAGTATGATGCCTTTGAAGGAAATCTGAATTGAGGCTATGATGCTGCCTGAGTGGATACTTTGGTAACTTGCCAGACCTCCTGCTGCCATCTGCTACATACAGCATGCAAATGATTAAGGTTAAGTAATAGCAACGAGGAACAATATAGTTTCTATGCGCACACCTGATCACTTTGGTAAGGAGTGGTCCATCAAAGATGCCTTTCAGTTCAGGACACTTCTTACTAGAAGCAGCTTGATCAGTGAATAGTCTGCAGCCGCCCAGTTAGGAGCATGCTGGAGAACCAAAAATACGTGCTCTTCATAGGTCAATACTGCTTGCAAGACAACTACACTTTTCCTCTCATGCTACGAACCCATTTTGTCTTCTGGCTACACTGACGAGAAAATGATCGCCCAACAAAGACGGCACAACACAGCAAAACTGAAAACACATTTAGCAATTTGCATACCTTGCATGCCATAGAACACCCCCAAATCCTGGTGGAAATGTGCATAATGTGCCAGACATCTTGAACCCAGGAACTCCCCTCCCCATAATCCCCCGGGACCAAAAAGTTTCTGATTGTACTCCAGCTTCCCCATAAAAGCTTCATTGTTACTGCAGCCCAGCCTTTACCAGGAGTCATGGCATCGGGCCACAGCCTCCAGGGACACTCTCAAGCTGCACAAAACAAGTTTTTCCAAACAGTTTAAGTATTTCCCAGCCCAGACTCTCACATTCTAGTTGTTTGTGCAGGGACAGTAACCCACCAAGCCCTGCCTAAAACACTGGTTGTTTAAACTCCACAGAGACATTTTTTACTAACATTCCTTACTGCTGTAACCTCTTGACCATTTAAAACTACTATTAACGGGCAGACTCCCTAGGCCTAATGTCAAGGAGTCATCTCTCTTGCAAAAAAGCAGCAACGGGACAATAGATAGATAACTGCTGCTTCCTTTGGACCACTGCTTCAGCTAGAGATCCTGAGTGCAATGGGCTGTGCAGCAGCCCACGAGATACATGCAGCATCAGCTCAACAGCTCTTACCTGCCACAGTATTTTGGGATGGAAACAGGGAAATTTGCTTCAGGGCAGCTGACCAGGTTGGGTGGCAGTGGAGGAGCTGTATCCCTCAGAGAAGCCTGGGCCACCCCACGGCAGTGGTACCGGGTGCCAGCCCGGCGCTCAGCTCCCTCGCTGCCCGGAGCACCCACAGGGGCAGGGTGCCATGCTCAAATTTTGCAGGGGATGTGTCAAAGGTCCCCTGCAGAGATTTCACTTTCTTTTCTAATCAGGCAGCACCACAGCGGGAAGAGGCCATTGCAAAATTGCTTATTGTACCTAAATTTCCAACCTGTGAGTTAGGTGGGATCCTGGTGTCTGTGTCAGGGACACAAGACAGGCTAGGTGCAGGGAGCTGATGGCAGCAGGTAGAAGCTGGGGATGAGGACTGTCACCAGGACACCCTGCTGCTGCCATGATGGTCTCTGAAGGTGTGTGTCTTGCTCACTGCTTGTTTGCAAGGGGACACCGCAGTCAGAAGCCCCATGACGGTGGCTCAGGCTCCCCTAGCCCCACCATAAAAACCAAGCGTCTCCTCCTCTCCAGAGGTTTCTGCCAGCCTCTGCAACACGCTCTACACAAACACTGATCCACCGTGACCTCCATGCTCGCAGCAAAGGGCTGGCAGCCTGAAACGTGCAGCCTTTGGGGATTTGCCGAGTGGCTGCTTTCTGCAGAGCCAGCGCCTGCCCTCCGTCCCGGCAGCCACAGGGCTGCGCCTTCCTTCCGGGCAGGGCATCACTTACACTGGAGAGACCCCGCAATATCCCACACCTTCCCCCCCACTCTAGTCCTAATCAAGCTAATCATGGCACTCATTTGTTAAATTAGTACTAATTAATGAAACACTAATGAAAAAAGGGCGGACTAATTCATGGCTTCTGTATGTAATGGACTTTTCTCTCAGCACTTTGGAGGCACCGGCACCTCTGCCCGGTGCTGAGAAGGCTGAAGCCATTCAAAGTCACAAGCACAGGTCACAGGGCCACTCCAGCCATGCTGCCTCAGCTTCCCCAGGCGCCTCATGGGGGAAAAATAACACCGCTTTGAGTCACCACTTAGCGCCATGGAGTGTTTGGGGCTTTTTAATACGGAGCCCTTGAGAAGGCGGCTTTTAGATGGCTTGTTCTGCAGAGATGATAAAACAAACAGAATCGGAGCTAGAGAGGAATTTCTGGAGTGCTCGGCACCAGCCCCAGCCTCTGCTGGGAGTCCAGGCAGCCCCTTCATGAGCCGCAGCAGGCTGGTGAGTGCCAAGTGGGCATAGCCCTTTTGCAGGTGTCTAAATACACACCGGTATTTGAGGAAATAAAAGGCTTTAAAATGTGCTCATGAGTTCAGTCAGGGGTGCTGCGTTCAAACGGCCTTATTCCATCCAATCTTTACCTCCCTGGACCTTGGGGGGCTTTGGGCAGGGCTGTAAACGCTGCGACAAGCTGCCCTCCTCACACGCTGCCAAGCTCTTGGCTGTGTGGCAGTGTCCCCTCCGACCGGGCAGCTGCGGAGAGCAGGTGTGTAACGCAGCGTCATCTCATACCTTGGTAAGGCCCTTTGGCTCAGTTTGGTCTAACTTGCTAACACACACACCATAATTACAGGGCTTGTGTTTAGGCATATCTCAAGAGTCCCTTGTACATGTCATAGGAGACGGTAATTCATCCAGAGCCCATCAGGGAAGACCAGCCCTGAACTGTCCAGGGCCAGGCACAGAGCGCTTTCTGCAGATGGGAGGAGCCCCAAAAGCCTTTGGAAATCCAGTGCAGATCAAACCTGACGTCTGGCAAGATTCTGCTTCTGCCCCTCGTGCTGGCTGTTTGCAGCCGCGCTGGTGAGTGCTGGTGGGGCAGAGAGATGCCGGCGAGCTCCCTCGCCAGGGTGCCTGCTGCCACTCCGGCTCTCAGCCCCTCGTCCTCGCCTGGCCCCGCTAGGGACACCTGGGCAAGCCTGAAGGTGCCCGCCTGGAAAGGAGAGACTCAGCTATTGGGAAAAGGCTTCTTGCCACCACGGCTCGGTTGCCAGAAGTGCGCTGCCTTTCTCCTTCATGACTGTTGTAGCCATGGCCGCAAAAATTTAAATGGAGACCAAGCCCAAGTGGGGGAGTTGATCCTTTGCCTTGTGTGTGCCTAATGGCAACATCTTGTGTTGTCTAATAAGCTCTGTCTTGCACCTCTCATCACACAGACTGAGCCTCGTAAAAGCTTATTGGATCTGGCACAAGCCCTTGGCCCCTGTGTCCCACGCAGCCCTGGGGAGAGGGCAGCGTCTCCTGGCTGTGACCCCGGCGGGGGCTGGGCCTTTGCTCTTCCTTCGTGATGTTTGCCCAGGTTCTGCACCAAAACCATCCTTGTTGCAGACCCAGCGACATTCACTGCTTTCGAACACCGAGCAGAGCTGTTTCACATGCTTTGAGATGGCAGCAAACCAACAAAGAACAGCTGATACAATTAGCTGATGGAAAAATAAGTTCATGGCACTTTTTTTTGGCCTAGAAACCTATCTCACATTAATGTAAATATTCTATCAGGATTCCACTGAGCCCGTTCCCCAGAGGGAGCCACAGCTGATGGAGCAGTGCCGTGGAGCTGCAGTTACGTGCTCAGGCTCCAAAGGTGAGCCAGGTCCTGTGCAAGGCCCCACGGGCTCTGCACCCCGGGCGTCTGATGTGGAACTGTAATGGTTTCTCTTTGCAATACAGTGAATTCCTGGCCTTCAAGTGGGGCGTTGCATGGGGGCACGACGTGGTGGTAACAGCTCTACAGTGGTTACAGTCTTTGGGGAAATGGGAGGGTGGCAGAGTTACCAGGAAGGTTGGTGCCTCTTTCCTGACGCTTCTATGGAGTTTCTGACAATTGTTTAAGACATTTCATTTATAAATTTCTCAAGAGAGATTTTTACTTCCCAGAGGACTGAAACATTTTGAGCTCCTCACACTGAATTATTGGCTCCGGCTGAAGATGAAACCATGCAGCTGCCTGGACCGTAATGTTTCCATGAGAGGATGGACATGGCTGTCAAGTGCGGGCCCTGTGGAGGCCCATCTCCACGCACCCAACGAAAGACACAGCCACAGCTCGGAGCTGGCAGGAGCCCTTCCACTGAAGTGCTGCAATTACAATTGCTCTCACTAAAACTACATTTGGCCTTTTATCTGACCTCCTTTGATCTTTGCCACAACCTCTGGCAGGTCTTCAGTGCATTCAGTTCTTTATATTAAAGCAATCAATCCCACATGCAACCAATTAGGTTTAGACATAGTTTGGTGACCATAATATTGTACAGACGTTCTACCAAGTTTTCAACAAGAGAGGGTGGCTCCTACATGTCACTTTCTAGTGGGGAGCACGCTGACTGCAGTTCAGAAATATCCCAAGGAGAAAAACATATTCCAGAATTACTCTCCAAGCCCCAACGTCCGACTTGCAGACAACATGCTGGCTTTGTGTACATACAACAGGGAGCCAAATGCTGCTGCTCCTCCTCGTTGGGCACAGCATGCAGGGCAAGAATCTCACTAGACCTGTGTGACCAGGTTTGTCATCCAATAACCTCATCACCTGCCACTGTCATTGTCCGTGACACACACCAAATATGTTTCACTTATCAGAAACAAAGAGGCAGCAAAACCCGTAAAGTCTTTTAGCTCCATCTGTTTTGTCCAGGCCCCTAAGGAGGGGTGGGAGGGCGGCCAGTACAGGTGGGCATTTGCCTTTACTGCCTTTGCACTGAATGCGGGGCAATGCCCATTTTGTCACTCTCCCTTGCTGCTGTACTGACACAATGCAGTATGGCCAATGTTTGTTGTATTATCTAGAGCTCCTCTTTGTGTAGTCTTCAGTTAGAGATACATCCTCCATCTGTTCATGGTGTCAAATAGTTCATACGTGGACGTGGATGAAAAATGAAACTCCCTTCCATTCAGATAACCCTGAAACAGCACAAGTCTTCCAAAATTCAGCAGAGGCATTGAAAGCACATCACCACTGTCTCTCTTGAGCTCTGGGATACAGGCTATTGACATTGCTATTTGCTAAAGTGTCCTAGAGTCTGTTCACCAAGGACTTTTCCCTGTTAGTGACGGAGAAGAAGCACATTTCCTCGTGTGGGTTGTTTCCTTCAATGGAAGGTGCCAGCGTTGATGCCAATTGCTGGTTTGTTTTCTTGCTCCCCTGCCAGGAAGAGCATTTCTTGTGTCAGGGGGCTTGGTGGCAGCAAGAGCGACTTCAAGCCAATTCTCTCACACCTTGAGAGCTCTTTTCAGAAAAAAGCGCTCTTTTCTTACTGCTCACGCCTTGCCAAGGAGAAAGAGACATCTGCGCGGACCTTCTAGGGCTTGCCATAGCACAACGGTGCAATAAGAAGAACAAAAGCAGCAGCTTTATAGCCCGTGGTTCTGGCGCTAGACTATTTGTAGAGGTTTTGCGTTACAGAAAAATGTCTTGATAGCATGGCAATAGGAACTCTAATGAACTTCAGATGGAAAATTATTTAATGGAGTAGCTTCCCTTCAAAAACGTCATTCTGTCACAATCAAAACGTTTTGTGAAACTATTATTTTTTACCAACTTTTTTTTGAGGAAAAAATGCCAACAATTTTTCAAATAAAACATTTTAGATTTTTTACTTTCTATAATATATGCATTTTTAAAGTCTTAATGATCTAAATAAGCCAAAACTATTTATTTTTGTGGAATTTTCCTTTGTGGAGAATTTCAACATTTTGAGGTTTTGTTCTGAATTGGAATGAAAACAAATTTCAAAATCTCAAAATCGTCTGTGAAACACAATTTCCATTCTCTGGCCAGCTCAAGTTTCAGGCTAGAACATGTATAATAGCTCCCCTGCAGGGAATCCCTTTAGGAAAAATGTCTCTGAATGAATTTACTGGTGCAAACATATAGTTTTAAAGATTTGCCTATTTATCCAAGCAGACATCTCACTGCTGAAAGGTCCTCAAAGTCACAAGAAGCCTCCACAAGTTCCTAAAAGACTTATTTCTGAAAGGCATGGCTAACTTTGTATGGGTGATGGTGGTCCCTTCCTGGTTTTGATATTAGCCATCCACTTACCGTTGCCATAGACCACAGAATTTATACCATAACTATTTTCTTGTCCAATTTCAGTCGGACTGCTTTTAATAGTTTAGACTGGAGATTAAAAGCTTTATATTACATTTTCAAGGTAGGTGCTGTCTGTTCAGATTAAAATATTCAATAGAATACAATTTATATTCTATAATATTTAGATGGATTTAAATATTTACAGCCTTAGCAAATAATTCTGCCTCAAAAAAAATCACCAATTACAAACAAGACGACTTGCACTGTCAGGTGTAAAGAACAAAAACCTACCGTAGGACAAACTAATTATTAGGGACGCTGATGGAGACCTACTGTAAGTGCTGTTGGCAAGTGAGTTACTTTGGATTTACAGTGACATGAATGAGATCATAGGCCAATCTGTTCAGAGCAGCTTTATGTATCACAAAGGTATGACGAAGCCTAATGCTGAAATGAATTATCATAAATAGATTGCAAGTTAATCACACACTCCATTAAAAAAACCCCCCGCATGCCATGGGGTTTTTTGCTGCCTTTTTCCAGTTGTGTTTTACTGGAGGGGGGTCGGTGTGCGCTGTGCTGAGGTACTGCGGAGAGTGTCCCTGCTCCTCCAGAAAGCAAAGGCTTTGTCTCAAGGTGAAAGCTGAACTAAACACAGACTCTGCAGGCAAAGTTTGTTTATAACTCCCGACTCTGCTGGGTCAGTTATGCGGCAGTTTCACTAAACAAACAAGAAAAGAGCGGGTCAATGTCCAAATACTGGAGCGAAGCTTATTTAAGCTGCTTCAATAGTTGTTGGAGATGTAAAGCTGTAAGTGAAACAAACTGCCTCTGCAGTAAATACAAGTGCATGAAACAGTGATCAAACTCATGCCCAGGTATGACCCTGAGCTGTCCGTGTCTTTCACTAAGACACCTTTGACCAGCTATCTCAGCGCAATGCAGGAAGCTACTGAAGGCACTTTTGGCACTTGGTGCATTTGTTGCAGAATCAGCAACATAAATCTTTCAATCTACTGTCTTGAGTTGCTATATTGTAAGGTGTGTGCATTAAATCATCACAACAGGAATCACTCTCTGAAGGACCGGAGAGGGGAAAACAAACCAAAATTGCATGGTAAATCTATCAAGGAATGACACAGAGGAGCACAGCCAGTTGAACCAGCACCGAACATGTCCCTTTCCCATGCCCCACTTCAGCAGGATATTTTCTGGAATCGTTCCCCTGTTGAGCTAGCTGTTTACCTTGTATACACAAACCACCCCTTTACTAGACTGCCCATGCATCTCATACCCCTTAGCGGAGTTCTCTTTAGAAACCCAGTGAGGTACAGAAGTGCCGTTATCACCCATTTTATACAGGCAACTGAGGCCTAAAGGTAGGAAGCCGCCAAAATATAAACAGCTAAACACCAGCCCTGCCTGCAGCTGAGCCTTCCGCTTTGTATTTCCTTCTTGAAAGACTGAATGCTTGTCTGGGTCTGGAGAAGAGCATTTCCATACACTAGTCTTTCAACCTCTGTACCCCTCAGTGAATACAAATATCAAAATGAGCAACCAGTCATCTGATGCATATCAACACGTATCTATCAGTTCATAAATTTGTTATCAGCCCATATGATGTAACCATAGCCTTAATATCCCATCTTTCCTTCTATGCTAGAATGCACGCAAAAAAAAATGCCGATCTGATTAGATACGTAATGTTAATGTTAAACAATCCCTATATAAATTTACTCCCTCCTCGCCTTGTGTTGTCTAAGAACCTTGTCAGTCTGCTCCCTGCCGGGAGGCTGGCTTTCCAAAGGCTCCCCGTCACACCGTCACCAGGCCACCGCGCCAGCGCTGCAGCTCAGGGGGCCAGCAAGGCATTCCCTGCAAGATGGGGAGGAGAGGAAAGGGTCTAGCAGGGAGCCAGCTCCCTGCTGAGAGGGACTCACTGGTAGTTCTCAGGTGCTTGGTACTAATTTCACTTGTGTGATATCAGCAAATTCATCCCCTACGGGCTTGGTCACTTTCCTCAGTGTAAAATTTCAGCACAGCCATTTTAGAATCATTCATTAATTTTGACTCACATACTAAGGCTCTTCTCCCTCCAGCATGTCTCTGCTCCTGTGTTTGGAAAAGTTCCCTTTAGATGCTGTGGCCGCTCTCTTACACTTTTGCTCTCTGTTAGGATTTCTGAAGGGACTGTCAGGAGCACTCTGCACGGGTCTCGCTCTGCCCTGCCTGTAGCATGGACTGCCTTCGACAAGAGCAAACGTAAACCAGGGCTGTCTGCCTTCAAACACTTCAAACTGGAACAAAAATAAAGATCTGCAAAATTAAAGCAACCTCACTCATGCAGATTTATTCTAAGGGAAGTGGGCAGAGAATTGGTCCCAGGAAGATCGCAACACAGGAATCCCTGGATTCCCAGAGAAAACCTGTCTAAATGAGTTTGTGGTCAGCACTTGAGACGAGCAATTGTCTCTCCATCGGCTCGTTCAGCAGTGCGACTGTGGCAGAGCTCCAGGGCTGGCCCAGGGAGCTCCTCTGTGGCTTCTGCCGGCTGTCCAACCTGGGAAGGTGTGGGAATAGATTAACTGTACATTTGGATCACCACTGCTTCTGATTCCACCTGGAATAGGTATGAGCTTGTGAGCAAACAGGGAGAATGGATTAAAAAGCAGCAAGCACGATTAAAGTGCTTAAAGGAGAAGGAGATTCTGTTCGGCTGAGCAGAAGTAAAAGGGAGGCAAATATCCAACTTGGAGGGACAAGGGATTTGTTCAGGGAGCCACACAAATGTTTGTCTGGAAGCCATGGGAGAAAATGAAGAAAAGTATGCTTTATAATAAATACCAAGACGATCTTGTATCATTAAGATCTACCAGGCTGGGAAATATTTCCCTCAGGGAAGCTCCGGACTTTAAAGTCTAATAGAGATTTTCTAGTAGCTAAAGAATAAATACATGCATAAAGTAATTAAAATAGTATTAGATTCCCATGTAGAATGTATAAATGAAATAGCAACAGCACTTTTAGAGCAGCAAGTATCACACAGGACAAAAAACCTAGTGAAACAAATCTGAATTGCTATCCCATAGTCAGCCAGCTACGGTCTCTGATCTGCGACCACGTCAGCGGGAAATAATGGGAGAAATTAAATGGGTCAGTATAAAACCAATAAGAAAGTAGAAGAAACTCAAAATCTGTGACACCAAATCAATACATTGATCGCTTCTTGTTGTCCAGCTTCTTTTACAGTGTGGAAATAGCTGGTCTGCGGTGCCACAGAGCAAGAAAAGCCTACTGCGCGCTTTCTTGCGCCTTTCTAAGCAGATGATCACAATTACAAATTCTACTTAACAATAACAGTTCTATCTTATTAGCAGCAGTAGCAGCATCAGCAGCAGCGATGGTTGTTGTGTTACAGTAGCCTTGAGAGTCACGAACTGTGTGCCCTGGCCTGCTGCACATTGCACTCTACAAGCACACAGGAACAGATGGAAGAGTTTAAAACCTTGATCTTATTTGTTTGTAAAATTTTGATTTGATTTAATATTTGCTCTGTTCCAGCAAAGATTTATTTGTGTGCTTTTCTTTACCACTGTGAGGAACGTGACTACTCACAATGTGGAAAGCAAAGCACATGCAAGACGAGAATCAGAAACAAGCGAGAAAGAGAGGAGAGACAGAGAATATTAGCATCCCTGAAGTCTTCATTTGCCTTTGCCTCTTTGTAATGTGAAGCTTTATTTACTGCCAAGCCCCTCCACACTCAGAAAACATGGGTGAAGACCCAGACCCAGAGCTTGCTTAGATTGCCTTAAAACTTCAGAGATTTAAAAATGGCAACACGGTTTGGCTCCTTGTTGTTTGGCATCTGGTTTCTGAGCCTTGCAGTACATTTGGATCACATTTTCAGGCTTTTCCTTGCAACTGGAAGAATCAGAAATTTATTGTTAAAAAAAATGAAAAGTGAGAGAGTCACGTGATCGTGTGCTTCCAGGAGCTGAGACTTGAAGAAAAAGCCCACCCTAGACTCACAATAAAATCACGAGAATTGAAAACACCAGACTTAAGAAGCTCATCCAAGCTTTCTGCTGTGCATATGGAAAACCAGGGTGTTGTCAGGACTAGTTAGCTAATGTCATAAAGCACTCAGAAGAACAACGTTAGTTATTATTTAGGAGGAAACCAAAGTGTAAAGTGTTTTACATATAAATCTGCCCTTTAGAAGAGCAACATTAAAAACGCAAGATTGAACTCTGGATTACTGAAGGATAATAAAGAGGTTTTAAACACAGCCATAACTCATCCTGCATGAAAATGACTCAGCAGTGCCTGGACCAAGCTGGAAACAGGACCTCTGGAAGTGATTAGGAGTGGACTGTCTCCCATCGTGCCTTGCCCCACTCATCTGCTGGGGACAGACGATGTATGGAGCAGCCCGGAGCCAGGAGGTACCCCTGGCGCCAGGCATGGAGACGGGGGCTCTGCACCTCCGCCGTCAGCCTGCCCTTGACTCCGGAGCAGAGCGAAGGATGGTGGCAGCAGCTCTGCAGGTACTGACAGGTAGCGCCTTGCAAAACAGCAGACTGTGCTGTGACATACATGGTGCGGTCACCCGTGTGCCTCTATGGCAGTGATGTCGGGGGGTTCAGAGCAGCCTGTAGCCTGGCTACGTGGACTGAGCAGCCCCGCTAGCAGTCGGAACCCCTTTGGTGCACTCCAGAGTGCCTCTGCCGTTCACTTTCCAGCAGAGCAATCCAGTTGGCATAGCTGAGCCCACGCTATGGGGACAAAGGGGAGATTTCCTTCAAAAGCAACTCCTGAGCTGAACCAGCCCCCTGCCACAGCTCACACACAGCTCTGCGGGCTGGACATAAGCAACATCGGCTCTGAGGGCAGAATTGAGCCTTCTGCAAAAAATATTTTGGGCCAAGTGTTTTTCAACCTTGTCCACCTGTGGGTTCACAAAAGTATCGGCAACAGAGGTGAGGACTTGGTGATAGCAAACAGAAGCCTCCTGACAAAAGGCTTGGTTTTCCTTTGCACCTTTTGCAGACTCTTCAGAAGTCCCTCCCTTCCCCAGACATCCCCAGCTAAGAATCGCTGGTTTCAGTCTTTTGGACCAGATCTGCGCACAGCAGAGCTCTGTTCAGTTTGGTGGCAGTAGAATAATTCACACATGTGGAAACGTTCATTTCCTGGCCTGAGCTGCTTTAGAGCTGGACCTGTCGTACACACTACAGAACTGCTTGGAACCCGCTGGTCCCTTCCTCCTTCAGATGCAACGCGAAGGGAGTGCTGTTACTTTGTTAGGAGAGAACTTAAAACAAACAAGCCGCCACCAACTGCAGTTCATGTATATGGTTATGATTTTAAATTGCAAACAGGAGGCTACTTGGCTTTGCAGGGTAAGCATTGTCTGGCAGCGGATGGGCTCCTCTGATCTCCCTGAGCCTTGGATTGCTGCTGTGAGATTGTGTCACAACTAGTCATTAATTATTTCATCAAAAGCTTATTTTTCTCATTTCCTCATCATTATTTCCACCTAGTTTCTTATAAATTGAATCCAGTTATTGGCAAGCCTTGTTTCTCCCCTAAGTGAGGTCTGGGCTTTGCAGAGAAAAACATTGGCCTTAGAAAAAATGTACTGTTGATAAATGTAGTTCACGTGCGTATGTATGCATACACCAAACGAGAAATTTCTGTATATGTGTATAAACACTGCTCTGACCCTCCTTGTCCTCCCATTTACTCTGGAAGCAGACTCTCCTTCTTCCTACCTGTTAATAGATAGAAATATTGTCATTCTCACCATGGGAATGAATAAGCAAGGAAAAGCAGAAAGGCAAAAGAAGATGAGTACAGCTATTAGGAGAGTCTAACAGTACCTTCACCTCCTTGGGAGACACTTATTTTTTAAAAGTGCCACAATATTCCTGGAAAAATGGAGACCCCTCTTGGTAATGCCAGCCCTGATACACAAAACGGGATAGCACTACTCATAGGAGATAATTACAACCTCAAGAGAGTTGAGAGTCCCAAGCCAAAGAAGTCAGGGAGGAGTGAGGCAGCCAAAAGGTCCAGAGTGGAGGTTCAGAAATCTCTCCTGTCACCAGCCACCGTGATGCTAGCCAAGAGAGAGGAAGGACAGGATCCACCAACCCCTCAGGGAACAAAATCAGCCTCATAAGCACATTGTGGGTGACCGCCCCAAGCATGGAGGCTACTGGGCCGCAGTGGGACAGAGGTGAGGGGAATGCCCCAGGAGAGGCTCCCCAGGCAGCCCCAGCAACCCAACAGCTTGGCCACTAAACCAAAACAGCAACAAAAGCTGTTAGACAGAAAGCTGCTGCTGCCACCCTTCCGTAGCCTCAAGCTGGAGCAGCCTGGCTGCAGGAGACGGGAACACTAGCAGCAATTTGCTCTACCTACATAAGAGTCATCTTGGTGAAGAGCCCAGTTGTTTTTGGGAAACACAGAGTCTTCACCTCACAATATGTTCAGCACGTTGTGCGCAAAGCAATGAGGAATGTCAGCAAGATCTCTTCTGTGCCTGACTCAGCAATGGCGCTGTGATAAGTGCGGTTTGTTCTGCAGCTTGTGCTAAAGAACGCAGGACTTACCACAAGGACTCCAACTCTTTCACAACATGAGAGCACAAGAACATAAGAGCAGCCACACTGGGCCAGGCCAAAGGTCCATCTAGCTCCTGTCTCCAACAGTGGGCAAAAGCAAAATGCCTGGGGAAAAGTATGAGCACAGGGTAAGCACATACAATATTTCCCCTGAGTGCTCCCCCAGCTGCCAACCATCTCCAGATTAGAAATTTCTGGAGCCAAGTATGTTTTTATGTACTTAGAGCCCTGTAAGCTGCCCTGGGTTGTGTCCTTCAACAGTCCTTGTGCTTACCCTAATCCTTGTGTTCTCTCAAGACTTACTCTTTCTGATCTCTCATTTATTTGCCCTCCAGATACTCTTCACCCTCTTCATGCTGGATGGATGCCCCTCCATACCATTCATCTGAATTTTCCACCGTTAGTCTTACACGCTCTTCCTTTCTTCCCCATCCTTCAAACTTCACCACAACTGATGAAGAAGATGCCTAAAGCTCAAAGTCGCCTACTGGGACTGTCCATCACTTGAAAGCTGACTCTTCCATGCTACAAACTCTCAAAAGTTTTTAGTTTTTGGTGCCAGGATACACATATTGTCCCATGTTTCCTCACCCTCACCAGTTCTTTCTGACCCTTCATTTTTGCGGTTCTCTGTCCAGGGCTGGTGCCCCTCTCTGAGGTTTACTTGTGCTCCCCCCAAAACCTCTGTGGATTATCAGAATTTCCAAAAAGATTTTTTGGCTTATTTGTAGCAGAACTGTTGATGAGAAGTGACGGACCAATTTTCTGGTACTGTCACCTTGCATGACCAAGGTTAGGCCATGGAGTGCGTGACACTCCTGAACTAGGTGGATAAAAAGTACATCATATTTCTGCAAAGTGTGAAAAAGACAAAAGCTTTAGGTCTTTCTGGAAATCTCCACGCAAACATTTTTGGGTCCTGAGAAAGACCCATTAAACCATCTGCAAGCCCTTACTGGCAAAGACCCCATTCTGAGGGAGCACTACACGTAGTGGCCCAGTCTTAGTGATTTAGAAGTGACAGTGAGGAGACAAGTCCCTGAGATCTGCACCACGTGGCTCATTCCCAGAAGCAGCAAGTCATTTTCAGTGCTACGACAATCAGGGGAGGAGTCCGTGTAAGAGATCACAGCTGTCCCTTTTGGGAAGGCGGTGTCCATACTTCATCCCGGACTTCCCCAGTGATGAATCACCTCTCCGAGAAAGCTGTTCCCATGAGTGCAGTGGGTTCAAAGAACAGCTCTTGCACCCATGGCGATGAGTCAAGACATTGCTCTCTATGCTTTCTGTTGGGTTGTCATCAACGTTGACACACAGAGCCCATTGCTGCTCTGCCTGGGGAACAAAACTACCGGAGCTTCCTTACTAGGGCTACAAGCTTTGAAATGGCACTTTCCTTCTGAGGAAGATGAACTAATCTGGTGAATCAAAGGAAGGCTGCACTTTCTCTCACCCCTCATTCCTGGTGGAAAAGGAGGAGGTCATGGAAGGTCATATGATTTTTCTCACTCTCTCCTCACTAGTAATCAGAGTGAAGGATTGAGCCTCATGAGCTCTGGGCAAATTTTTTCCACGTCCACACGCTCCATACATACTCATTATAAAGAGTTAATTTCTTGTCCGGCCTCTAATTCCAAAGGTTAAAGTCCGTTGCTCATAGAAATGGTACACTCTGGGCAGGGTTCTTGTAAGCACCTCCACATTCCCCTGTGCTGACACTAAGGTGTAGAGACCACGTCTACATATCTGGAGGGAGCACGTTATAAAGCCCATCAGTCTCTGGCTTCTCACAGCCAGTAAGTGTGGATCATTTCAAGTGGCGTTCCTGTGAAGACCACTGCCAGAAGATATCTTAATTTAGAAAAGCAAATAGTGAGGAGGCAAACTTTGTCGTGCTGCACACACAAAGCAAAGAGAGGATGTAGAAAAGTGTATAGCTTAACCCTTGGATGCTCATCACAAGCACTTGGCACAGGAACCCACACAGCTCTTCTGGTGTCAAACCTCTGCCAGGCCAGCTATTGCTCACCTCTGCAAATGGCACTGGGAGAATCCGAACATTTTCTAACCCTGCGGCACATTGTGACTTCAAAAGCCAACCCCAGCAGATGATCAGCTGCAAACTGGTCCAAAGCTAGAATTCGCTCCTCCACTAGGAGCACACAAAGCACAGAGGAAAGCTATTATCAACATAAACAGAGTCTTATTTTGGCTTTGCCAGTTGTTGGCCATTTGTGTCTGGTGTGAAGTCATTGTCCTACAACTAACAGCGGGCGCATGCATGCATGACATTATCAAAGCAGAAGGAGATGTTGTCATGCTCCACTGGAATTAGAAATCTTGCCAGGAAGAGGAAAGAATATTTTTAAATATGGTGTTGCTACATCCTGACGTCTCTACAGAGCAGGAAAATGTTTTAAGAATTCTTACTTTACATCTTTATCAGTGTATAAGCAAAATAATACTATTTTATAGCTAAACTTTTTTACGTAAAAAGTTGGAATAAAAAGGGATACCTAAAATCCAGCAAATGTAAATATGTAAATCAGCTATTGGTTGGAAATGTTTCACTCGGTTCAGCAGAAAAATGTTATGACAGCATTACCCTCCAACCACACTTTTCTTCTACCTGTTCCTTTAAATCATTCATGTGTTTAAAATTATATTCAATATTTTTAACAGTTGCTATATGGCAGAGACCGCTTTTTTTTTCCCCCAACATCTAACACAACAAGGTTGTGCCCTGGCTAACAGCCAAGGCATCTGTTCCCAAATAAATATTAATGCTACACCTCAGCATGCACCCTCTGGTAGTTGTCAGGGCTGTAATTCACAACACGCATCTCTCCAAGAGATTCTCCTGCAGAGCACTCCAAAGCCCTAACAAGCTTTGAGCAGACGACAAAACAGTCTGGCAAGCTGGCAGTGACAGCAAAAATGGACATTTTTGCAGGAAACACAGAGATTTATACAATGTCTTCTAGAAGAGCAATACATTACGGAAACACTACACATCTGCGTAATTGCATTCTACACAATCCACCTACTCTGTACAGCCCACTGTGCTGGAATATGTGCACTGATCACCCAAGTATGCTGGGCTCCATTTAAAACACATTAGTACTAATCATAGCATCTTCTCGTACTTCCTGTGCAAGAATAAACACCAGGAGCAATGCATGGCTCTGCCCTCCCCCCATGCACATGCGGAGACTATACAGCAGCATCGTGTCCCCCTCACAGGAGACCTGAGACTCAGCACAACATAGGTTATGTCCTTATGGAGGTAACATCACTATACACAGCGCATGGACTTAATTTTCAACAATCCGGCTGGTTTAATGGTAATTAGTCCCTTTAAGAGCTTTATACTGAAACGTTCACACTCCTAGACCAGCCTAGCTCAGACAAGCTGTCATTACAGTGTCACTGCCAGCAGCCTGGCTCAGAAGTCCCTTTGCTCACAGACCCTTCTCTCCGGTTGCTCACCCTCCTGCTGTTTCCATCATAAGTACTGCGGACACATCTGAGCTCCAGCTCGGAGCTCTCAGCTGCCACCAAAGAACAACCACGACAGCCGTGGCAGAGCCTCCCAAACCTCAACCGCAGCAGGAGCCCATGGGTGCCCCGCACAGCCAGGAGGCACCAACTGCTGGGGCTGAGCTGTGGGCATCCCTGCAGCTTCTCCCAGTGCTGGCACCGCTCACTGACCTGAGATCTGAATTTTTCACATTGAAGAGCAACCGTGTCTCCCCTTCCCTCTTGCATGTGCGCCTCCAACATGAGCTGCACATGTGATGGTGGGGAATGTAAGGGAGATATAACTTAGTAAAAAGTTAGAGCTCCTCTAGGAAACGCGCACAGAAACCAGAAAGCTAATGGGACCTCACGGTGCCAGTGCCGCTTCTGAGATAACTCATTTGAAAGCAAAATTGGAATAATATATTTAAACTGAGACAGAATTACCCAATTAGGTGGGGTTGGGATACTACCCAGTTGACAGAGTCAGTGATAGAAGATGCCTTAGCCATGCATCAAGAGAGGAACTGGACACATTTTTGGAAATGGAGCAAACTGAGGCATAAAGCCACTCGCCAAGGTTAAATGAGCTGGAAAAGAATGTGATTTATATATCCTGGGCTGATAAGGGCAGATCTTGCTGGGTTTTCAGGGCAGACTTTCCCCATTTGTTAGTGTTCCTACATTGCTTGCATGTTCAGTTCATATTGATGAGATTAAATGTAACGGCTTTGGAAGTGTGAAGTCATGATTACTTTGAAACGCTCGTTCAATGGGATAAATCCAGATTGCCTTCCCTGAAGCCAGTAGGGAAAGGCTGGATTTAAACCAGTTTGGCAAAAATCAGTATTCAGCCTTTGATAACATAACACAACACTGTTTAACTTAAGCAAAGGTAGCAGATTTGAGCTCTTGAGAATATATTGCTCATATCAGAGAAGGGGTATTCTTTCTTTCCCTACCATTAAATATTTTCCTGATGCAATATTCAGTGGCAAAGTACATACGGGCTGTAACGCAAGCAGAGGTTTTACAGCTCCCATTGGTTCAGCATCTCTGAAAAGTCAGTGCTGTGCACATGTACAATCTCATTGGGGAAATAAGAATGAGGCATCCTGGAGAGGGGATCGGCTCTTCCCTGGCTCACATCTAAACGTGTCCATTCAAGCACGTGTATCTCATTCACCACCACCACCTACTACGTGGAAATTGAAATCCTTGAACCAAGGGGAGGGAGGAGGCGTATGGGGTTGTCTTCCCTCTACACTTGGTAATGAGAATGAAAAGTTACATCAGGCTTTCTCAGAAGCTAATCTGTGGCTTTCAGCCCAGCCCAACATGAGTTGTTGCCAATGACAATTTGATTTCTGCACCAGCAGGTCATAGAGATCAGGTGGAGGCAGAGGGAGTGCGTGTATCAGCCCAATGAGACAAGGCTGAGCTCCCTGTTCACTGTTTCCTTCCCCTTTGGTTGGCGTCTCCCTGTCCTGAGTTTGGGGGTCTGGGGGGAAGTAACCCTTTGGAAAACAATACTCAGATATACACAAAGGCAGCTGCTGGCCACTCCTGGCTGGCAGCTGTGATGTCTCCTGGACAGCCAGGGATTCTGTAAAGCCAGGAGACCAAGGACTGTAACACACAGGGTGTTTACTAGAGGCTAGACAGACGAGATAGTGGCTGTGATACCCGTGCTAACAATACTGCATCGATCTCCTCACTGCTACGGCAGGGCACGGCTCAGGCACTGGCCTCTCACCGCCTGGATTACTGCCCTGATGTGTGTACTCTGGAAAGGTCTAAGGACAGAGGCCACCGCGGTAAAGGCCACTCGTCAGCCTGCCAGGGAGGTGGGCACCACTGTGGAGCACTGCACTGAAGTGGCCGACCTCACTCCAGGTGAGTGGTGTGGGCTCGCCACGCACACCGGCCTGGCCGAGAGCCCTCCCTGCTGGGTGGGCTGCTCTGCAAAACCAGCTGAGATGGATGCAGGAGCTCTTTTGCCAGAAGGCAGCATCAGACAAGAGGCACCTGCTGATGCAAAATGTGATGTAGGATTTAAAATCTGCAGCCTGGCTCCTGGAGTCAAAAAAGAGGAGATAGGTGAGAGCTGCACAGAATGAATCTCATCCTCAGCCTGGGAGCCTGCCTATGCTGCCAACGCACCAGGGCAGGAGGTCCAGCTACAGCTGCCGGTTAGCTGTGGGGCAATCTGAGGATGTTTTGGCCATCAGACTTGCACAGCATAATCTTTCCCAGCCTCTCCCCAAAGCCTGAGAGAGTTTGGTCTTATTTGTCCTGATTGGGTTTTGGATCGAGCCCAGAAGGTATGAGGGTTCCAACAGAAGATGGTTGGGACCAAAGCTGCTCAAACGACCCTAAAGCCAAGCTGATAAAGGAACTTTTATGACATAGTCCCCATTTTTTAAATGAAGCAAGAGATAAGAGGAGGTAGCAGATTAGAGAAGATAAACCCTCTACCATCCTCCACCAGCCCATGATACTGATCAGGCCATCCTCCAACTGGCTTCAGCCCAAGGTACGCAGACCCTGCAGGGCTGAGGCCTATGGTAAAGCGTCTGGAGAAGCATCATGAACTGAACAGGGATCTCCTGCTTGTGGCCACGATTCCTGAACGATAAACACCACCTCTCTCCCAATGAAACACTGAGCAGATAATAACAACCTTAAAAAAAAATATTACAATAAAACTCTAAAGTAAAACGGTTTGCAATCTGGGATTGTGACTGGAGTGAGGAAAGCGAGAACGTGCAGTGTCTTGAAGGCACACGGACAGGTAATGGTTGAAGAAACCTCAGAAGCAACCCCAGGTTTAGACTCTGATGCTAACGATGTAGAATTACAACTGCATTAGCAGAATCGCATGACTGTAACAGAAAAATCACTTCAAGAAGCAGCTTGTAATTAATAGTGCATACTAACAGCAAACTGATCGATTCCTCTTATCTTCGTGATCTTGACACGTGCGGATGCTCCAGCTATGCAAGTTGTACATTGGCTGTACTCCCAGCTGGGGAGGTCTGTAGCACCTGAGTGAAGAAATTCTGCATTTCCTGACTTGTTCTTACTTTTCACACATCTTGGAAGAAACAGCTATATATAATAAGGTACATTTCCCTCTCTATCTTAAAACAAAAGCAACCAGAAACAGACACAAAGTGGCTTCTGGCCAGGACTTTCTTCAAAACATCTGCTCTGCAACTCAGTCAGGCTCTGTGCCCTGCGAAACCAGATTTTAATGAAGAAGGAAAGGAAGAGGAAGCAAAATCACCTGTGGCTTTGCTTCTGAAGAACTGGATGGTTACATTAGGCTTGGTTTAGCCTGGCTTTGAGCACAGGTGTTAACTAAAGAAAACGCATTGCTTTTCTGATCTCCAGCCTGTAGATTTAGGGCAAGGAATGTATGGTCTGATAGGAAGCTATTGCAAGCAAGTCAAGGAAGTTCATGCAGCATAAAATTCTCTTTAAGTTGCCACATTTTGAATTTATACACTATGCAGCACAAATGCGTTACTGGCTATCATTGTTCCTACAGGTACAGATGAGTCAAGTTGTAACCAATGTGAATTTGAAAATGTCAAGAATTAGCACATTTAGGATATTAAGTGCCAAACTTTTCAGAAATTACTCCGAGTTTCACTAAATCTTAGCACTAAATCCTCTTATATAACCTAAAGAACAGATCCCTCTTTGTTTTTAAAATGTACTCAGCGTTGTCTGCTTGGCTACCAGCTGCCGCTATCTGCCTGCTGTGGTTGGTAACTGTAAATGTGGGGGGCCATTTTGAAACCAAAAGAGATTAAAGACAAGAAGAGGAAGTCCAACAACTTGAAGATGCTATCATCAATCTACAGCTGGCCGGGAACAGGAAGCAAGTGGAGATGGCATACAGAACATACAGCCTCTATGGCAGAACGACAAACAAACATTAAAGGCTGTAAAAATGGTAGAGGTTATTTCTCTATGGGCATCGTTATTGCTTCAGGCCGGTCATCTGTGAACGAGGAGCACTTAGAGCGTGGGCTCTCTCGCGGTGCGGACGAGGCACAGTTTGTCTTACAGCACAAACGCTTCTACAGCTGGTTTAGAAAGGGCGCAGGGCAAAGCATGGAATGAAGCATAATGATCTGCAAGGGAACTTGAGGATCAGGCTTTGTTCCCACGAATGTCAGGGCTTTGTATTGACCACAGTGGAAGGGTATTCAGGTCCTGAATAGTTTCATCACCAGTTTAATTATAGCAGATGAAATGCAAAACAAGACACAGCTTCTCATGCACAGCTTGCAGGGTAACATAATGTTATCATCACCTCAGTAGCCTGCGTGCAATGGAAAAGCTGCCATTAGGAGAAAGGCCATTTCAGGCCAAACATGAAAGAGCCAGATGTAGGCCGGCACAGCAGTCCCCAAGAGCAGCCCCGGGAAGGCGGGCGTGCTGGATACGCTGAGCCACAGGAGCAGCAGCCTCAGCAGAGCTGCCCCGCTCCCTGCCCGCGCTTGGTCCAAGGGGAGGCCTCTGCTCAGGACTCACGGGAGCACGTCTGCTGCCGTGGTGCGTCCACTCGGGGCGGCGGATGCCTGTGCTTTGGCCGTGGCCTGCCCTGCTCCTGGACCACGGCGCGGTGGCAGCCAGCAGCATGCCCCGCCGTCCCTGCTGGGCTGCCTGGAGAAAAGCGACGCAACGAAGAGCCTGCAATATTTTTCAACTCCTTGTGACCCCTGAAGGCCAGTGTAAATGAGAAGAACTCTCAAGCCCGGGAGGAGCGGCACATTCAGGCTGGTGCCAGGCACAGGAAAGGGAAAGGAAAGCATTACGCCCTGACTTGCAGCCGGTGGAGTTCGGCCAGCTCCAAGGATCTGACCCACAGCTCATTAAACACTTCACAGAGCAGTCTGAATCTCTTTTTATGTTTTGTTAATGCCATGAAGTAAAGTGTACCTGTAATACATTTGCATGTGTAGCTTGCATCAGGTTGGATTAAGGTATAGGAAAGCTTCTTAAGCACAAAAGTGCCCATTGTAAGAGTGCTGTCATTAACGACACTGTACTCATTTAGCGCAGAGTTCAGCCACAGCCTACCTAGCGTCACTGTAGAGAAATCAAAGTGGGCACACTCAGCCTAAGAGCTAATACTCAATATCTGCACCAGTGAGGTAATTACAATAATCCCTTAATTACTGGCATCGGGAGAGTTTGAGGAAAACCTGCCTGGCAAACAAGCTCACTCTATAAAAACAAAAGTTCACAGGCCTGAGAAAAGCTGAAAATACTCAAATAAATGGTTATATCAGCACGAGTAAAAGATAATCAAAGGGGGAGACCAGTGAGAAGAAAAACTAGAATCCACATTTTACAGATGACTTTCTTGTCTTTGCTGCTTGCTCCCCATAGCCCTTTCTGGCAGAAACACAGCATCCATTTCATAGACTTCATTGAGGTCCCTCAGTGCCCCGGCTCTTCTTCACCCCCGGCACTGCACCTCCCGGGAGAGCACGAACACGGAAAAGCACAGGGAGGATGCACCAAAGCTCATGCTTGCTGAATCACAGCCCCTTGATGCAGCCGCTAGCTCCAACTGGTTTCTGCGCAGCAAACTCACAGCTGGCACTGGGCTGTCCCAACTGGTGTTAGGTGCTAACAGGAAGCCCAGAAAGACTAGATAAAAATGGAAAGGAAATGAACAGCACCAGATGCAATGAATTTCACCGAGGACCAGCCTGTGCCCCAGCAGCCTGCCCCAAGTGAGGGGCTGTGTGTGGCTCTGCTGCCTCACAAGCAAAGTGGGGAGAGTGCGGACTGTGAGTCATCGCTTGTTTCCTGTTCTCTCCCCCGTCTGCGATGGAGCAACCCGTGCTGGCTGTGCCGGCTCCTCTCGCTAGGCACTCAGTGTCCCAGCCTGTGCCCCAGCTGTGTGCCGCAAAGGGGCAGGGAGCCGCGTGGTGCTGGGGTACGGCCCTGTCACAGCACGGGGGACTGGCTCCCCGAGACTCACACCACCCCTGCTTGCCCCGGGTGTCACGAACAGCAAGTGGTGACGCTGGCCTGGAAGCACATGAGTCACAGCCCAGGCAAACTCCCAGAAACTGGCTTGGTCAGAGGAGAGGAAGGGTCTCAGATCCATCCCCAAGACATGAATCTGCTTGGAAAGATTTAAAAAATGGGGATTCTCCAACAATTTGGTGTCTCAGGACGCTGGGATGCTTTGCTCGCATTAAGGTTTCCCTCTTAGATTCATAAACCAGATGTCCGCAGACTCTAACTCCAGAAGGACTTGTGTCTGTGTTCTCTTCCTCAGAGTTCCAAATGTGACGGTGGGGAACGTGCCATGCTGAACTGCATGGAAAATGAACGCTCGGCCCAAGCTCCATGAATAGTGCATTCAGGGGTGTTTACTAATAACAAACCCCAAATACAGCATAGCACACACTGTACTCAAACTACAAACCACTGCAAAGTTACTAATGCATATTTGTTAAAACAGAATAAAATAGATCATGCAAAGCACTGAACATACTCCGCCATAGCAATCTTCCCTCGACAGGATGGCTGTCATTCTTCATTTTCATAGTCTTTGGCTCTTTGCAGTTGCACATGCAACTTTTATCCTGGTTAATATCAACTCATTCAAAAATTCAGAGGCAGTTTTGCCTTTGTTTTAATTGCTAGAGCCATAGGCAAGACTGCATTGGGTTCCAGGCACGTGTTTAATCGATTAGCTGAGAATTACACTACGCTAATTGGGAGACCTATGCAATAATACCAGGGGATATGATAAAGCTGTAGGGGAATATGAGTTGTACGAAGCAAAAACTAACTACATACCACCACTATCACGGTACGTACCATCAGTACAGATTTCCCACTTCAAATGACCAGACCAGTTACAGTATGCAGGGAGCCTGCTTCTTAGAGAGGAGGTACTGGGACAGACAGAAATGAGCACACACCTGGTAGAAACTTCTAGTATCAATTAAACCAGAAAACTTGAGTCTGGCATCCTTTGTGACTTACGCTCTGAGAGCAGAGTTGCATGCAACGTTTTGCTTCAAATTGCCTTGTTCTGTGATTGTAAAAATGAAAATAAACACTTGAAGAATTGTTCTCATATTCACTCTTCCAACAGCAAATATCAGGCCAAGTTTATCAGCTCTAATGACTTCAGTAAAGATACCCCCAGACTGAATTTGGCTTGCTGACCTTTGCACCTCTTTAAATTTGGAGTAAATGTTATTAGTCGCGAAGACCGAGCCAGACAGGGCAGGCACGTGCTGTGCAAGCTTCCCCACAAAAGTTCTGCTGATCCATCACAATCCTGACCTGCAAAACCTCTGCTGGTCTTACAGTCTGCCTGCCTTAAAGAGAAATTGTTGCTAGTGTGACACCAGATCCAATTGTTCTGCGACAATGAGCATGTCTCCTGGGAATTAGACCAAACATACTTCATGGGCGATCCAAAGCAGCCTTGAGTTCTGCTGTGGGTCTAAAAGAAAATTAAACCTAATTAAATCTGCAGGGCAAAAAGCCCCCCCATCATTCCCACCAGAAGGCAAATTTTCAGGCTTCACCAAAGACCTCTCCAAATCCAGGCAAGCCTACCGAAAACTGAGCAAGCCCCACCTGGCTTACAGTTTCCTGGAATGCTCCAGTAAGCTGGTAAAGGAGATAAGATAAAAGCAAAGTATTTTCATGAAGGCTCATTAAAAGTGTGCCTATCAGAAGGATGTGTGTATCTTGCAGTGCAGAAAGACACCGACAAAATTGTTGGAATAGATTCTGCCATTTTTTGTGCCCTTGCTGTATTCTTGGTCTCTGACTTGCCCTCAAGCTTAATAATGAAGTGATTCTATATAATGGGTGGACTAGACAATTGCATGTATGTGCTTTGCTTAATTGCCGTTTGCATGCTGTGGTCGATCATGCAATAACAATGAATCCACTATAATTAAATCTGGGAATTATTAATTGATTCCATTTACACATACTGTCAGCTTCCATAGGAGCTGCAGGAATCTGTTGCCTTTAATGAAACTGCACTAGAAATCTTGGGGATTGTTTGAAGTCATGTAACACAGAGATTTACCTGTGGTAGGTATTCCTAGTGAAGATCAGATGATTAATTTTGTGTATAAATAAAGGCTCAAATGCACATTGTAATCATTAGGTTTGTTTGGCTTTTTAATGTAAAAA
Organism: Dromas ardeola; assembly: GCA_013398915.1. Lineage (NCBI taxonomy): Eukaryota > Metazoa > Chordata > Aves > Charadriiformes > Dromadidae > Dromas > Dromas ardeola. The sequence continues at coordinate 508,562 of VYZM01006827.1, forward strand.
ATTAAGGACTTAACTTGTTTACTGCCTAACTATAGATCGGTTTGTGTGGAGATGTTTATAATGAAATTCAGCAGCAAGGGAGCAATATAAAAACCAAGAAACTGGAACCGATCTCAGGAATAGAAGTTCAGTATTGTCCTAATAATTATGCTGGCAGCTGTATTTGCATGAAACCAGGCTTTTTCTGTAGTACTCAATTAAGGTTATTCAGCTGCCTTGATGTGTTTAGAAACAAAACCACTGGCATCCAAATAAGGCTAATAACAAAAATGCAATATGATGTTTCCCATTTCCAGCAAAGGGTAAGAGAACAGATGTTCCTTATGTTGCCATGTTTCACCAGCACAGGGGGGAGCTGAGAAAGTTTGCAATTCATAGTGACAGTGCCATTAAACTAATGTAGTGCAGAATGTGCGCGATGGAAGCATGCAGCTCTGAACAATCTGTTTGGGCACAGAGCAGAGGATGGGGAGAACTAGAATTGACCTTTCAGGTTAAAAAAGAGAAACAAACCAACAAAACATTCCTCTGGCCTCTCTTCCTATATTGGACAGGGCAATCAGCTACTCGATGGGACTGCTGAGGGTATTCCAGGCTCTTCTTGCTGTCTGGACACCTAGCCTGTGCTATGGACATTCAGGATCCAAAGGGGCCCCGTCGGCCCTGGCGCACGCGTGGGTGCAGAGCGTGGCACGCGCGGGCTCCGCTCCTGCGGCCAGGGCAGCCACGCCACGGCGGAGGGTGTCAAACAGCTGCCCCGGGCCGAAAAACCACCTCTAGATCTCCAGTAGACAGCACGTCTGCGCATCCACGCCAGGACACGGCACTACCAGAGTGCGGGAGGGACTGACACAAGGTGGCAGTGCTCTCAGAAAATTGCCACAGCTTCTCCCCTGGGATCTTCCAGAGCCAGGGTGGCTGCTGGTACATGCCACCGTGGCATGGCACGGCCGTGCCATGGCCATGCACAGCCAGGCCCCTGCACCCAGGTGTCCCCTCGGTGCAGGGGTGCCACAGGGCTGGCTGGCAGGCTGGGGGCTGCCACAAGGGAACGACAGATCTCTGGGATGAGCCTGTTCCCTGGGCCTACAGCTGCGGGGACGCCCGCGGGGACCCTGCCGGACTACACAGGATGGGGAAGCAGCCTCTGCTTTTCAAAATTGTGGATTCCTCCCCAGAAACCTCCTGATGGCGGATATTTGCAACAAGTCTGTCACGCACAGGGACACAAACAGAAGCCGCAGAGCGAAGCATCCCTGATTTGGCCCTTGTGGGCAAGGCCCCTGCCCGGCGAGGTGAAGTACAGCCTGTGCAGGAGGCTCTCGGAGGGCTCCGCCATGGGATAGCCATTCGGCTCCCTGCGCGGCTGGGGCCTCAGCACCACTGTGGACAAGAGGGGCTGAAGCACACACAGTGGGACCACTAACCCCGAGCCCCAGGACTGCCTGCGCTCCCCCCAGGGAACACCCAAGTCCTTCTGGAGCCATCCCCCAGCCTTCCTGGGCAGCCCCCGGTGACAGCTCGGCAGGGGAAGCCTCTCCCGCTGGAAACTCCCAGAATGAGCTGAGCAAACCATTGAGCAAACATATCCCCCCAGGGAGATCTCCCCTCCTGGACTCAAGTCATCCTAACATCCCGGGGACCTAAACCCAAGAGCAAAATATTGTATGACACACATTGTGGGGAGGGGGGAACAAGGAACCACAGGCGGCATCCACTCCCTTCCAAGTCTCTGCCCGTGCTCGGTTCATGGCTCAGGCGTCGCTGCGGGGGCAGGCTGGGCACTGGGGTGGGAAGGTTGCTGGAAGACACACAATATCAAGCAAAGGGTAGATGATCTCCAGCAAGGCAGCTGAGATCAGGGCCACCAGCCGAGGAGGAGACACACAGAAACCAGTGGCCGCCAAAGTAAAGCGTCAAATAGCTCCGATATTGATTTTACTCTCTGTGTAAATTCCTGGGGAAGGCAGCGAGCGCCCGAGCAAGCAGGTTGTGCTCCAGCCGCTCCCAAGCGAGCACCACCGCCTCCCCAGGACAGCAGGTCCTCAGCCCTTCGCAGGATCAGACCCTTTGACAGATCTGGAGTATTTTTACTGACCTTCCTCCAAATGTGTCTTGCCTTGTCTCACAAAGCCAAAGTAAATAAATAAATAGACTAACAAGCAGAAATGCCTTTACCAGACATTATTCTGGGCTGATTGGTTGTGAAACTTTACTCAAAACCCCAAAACCACAAAAACTGCCAGTTTTCCAAGCCCTATGTTTTTCATAGCTCTCATAGCATTCTGAATAGTTTGCGTTATTTCAAACATAGAATAAATATACATTTAAACTGGTTGGATTATTGACACAGCAAAAAAAAAGAAAAAAAAGGGCACTTAACTCCTTGTTCTGTTTCTTTTTCCCATGAAGTGAAATAAGAATTAACACCACTGAATTATGCCTTGGACTTTCACATTTACAGATGTAAACTCAGACAACAGCCAGAGCGCCTGCAAATGCACTCATATAAAATTCATTGAATAGGTGTCCTTCAAATTAAAAGCAAATCAAAATTCACCACTTATGTCTCTGTGTCATTTACTCGGAGAAAGACTATCGTAATGACCGCAGGCACCTGTGGAGTATTTTTCATTGCGTTATACAGCACATTCACCATACTTCAGCCGAGCTCAGTAAAACACCGTGGGCTGCAGTTACCCGCGGTTTATAAATGGAGCTGTATAAAGACAGGTAACTTGGCCAGAACCGTGCCTCAGTCCATGGAAGCGGTAAGGAGTCTCGACCATCAACTCTCTGCTTTTGCATTGTTCATGGATGGTATTTGGTGGCCACGGGCCTGACTCCTAAGGCCAGAGGTCTGCGGTAACAGCCAGACGGGGCACAGCTCTGTGCGAAGCACAAAGTGCCGGTGCCCTCGCCATGCCCTGGCACAACCGCTAGCCTGAGCCCATCTGGGCTGCGCACTCCGCTGCTGCCACCGCTGCCCGGGGCCACTTGCAGCCACCACGCCTCAGGGGAAAAAGGCACGTTGGAGGTGCCGGGCCCCCATTGGAAAAATCAGGCACAGAAGGCAATTTCTCCATTATTCCTTCAGGAATGCTGTTGTATTTCATACGGTCATCATTCCATAAATTCAACACACTGCCAAACAATCACAAAAGATTACTCGAGGACAGATGTCTGGGAAGGAAAACCAGTCTGTTATATTTGGAGATCCTGCTCTAATGAGTAGCCTTGTACAGTTATTCAAATACAAATGTATGGGTAGCTAAAGTGTCATACGTGATTAAATCTCTGCAACAAATTATGTTAATATTGTTACTTCAAGAACAAAAATTAATTAAAAAGTTACAAAATGTAGGCATGGAAATCACATTGTCTAGAACCTGTATAGACAGTTTCCCTTTTCATACAATAGCTGCATTAATTACTGAAGCTGCAAGAAAATGAGAACCCTTGTCAAGTGAGGTATTAGAGGCTTGAAGAGTCGTCACTGAATAACTCACTCTCAGTACTCTTTATGCACGTGAGTGTGATATGAGGAGATATTCATAAAGGTACATAAACGGTATCACGTCCATACTTCTTATACTAATTGTAACTCTGAGATTTTTTAAATTAAAGAGTTCTGCTGAAAAAAAAGATCAGTTTAACTTTCAGCACTTGCTCTCTTCCTTAGTTAGCATTTGTGCTGGTCTCTGGTTACAGGCAGTGTAAACGGACTGATTTTTTTCAGCTTCGTTTTCGTTTCTGATCGGTCTCATCCACTTGCCGAAACAATTCTCTTAAGAGATGGAAAGTCAACAGCATTTGGGCGGTTGCTTAAAACCAGGAATTTACTTTAGTGCTATCTGGGTAGGGAAGTGCTTTCCCAAAATGGGGTCTTGGTCCGAGTTTCACTTCTAGTGAAAAAATGCTTTATTTAAAGCAGTAATAATTGAACTGTAGAAGGCAAATGCAAACTTCAGGTAAGCTTCAGTTGCTGCTTTTTAAACAGCAACAAAAGAAAATCCCTTTCAACGTCAGCTATGCTCTGTGCCTAGAACTGCCCCGGTCCCCTGACGCAGGCCTGTCCCCTCTCAGGGACAATCCAGGTGCGACCCTGGCAGACGGGCACTTCCGTGGGAACAGGTCCCAGAGACGCCAGGCAGCGGCACTGAAGCCAACAGCACTCTGCACAGGTGCCTCGTCTAACCCCGCGGGACAAGGGCCCGAAACAGTCCTCTGAGCCCAGTGAAACTGCAGCAGACGGAGGAGCCAGGGCTGCTTTCCACTGAAGAGCCAAATGCCTCCGGGACTGCCTGGGTTTAATACAGAGCATGCAACCAAAAGTCTTTTATTTATTTCTTTGTTCTTCTGAGCTGAGGGAGGGATGCCATTTTTCTTTTTATGCTGCTGCAACAGTCACCTATTAAAGTTATGGTTGTGCTCATTCCTGGAATTTGTAATGGACGGTAATTGTGCTTGGAACAGTAAAATTGCTCTCAGCTAGACTTTAGCTTTGCTGTGATGCATTCCCTACTGTCACCCAAATCCTGGGATAATAATGAGGCTGAGCTGCTTTTATCACAGACAATAAAAACTGAATACACAGTATTGCCGAGAAACAAAGTGGAGCACTTCCCGTTGGACTATCAAAACGTAATGCATATGGGTTAATGAAAAAAACAAAGTACTTGGTGATTAATTTGAACATTAATTAAACCCTCTATTAAGATACATCTATATAGTGCTGGAAATTAATGCTAGGTCCCTGCATCTCTCTGATTTCATTGAGAAATTACAACAGCTCAACAGCTCTGGAAAACATCACACGCCTTAAGAGAGATCTGCATTGCATTAGTAAGCGTCATGATGCTTTGAGTAAATCAATTGCTCCAGGACCATCCCTGATTAACAGCCTGGTAGCCCAGAGTTCATCAAATATGAGGAGGCATTGCTCCTAAATATGCTTCAGTCCTTATTTCTAGAGAAGAGATTATTCATTTCTGCATCTTTACACAACTTTGCTGACACTGATCTCCATTTTAGCTGCAAAGCTTTTGGACCCAGAATTTGGGATGACCACAAAATGGAAGTCTGGCTAAATCCAGGCTGAAAATTTGAGTTCTCAGATATTTCCTTATATGAGCTAATGGTATTTAATTGGGCTTTTGCACAAAGTGGAACAAGAATGTGGGCGAGCTAGAAGTTAATTGTATTTTTTAAAACATTTTGACATCTTCATCAAAGGCTGGGTGCAACCATCAGCACATGGTACTACAGCCTACAAATAGTAGGAAGTAGTAATTCACGAGTGCTAATACATGCACGCAGGCTCAAAAGGTGAAATGCTGCCTACCTCAGTGGGATATTAACTTTAGCAATCATCTTCCCAGAAAAAAAATAACTAAAAATAAGATTTGACACTGCTTCTACCAGTGTTTGGCTTAGCAATTGCAAGAGGAATCCATACTGCCCTCCACCTCACCTGGAGTTCGCAGCACTCATGCTCACTGTAATATGTCAGTGCTCTTCTTTCCCCAGGTCATTTTCAGAATGAATATGCTTACATAATTCTCATCTAAGCCTATTACAATGGGCTATAATAGAAACAATGGCGAAATGGCTTTGAAACGATGATGAATTGGGCATGTGGCACACGAATGTGTGCTTCATCAGTGACTGCCTTGTGGAAATTCCGTGTCTCTGAGACAAATTTTACTTGTAGTCCATTATTGTTCTTTTCAGCGGGAAGACCTCTTCTGCTAAGCCATGGTCCCTCTCATCCCGGGCCCCTGCTCTTCTGTATTTTATGGCAATTCTGTTTCCCAGTTCTGTTCCCGGCCATTTTTACCCCACATTCAAAAATAGGAAGGACCCTGATAGGGGTCTGCTGCTGTTACTTGGTGGCAGTGTCAGAGCTTCCTACCATGGCGTGTCTCAACAGCAGAAAAATACACATTGCGACAGCACGGAGCTGTGGCTTACGGCCAATCAACTGTTACGATTACACTACTGTGCTGAGCTGCTTTTGCGTTTCTCTGTGAGGAAACCTTCCAGAGGCCCTAAACCATGTTTCATAACCTTTTCTGGTTTTACATGTCAGACTCATCTTGCTCACTTGCATCTTCCCCTGCACAAGTTCCCCTTGGAGTCTCTGGGAGATGCTGATGTGGGCTGCAGAAAAATGGGCCCTTCATTAATATGGACTGCTCATCGAGTGCACGTTAAGGGAACAGCGTTCAGGACACCAATGGGATCTAGGTGCCCAATTTCTTTTCAACAGGCAATCAGGAAAGCCCCATGAGAATGCTGCCCAGCCTCCCCGACTTCTTTATAGGGATTGTAGAGCCAGAACATACAAACCAGCCTGGGTTATGTCAACAGCAGGCTCCTTTCGAAAGCTAGTGGTTGAGTGCTAAGGTCCTGCCTTTGCCTTCTCAGGAACCCTAAAATAAGATAATCTACATACAGTACTAAATAATGAATTTTAAAAGTGTGGGTGAAACTGTTCATAAGCAATTGAATCCTAATAGAATTAACCTTCAAATGCATTGATACTCTATCAGCAAAAACCCAGTAGTAACAGATTTCTGAAATGGAAACAGCTGAGAAAAGGAATCAGCCTTGGTAAAGTAGGAAGAAATTGAAAATCCATCTTTTACACAGGCCATATCTATTTACCATCTGCATATATTAAAAATTCCTCAGCCTCTTCATCCACTCTTGCTATTACCAACGACAAATTTGGTAACAGGACCTAAAACGCAATGTCACATAACAGATAGCACATTGCTATGGTACATACCGATGTAAGGTGAACGCGTCTATGTTTTATAGCCGAAAAAACTGGGAGACAAATGCGGCCCTCCCTTCTGCCCAAGCTCAGCACCATGCTCATCCTCACCTGCCCCACACCAACCAGGCATTGAGAGGGTATTCAAAAGTCCTCATCTGCAGCGCACGCTGTAGCCTATAATCATAGTAATGCTGTAAGGCAGTGCTCCATGGCTGCCAAAGACCGATTAAAAAACTGGAAATATTACTTTTTTTTCCCTCCCCAAATCAAGCCCAAGGCAAAATGTGTTTCTTTGCCAGATACTTTCAGTTCCCTGTGGATTAGCTTCCCAGACGGGGGTAACCAGATGCTTTATACCTGTTTCTAAACTGGCATTAAAGGTGTGGTCTCTGATTTTCGGTTTTTCAACCTGTCAAATATCTTCCAAATTTTGGAGATTGTTGAGCACTGCTGAGCAGCAAGGGAAAAGCCTGTCAAGTGCCCTTCAGGTCTTGTTTTCATTTGGGTCACTTGTGGCTCTGCTGGCACAGCCTGGCAGGCTAACACAGCACCAGAGCAAGAACTGGCCATGCTCGGGCGCTCCCTGCTACGCTGCCGGTTAAAACAGCCTTTGAGCTGAAGTCATCCGCAGTCCTGAAAGACAGACAAATCCAACACCTCAGTGCAAAGACTGTTGTCAAAGTCATCTTCACACACAGTGCCACACTGTGCTCGGAAATGCATTGCACTACAAAGCAGCAGGGAAAATCAATGCCCTGAAATGAAATACAGCTTGATCTGTAAATGCTTCCTCTCTGCATCACACCACAACAATAAAATGTCGGAAATATTTAGGAGCTACTGAGGCATATACATTATTTATACAAAGGGATGCCCTCAGCAACGCAGGGAACAACATGGGGACAAGGTAGAAGACGAAGGAGGTTGGAGTCTTATGAAAGAAAGGTCAGGGAGATAAGCTCTCCTGAAATGTGTTGGCCAAAGCGATGGGTAGGAAGTGGGGCACACGACGTGGTGGGGCAGCTGGCTTTGAGCAATGGTCTGATCCTGCTTTGAGCCGCTGCTGCTGAGCAAGAACTACACACGGCGTGGTGTGCTCTGGTGCGCCCCGTGACAGCATCCTGCCGACCCCTCTGGCCTTTTGGATGATCAATGAGGGCTCTCCTGGTCCACCAGGACCTTACCACTCACTCCGTTAGGACTTGGAAGGAGTTCCTCCTACGGCTTTAGACTCCAGTTGCTTATTTGTTATTTATTATTGTTGGTATTATGGTAGCCTCAAACGGCCCAAACATACAAGGGTACCACAGGGTTCAGCCTTGATGAAAAGCAGATGAGGAGCCAGACCCTGTCTCCAGTAATAAAATGCAGAAAGCTGATGTAGCAATGCAACAAGGCTTTTGTGTGGTTTGCTTCTCACTACCCCTGTCTCTTGCTTCCTAGGAGATGTAGGAGACAGAGTCCTGGTGCTACTTTGCAATATTACTATTATGGGGACCTGTTCTCAAGGCAGCAGCAAAAAAAGTCAGCTCCTGTCTCCTTTGGCCAGAGCCTAGTCCCAATGTCACCCTGTCACGTTCAGGGTAATCCTCCGTGTTACCATCAGGTCCTGCGATGTCCACAGGGTTGCTGCTCACGCGCATATAAAATGAGAGGTATAAAGATCTGGCTCTTATCGTCATTTAGCCACAATTGTCTTGTTTGTCCCAAGTGTTCAACTTCATGCTCCAGCCATTTTTGGGGGAAGGAGATTTTTACCAGAGCTCTGTTCACAACAAGGTGGCCGGATTTACACTGGGGAATGTGTAAAAACTTCCTCTCCCCCCGAGAAGTGGCTGGAGAGATCTTGCTCGACCACAGCACCATGAGTGCCGTATCTCGCTGCACAACAGAAGCCGAACTCAAGAAGTTTCAGCAAACAGAAGTATGCAGTTCAGGAAATTAGAAGCCTGCTAAAAGCAAGGACTGCAATGGAAAAATCTTTTGCAACCCTAACTCTCGCTGTTTCTAGAGAGATAAGCAGAGGACAGACAAATTGAAATCCAGCTAAAACATCTGGACTAATTCTTCTGCAAAATGTCCCATAGAATTTTTATTAAAAACACAGTCAGTGCTCTCAACAGCCCAACACAATCTAAAAGCAGTGCAGGGCTATTGACTCCAGCCACCTACAGGACTAGTAATACCACTTCCCCCCACGTTTACATTACACCCAGAGGTTTCCCATTCAAATTCAGATCAGAGCCAGCCCTGTTTAGCTGCTTCATTCTGGCGAGATTGTATCAGATCTGGCTTAATACTGATTTTAATAACATATCAAACCCTCTTTTTTTTTTTTTTTTTGGACCAAGGCAGAGACTGTCCTAAATAACACATTTTTTTCAACTACCAGTGTTAATAACATAAATACAGAAGTGACAAATACATTTGTAATTGCACAGCTAGTTTGTGGTATTGGCATTGCAGAAAATGTTTCAAGCCTATAATACTGTCAGTAAGAATTACTTTAGGTAACATCTTGGGATCAGTTACTTCCTCTAAAATTGGAAATTGCTGAAATTACTCCCAATTACCAGAGCTCTCTGGGAACAGGATATACACGTACCACTTGTCCTCTGTGCTGTTTGGGAATATTTTAACTAATAGCAAATTATGGACTATCCATAACTGACTATCATTATTTCAGAGAGAGCTTTTCCATCTAAATCCGATTAAAAGACCATTTTTGTTTCCCACGTTTAGAGAATACAGCAGATGTGGATCTGAATGCTGTTATGTTTGCTAATAGATGCAGGACACATGGTAGTGTGGTATTAATAAAGATTTGGGCCAAGATTTTTAAAAATAGGAGCCTAATTTTAAGATTCCACCATCCATATTTAGCATTGGAAATGAACAACCTTTTTTCACAGAGCTCCAGCAGCTCCTATTGAAATCAGTGGGTGTCAGAGTTTTTGGAAGTTGAACCACTAATTCAAGAATCCCAAGGGATAGTTAAGAGCCAAATTTTCATCTCCTCATGTTTGAAAATCTGGGGATAAGATTCCGTGTGTAGCAAAATTCCCATTCACTTCAACGGAGTCAGGATTTTTCTCTGATCTGGAGCTGGTTTCAAGAAAACCAGGTTACCCTAAAAGACACAACCAGAAGCAAGAGACGTGGGTCATTCCAGCACAACAAAAGCACGAGGTCATCCAAGAGATGCCAAGAATTTTATAGAATAACTACTGCTATTTTAGATTTTTTTTTTTTTTTCCACATTTCTAACAGGCTTGGTAGTATATTTATTGCTCTTCATTTGCCTACGTTCTGAGCATTCTTGTACACTTGGAAGTAAAAGACAATTTTCACCTGCGGGGGGACACACTCAGATACTGTGCACATGATGTAATGCAAAAATACAGAATACTGCAGAGACTTCTCACACGCTTCTCGTCAGCTTCAGACTCTTATGGTATCACGGGCACTTTCAGGGACTGGGAATGCAGTTCACGTGGTCTCAGAGCGTAATCCATTTTTCTCTATTTACTATTACTGAACGTCCCCCAAAATAGCTTTCTAGAAAGCATTTCTGCAGCTACCCCAGGCAGGAAGAGGGGCTTCTCAGCAGCAGAAGAGCGGAGTGGGGGGAGACGCAAGACCCAAAGTTGATCTCTGCCCATTGCTCGGTCCCCCCTCTGTGCCCACAGGATGCCTCCAGGATCCAGCTCTGCTTCCAGCGCTGCCGGCAGCCCAGGCTGCGCTGCCATCTGGACATGTTTTATACACGTTAATGTCCTTATGGATGCGAAACTCTGGAAGAGTGGGGCAGATTCACTCCCTGCCTGTGTCATCACAACCAGAGCTACGCCCACCGGGCCGGCAGCAAGCCCTTTGGCTCCGGCGGGGGTGAATCATGCCAGCCTGGAACCTGATTCTTCAGGGGAGATAACATTGCAGCTCGGATTTTTAATAAACAAGGCTGGGCTTGAGCTTCCTCTGGGTAAAACCACACAGGGCCTCTTTCAGTTTCAGGAGGCGAGAACCAAAACGATACTCTGCCTCCAAACAAAAGCTTGCTTTTATCAATTTCCAGGATTTTCCTAATGCCAATGTTGTGGTTCTCATTTTTCCACAAAAACATTGCTAATAATGGAGCCATCTCTCGAAAAGTTCCAGGATTTATAGCAACTGGCAGCACGTTCAATACATAATTGTTATTTGGAACAATCATAATCTTATTAGTTGCCAGTCTCCCCCACCAAGATAAATTTAAAGGAAATCAATCTGCTGACACTTCCCTGATAATTCTGTCGATTCCAACCTTTAAATTTAGCAGTTGCACTGAGCGTATACCTTGAGGGTGCAAAACCCCAAGGCTTCCAGTTAAGAATTAAATAGTTAATTACTAGCAGTGAACAAAGACCATTCACTAGCATAAGCCCTGACTTTGTCCAATTAGTATTACAGGAAGATTCTGAAGCAACTTTGTCAACAAGTTTAAGCAAAGATTTCATGGAATTATCTGGATGGGTAACAAACGTCAGAACGTCATCAGCGGAGGGAGTCATTTTATGTTGCTTCTAACACGAAATATGTTGTATCCCTGAACTTCTTCCCTGGGTCCTGTGGTGATAGTATGAGGTTTCAAATCATAAATTATCTGCACTTTGGGACTGGTCAAGGTTTTGAGTTATCTGGCGAAGTTTACAAAGTGTCCCCTGCCTGGCGTTAGCTGGATTTATTTCTTTTAGTGAAAATTCAACTGGTTTGGCTGGATATCAAATGCTGAATAACTACTTCTATTCTTGAAATTCTAATCTTTGGGAGAACAAAAATCTTGTAATCAAAAATCCTGTTTACCCAATAATGTTAGATTACTAATGATACTGTCAGCAATCCCTAATGGTGACAAACTATTATTTTGGCAGCGCAGTCACACACATCCAGACACAGATCTGATATAAGCGCTGCAGCCATTTGTCTGTTTACAGAATTTGGCCCACTGAGTACAGACATGAACACATGAAATGCAAACACAAATATAAAGGCTAGATGTGACCAGCGATGCCCGCTCAGCCGCCATGGGTACCAGGCGATGCCTGCTCAGCTGCTGTGGGTACCAGGCGATGCCCATTCAGCCACCGCGGGTGCCGGCGATGCCCACTCAGCTGCCACGGGTGCCACATGATGCCCGCTCAGCCGCCGCAGGTACCAGGCGATGCCCACTCAGCCACTGCGGTGCTCTGCCAGCCACTGTCCTGAGTAAAGCCTTGTGAGGCCGGCACAGCTGACCGGGAGAGGCAAGTCATGTCTCATAGGGGCACCACAGATCACTCAAGAGATTCACAGGTGAGTCAAAACGCGGGTTAACCTCTCCCAAACACCTAAATCCAAATGGCTGCCTCCAACCTGGTCCCCAGGGATTTCGCGGAATACTTTCCCGTAGTTGCTGCTTAGTGCTATCTGGCCACTTTGTAACCTCTTTTCAGCTGTGCAATTATACAACGAATACACAACATCTGGTTTCTGTTACACTTGAAACACGCCTCATCGGCGTTTGAATGAGAGCATACACTGCTCTGGAAGGACGGCTGAGGCAGCAGCGCAGAGCGTTGCCTCTCAGCTGATAGCTCTGGCAGCATGTGAAGCATTCTCGCTGGAGCAATTGCGGTCATAGTGGCATGTAGTGGGCATTTTCTGGTTGGAATTTATGGATCTAACTCACCAAAGAGGAGACTATGTGAGAGTGCCCCCTCCTTACCCAGGAATGTTGCACAAGCAGGAAGCATCACCTCCTCCGCCAACCTGCACCCCCTTTCTGCCGGGGAGCAGGAGAGGGTGCGGTGAGCAGAGCTGACAGCACTTTCCAAAAGGACTGAGGCTTGGTGGTGAGGAGGAGAAAACGGCCTGATTTTGAATCACATTCTCTTTTTCTGAGCAGAGTTTGGCTCTTTTTTTTTTTATTTCCCCTAGCTAAATTAAAGCTACTGCTCCCTGTAAGTACTTTGGGGGCAGATACTATGAGAGCTGTTGAAACTAAAAGACAACTAAAGAAAAACAGGTATAAAACATACAGGAAAATATTTGGGTTAGAAACTGATGGAAAGCTTCTGGTCATGAGAGGACGAGCGCCAGAACGGGATTCTAGGATGAAAAAGGGGGAAGGAAAAAGCTCGTCTCTGATGCGAGTAGGATCAAAAGATACAGTTGCCTGCAGAAGCTGGAAACTAGAGCTGCAGAGTCTTCCCACCAATACACCCTACAGGAGATGGAAAGCAGAGGCTTTGCCCAGAGTCGGCTCAGGAGGGTGGTTCTAGCTCTCTGGCTGCCCGATTACAACTGCAGCTCCGAATCCCAGATCTGTGCCTTTAGCGTGATGATCTGGAGTCTGAACTGGGCATTTATACACATTTTTATCGTGCCTATCAGCTCTGGAAATATGGGCCCCTACACTGGTACAATACAACTCCATGTATCATCCACTGCGCATGGTGGTGCCACCAAACTGTCCCCTTCCCAGAGCTCCTCAGTCTTCAACCCATATCCATCAGCATGTCCCTTAGCCCAAGATCATATTATGATTATCATCCCTTAGACAAAATAATTACTTTCCATTTATAGATTGTCTGGGTTTTTTTCCCCCCAATAAAAAATACATTTCCTACAAAGACAGAAATTTTCCCACAGCAGTTTTACTCTCAAAAACCATAGGCAGGCAATTTCTGAACTGTTCTTAAATGACAGAATAAATCCAACGTGGTTTTCTTAACCTTGCTAAAAGAATCACCAACCCGTCTTTTGTCACCTTGTATTCACACAATTCAGCATTAGAACCTGAATTTTGAGCACTTGAAAACTTAACTGAGATTCCTCAGCAGAAGTGAAATCACTGAAACACTCTGTTCATTGTATAAATAACGTTGGAGCAAATCAATCCTGAACTAAGCACCCGTAACTATTGTTAAGATTTAGCTAGATCTTTTACAAAGTGTCACACTTCAGGAATTAGTAGTTAAAAACACTGTTTACATTTCAAGACAAAATACAGAGCAGGAATTAATCTCTATCCATATTCTTATCCATTTAAGTGAGTGATGACAGGTACTATATAAACATCAACATGTGTGATAAACTGAGTTGGTTTTAATTCGGTGATCTGACTGCAGCAGTAATAGTGCTGAAAGGTATTTTGAACGCCAGGCAGATGCAGGCAGTGGCCTGACCAGAGTGAGCCCCGCTCGCCATTGGGTGGCCATGGCTTGCTCCTGCGCGACCGCGTGTGCCGCTCGGCGCCGAGCACACACAGGGTCTGGGTCGTGCCATGCAGCCGGGGCCAGGCACCCGCTGCCCTCACATACCAGAAACTACCACTCCTTTCTCAAAGGAGCTTTGTCTCAGAGGCTGCACCGGCGTGCCAGCTAAATCCCATTCGTGAATGAAAACATTCACCAAGTTCCTCTTGTGTCAGGTATTTTTCCCTCTGTTACATGTCCCATGCTAATTATAGAATTATCTGAAGGGCTTTCTAAGTGATAATGACTGTAAAACACAGTTCAGTGTTGCAATTACATTTCCTCTTTCTATCCTGTGAGGCCAAAGATTAACTGATTTCATCCTAAAATGCCAGTTTTTTTGATAACTTCGTAATGTTTCCTAATCTCTGACTAACTTCCAACTGATGAGTTAACTACTGTAAAATAGGTAACACAAAACCATCTTGGTGAACTCCTTTTCAGCAAAAGCAGTGAATGAGAAAGACAGGGAAACAGCCCGCAAAAACAGCTCGGGTTTACTGCCATTCCTGTGGACACTGGACTAAGTTCTGTACTAGTTTTGATTATAGGAATACTTTAATCGTTTTTCATGACTCCTAATATAGTTCAATGTTTTAATATTTCAAAACTTCCATGCTAACATTTTTGGAATTAAATGTTTCATTTTCATTTGAAAACGTTTTACCGAGGGGGAAAAAAAAAGTTATATACGAAATATTTTAAAATACAAAGGGTCAATATCTAAATGAAACCCAAATGCTTTTTTCTTTGATAATTTGCAAAACATATCCATGTTTAAGTTGTCTCAGATTTGGCACACTTGCTTTCAGCATTTTGATATTTTTGGAATGAGAATATTGATTTCTGGGCAGGAAGCTGGCATCTGGATTTTAGGATCCAGTGACACACACAAGCCAACTGTAGGATGCTCTGCACACACATTTCAGTACTAAGTTCTGTCTTTCAGATGCTTCCCAGTACCACTGAGCAGGCAGTATCCAATAAAGAGAGGTTTCTTCTATTTTTCCTCCTTGGAACTGTGGCAGATGCAGGGAGGAAAGAGCCCTGCTGCCTTCTCCTGCTGCTGCTGGCCCATGGGTGCAGCTCCCTGTGCTGGGATTCTCTCCCAGAGAATCAGACTGATGGCTCGTTCTAGATGTTCGCTCTGGGAACGTGCATTTTGGCCCAATTCTTCCCATGCGTTTTGTCCCAATTCCAGGCAAATTAGACAGCCCCACTGTGCCTGCATTGATTACCCCATTGTTCTGCACAGCGGCAGTCAGTCTGATGCCTCAGGGAAACGTTAGAAATGTGGTGCGAGTCCTGTAAGCTGTTCAGAGCACGAAAAGTAAATCTGACCTATCCCAAAAGAATTGGATTTAGTGCAAAGTAGCTGGTGCATGTGCATATGTTTCTGTCCTTAGATGATTTGGGTCCATCCTTTGCTGTGTGAGAGGTGGAGCAGGGATGCAGGCCCTGTGCAGAGAGGGGGGAACTCTGGAGGATGCAGCTGAAATGGTATGTGGGTTCAATGAATTAATTCAGGCAACTATAGACGGTGGTGGCCAATTAAGTGAAAGGGAGGGCAGAAAACACTATCGCAAGCCCTGTACTGAGGAGTAACACAGATTCTCAGCAGAATAACAATACCATTGCCTTGCACTGCAGCATCCTCGTTAATTCTGCCAGCCTGTCCCCGATAAAATGTGACCCAGCACCTGAGTTACTTGTGCCTGTGTTTTGCACTATCAACTAAACTAGCTTTGACAAACATTCATTAATCCTATAACTGCCTTCCGTGACAGATCAGAGCATGCCCTGATTTGACTTCCAGTTGCTGTTGAAGATCACACGCTGAGTCAGACACAAGTGGAATCCAGGAATCCTGCCTCTGTCTCCTGCGTTACCCACCCCGGACTCCAGCTGGCAACTGATTTCATCAATCATTTCAATATTTAGGGGGTGCCAGTCACCAGGA
The DNA here is from genome assembly GCA_013398915.1 of Dromas ardeola. Lineage (NCBI taxonomy): Eukaryota > Metazoa > Chordata > Aves > Charadriiformes > Dromadidae > Dromas > Dromas ardeola. The sequence goes on from VYZM01006827.1 coordinate 524,580, forward strand.
TGCAGGAGGCACAGTTACCTCAGTGCTTAAGGAAAAGGGAAGAACTGCATTCCCTGCGCATGGCTGTGGGTACCTGTGCACACACAGAGACTTTTCACAGAAACTCCTCCTCACCAGACTACAACACTTCAGTCCTGAACAGAGGGGAAAGCCAGTTCTCTACTGCAGTGGGCACGACTTGTTTCCTTGGTAAAACCTGTAGAGGTATTCCAGCAAGTCCATTTGGAGAGCACTCTGCATTTCCGAGATTTACTGAATGCTGCTTAGCCCAGGTAGGAGCCATCACAGATAAAATGCACAGGGTGCAATTAAAGACTCTAATTTTATTCAGATACGCTGGGGACTTGAAACAAAGTTGTGTAGGTGATCTCAATTACGGCATTTGCTATCTGCTCTGCATTTACTTTGTAACCTAAATAATTCTCTCTTCATATAATTGTGTGTGTGTGGTAGCACTACACGGACTCCTGAAAAACTGTATATAGCCTTCTTCATGTGCCACGGACTTTCTGTAAGTACCTAGCAAATATTTGTACCCAGGTCTGGGCGAGGAATGTGAACGTTGTGAGTGTTAGCCAATGCACCAACCTTTGGCCTTGAATGACACAACTTCTGCCAGTGTCTCGCTGGTGTTTGTGCCTGTCTGCATTTGACAGAGGGGCTGAAGTCTGGCTGTCTGTCCTTCTGCCCATACTCTGAGTTTATAACACCGCCTACAAGTCTCGAAGCACCTTCCAGGATAATTGAAACACACAGAAATTAAGATAATACACTACCTGAACATGCAAAATTCCCAAGTTCAATAGTGATTATGCTGTGTCAGGATTGCAAGATTTGGTCGTACACGTTGATTATTAACAAGGGTCTTAATTTCTAGATTGATCTGAATAGCCATGTTGATTTTCTAAAACCCAAGATTTAGCTATTTTGCACAATCACTCGATGACCTCCTGCAAGCAGAGATTCTATCAGCTGTCTACCCTCTGTGTTTGCAAAGCCTTCAGGATAAATTCCATCTTGCAGAATATGTAAAACTGCTCTCTGACACCTTAAAATAGACAGTGGTTCTGCCAGACAGATGTGAAACCTGATTATCAGTTGGACATTGTGGGGTTATTACCAATGCATCACTGTTTTTAATTGATTAATCAGATAAGGAAGGTTAGGGGTAGTTTTATAACAAATGGTAATTTTCTTCCTCTCTCATATGGGTACGCCATAGGAAGCAATAGACCACAGAAAATGGCTCCCCCCTTTGATTTTACTGCAGATCTGGCCACAGGAAATGTTGCACATTTGGATCAAGCAGGATAAACAGCAAGGGCTTCCTCTTTTGTGAAATCATCTTTAAGCAGCACCCCTCCCCAGGAAAATAGGTTTTCCACTTTACATAATGTTGCAGCAGCAGTGGTTTGTTCCTAAGTTTTTTCTGGGTAGGTTATGAACTTTACGGCTCTGACCACAGATCAGTTATTTATCATAACAGGAAAGATGAGACCAAAGATATTTCCTAACCTTCTTCTTTGCAGATCAGAGAGAAGCAAGCCAACAAACATTAACGCTTCATGTTCAACTGACAAAGACTATACAGACATATTCAATCCTCTCTTCTAATCATATTTAGTTGAATTCACCTGTAATTTTAAACTGCAAGGAGCAAATCAATATACACAGTTTCACTCGGGTCTCTTCTCCAGTGCAGCATGATCAGTCTTTCAAAAGTAGACATGCAGGTACAAAAAGAATAATTTTGGTTAGAGACAAACTAAAGAAGGCGGTAGAGAAATATCTCATTTCTAGAGAAGACTCCTCCATTTGATATCTATTACAGGTGTTCCTGTGTATCCTGGCAGCACATTAAATACATGAACAATGTCTTTGAAATATTGCTGGAGACAAAAAGCTTTTCCTCATCTAATGAATTTGCCCCTGAAGAATTGCCCCTCAACATCAGGGAGCCTGAAAACACTGAACTCTAGCGGCAGACCTAGCATGGTTTTGATGTTGCAGGAGAATGTTAATAACCGTAGGGAAGCGTGTTCCTACTTTATAGTGCCATATGACAAGGGGCACATAGCTGGGATTGCTCAAGTGACTGCACCACAGACCTAAAGCACAGAGTGTTTCGTACAGGACCAGATTGCAGCACTCAACCACAGCCCCGCACGCCGGAGCAGAGCGGGACGGACACTCGCCTCTCCCAAACTAACCCACCAGGAGCCAACTCACAGCCCTCACCAACAAGCATGCCTACAAGTAAAAGCCTTAAGAAATAGGGGGTTCAGCAGAAGTACCTAAACCTTTACTCCTGCCACCTAGGAGCAGCATTAAGCCCCTCTTCAAATGCTGCTCCACATTGTCACACTCATCAATTGCCCCAGCTCCAGATGAAGAGCTCAAGCCAGAACCTTCACCCTGCGCTTGCCAGCAAAAGTGTCAGTTCCCGGTGTGTTTGCCCTGGGTCTAGGTAGCGTTTTGCTGCCAGTCCTGGAGACTTTGCTCTCAACTCGGTCTTCCATCTTGCCCTGTGTTCAGGTGCCCTCAGCCTGTGTTTTAACAGGTTGTTTCTGGCATGTTCCTCTAGGATGCTGGCCACCACGAAATTCATGGAAAAGGGAAACTCTACTGCAGTCCTTCACAGCTCAGGAGATTGCCTTGGGAAGATCTTTCCTGCTCATCTTAGGTGAGAGAAATGCATTGAGACAGGCACACAGGGGTGGTGGATGTCATCGGTTACACTGCAGAAGACATGTCGGACCAAAACGCTGTTTGAAGTCATGAGGCTCTAGCACCGGCTTCAGTAAACTTTGGATCAGATTCCAAATGAATTATTTTTGTTTCCTTTTGACATCAGTTGGGCATTTCCTAGTTCACATGAGCCTGAACACCCAAACAGGACTCGGCAGGTTGGAACTACAAACCATACAAAGAAATTCTGCAAGCCTGAATTTGCTGAGGCTTGCCTCAAACAGAAACGTGGGTGATCTGCAGCTGATGGGGCGTAAACCACAGACTGCTGGCTGTAAAGCACATACTGCCATTTCTCCATCCCTGGGCATTAGCCAACACATGTAAGAAGACAGATATTGAAACACTATCTTGACTTTAACTCAATTCAACACAATGCCCAACTCAACAGAAAAACCTGTTTCCTTGCTGGAAAGAACATCAAGAGAATATAAGTAATTAGCACTTTAAAAAAAACTTTGAGTAGCTCTCAGCAGACTCGCCTCTGTATCTCAAGTAAGATTAACACTTCCAGAGACTGAGAAGTATGGTCTTTACCAGCCCACAACTAAACTTCATGCCTTGTTCCTGCAGCCAAAGCTAGTCATAAAGGCTGTGGCCATCCTATTGTGTTTAGAAAATCCTTTTTAATTAAGATAGATAGATAGATAGATAGATAGATAGATAGATAGATAGATAGATGAGCAGCAGCAATTAAATTTAAACTCATTTGTTCCTGAAATTACTGCATTTCCTCTGAACGCAAGTCTGGCTGTTATGCAAATATCTGAAATTACTCAGTTTAATCCTTTAAAAGGAATTCTACTTTGTCTAGTAAAGAAAACTTGACTGCTGTCCTTTTTGAATCAAGACCTCTCTGTTTAAGCAGAAATGTCATTTATAATAAATACAGTATTGGTGGAAGAAAGACAAATCTATTGTCTGAGAAGAACAAGCTATTTAAATTCCACAATGATGGAGAAATTGAAGGGAAAGAGGTGGCTGAGGGGCTTTGTGAATCGCACAATGCCTCGAGCACCGCAACGAGTCTAGAAAATAATAGTGATCTGCTTAGGGGTTGTGTCTGTTTCAAACAATGATGACAACTCTTCCAGTCTCATTTTAGTACTGTTGCTGTTATGGAAACTTCCCCTGTCCTCATCAGCTCATTTTGTGTCTCTACAACACTAATGAATCACAGCTGACACTTCCGGGGCTCAGCCTCTTTTGAAGACATTTGCTTCCTTTGTAAGCTCTTTGGTCAAGCCTGAAATCTTATTTTCAGAGGCTGAGTGAATAGTATGAAGGGAGTTTTGAGGATTAATTGAGAAACACATGAAAACAGCAACAACTGTTACAGTACTGGTACTTCTACCACCGATATCTTTCTAAATAATGCCCTTAAATTTTTGAGAGGCACTCAGCTGTAGACAAAAATAAAATAAATACAAATAAATAAAATAAATTCGGATTCCCCTCTCTGATCTCTTGTGTACCTGTTGTCCGCTTTGCTGGGACTAAGTCTAGAGCATAGGGAATACTCTTACCTCTCTCCTGATGAAAATTTGTACGGGTACTCATAAGGGCTCAGGGCAAGAAGTATTTCTATTGGTGGTTTGGAGCACTCTTAGGTACTTGATCATTTAAATCACTTTTGCAAACAAGACTCACTCTCCCAGGGATTAGATCCACAGGAGACCATTGTAATGCTGACTTAAGAGCTCAACCATCCCGCAGAAGCTGCAGCCCTGAGTACAGCTCCCTACACAATGCCTCCAGAGACACAGACACCAAGGAAGCATGAGTGTGCAGGGAACCCAACCATCTACAGTAACCTATAGTAAATGCCAAGAAGACAGACATATCTTTGACCCTAATAACATTGCATGCTTCCCTCTGGACTGCAAAGACACAGTGCCCACTGCCCACGTTCTTGCCTGCAGGTCAGTACTGTAACGACGACACCAGCCCTTTCTCCCAACCCTGGCAGGGGCAGCGTCTTTCCCTTCCCTTCCTTAGCTCAGTGGTTACAGCACTTGTCCAAGATGTGGGGGGCTGGAGTCACCTCCTTCCTCTGCCCAAAGGGAGATGTCCCTCTGGGTGCACCCACCACCCACCTCCTGGGTACCTGAGGGAGCTGGGGAGATCCTGCTCTGAACTCAGGAGCAACACTGGCAGTCTTGAGTGTGGGGCATTGCATGTGCTGCAGAAGAGATGCTGCCAGCGCCAGCACAGCCAGTGCTCTGCCCGGTCCTCTGGGGGGACCTTCAGCTGAGAGCTCCCTAAGGAATGGCAGCACCACGGCACCGAGCACTCCTTACAGCTCCCACCTCTGCTCGCTGAAATAAGGACACCTATGGCTGCTGGTACACCCTCCTGGCTGAAAGAGCAGCGAGATGGTGGTGCCAAGGGTGGATCATGCACTGCAGAGGGATGGGATGATGGGATGGGATGGGATGGCAAGGCAAGCAGCATGCACAGCAGAGGAGCAGCTCTGTGCAGTTCAGGTGTGTGTAGTCTGACTAGAGCTAACTAATATACAACCCATTTCTGACTCTTAATGAGGGTGAAAATTCTCTTTCAGCATTTTTACAATTATTAGGCCTCCAGGAGTTTTTACTGGAAATCACTGACAAGCTCCTGTCACAAGCATAGATAACTCAGTGCGCAATGGCAGAGTTTGGCTGACAGTTTTATTACACTCCTGAGCCCAACAATCAACTGCATTTAAGGCCAGATGACTCTCCTGTTGTACATCCATATATGCTTCACAGTACAGCTGTAAACAATAGTGAAGGCCTCTACAGGAAATTAGATTTGCAGATTTCAGCTTTTAGAGGTTGGGCAAATTAATTTGATTATTTAGTGCTGATCTCTCACTGATGCATTTTGCATTATGCATTCCCAGGGACCTATCCAAAGTGAGACACACAATGTGAGATTCAAAGTCCTATTGTCACCCTAATTGTAATTCTACTCTCTTTGAAACCTACTTCTAGCAAATCATTCAGTTATGGTTTTCATGAGCTCCAATGCCAACAAAATACACTTATTCACTCGCCTTATCAAACAATGCAATGACAGAAAGGGCACAACATGAATTTCTTCCCGGTAGAACTATATGCTGTGAGCATTTTCATTAGCACTCACCCACCAGATGAAGCTGTCCCCATAACTCAGGCTAAATGACTCCCTTCTTTCTCAGAATTTTGGAATGTATGTTCCATTTCAATTCATTTCTTCCTACTTGGACTCTAATGAGCTCCGGGGTGCAACCCAGTGGCCTCTCCAAGGCATGCTGGCTGTCCAGCTCGGTTACTTCACCCAAAGGCCTTTTATTTTTTTCTCTCAAGGTTATTAGCTTAGATGGGCATGTAAAGGGAAATAGACATAATAATAATAAATAAAGGGAATATATCCATTGCTATATACATAAAGGTTGAAAGTAAAAATCAGACATGCTTTTTAAAAATCTATTCTCACACAATCTAAACTACCAGTGACAGCATGCATATGGCAGGAGTAGATATCCTGTCTTGTACTTTTACTTCTAATTCATCTACACACAAGCTTGTACCAGGTCAGTTAAACCAGTGAAAGCTTCAATTTAAAAGCAGAATTTGTGCCTTAGGGTCCATCCTGATTAGGCCCATCAGCTGATTTAAGCTAGACCCAGAAGACTGCTTCAAACGATGCTGCAGGCAGCATTTTATACAAAATTAACAATAAAGTTATGTTTCATTTCCAAATCGGTTTCAACTGTGAATTCTTTATTTTCCACATATTTTCACAAAATTCCGGTATTTCCTAGATAAAGTGAGCTCTGCGTAACAGCAGTCTGTCTCCTTGCCTCTCTAGGAGTAAATTGGCCATGTGGCCTTCACCACTCTAGAAAAACGACAGCGAAGATTCGAAGATTGTCTTGGGGCCAAAGAAGTCTTCTGCTCGACTTGGCCTTGTGCTGTCTGTCACTGACCACCCGCAGCCCCGGGACATTACGTACCAAAAGCAAAAGAGCAAGAAAGACCCAGTGGGGTTTCAGGTAGCAAACAGCAATTGAAAACCACTAGCAGCAGGGACAGACCGGTGGATGAATATCGATCTCAAAGTACTTAAATTGTATATTCGATATAGGATTTAATAAAGTACAATGTAGACAGCATGAGTGAGGTACTAACTGCTTCATAACAAAGAAATAAGCCAAACCACTAAGACACATAATTTGATTCCATATTCTAAAACTGCGACTCTGATTTATCCCAAAGTGCAAGCCAGTCCACAGATCAGACTAAGAGACAGTAACGAGAAAAAAAGCCATCCAACAGAGACACTAATAACAACCCACAGCACATCGGAAGAGATGTCACATAGCGCTTATGCACTTATGAAATAGTTTTCTAGCTTCAATAGTGAATTACAGGAGTTTAACAAGCAAGTTCAGACCGGGGGGGGGGGG
>VYZM01006827.1:531803-598721 GCA_013398915.1 Dromas ardeola
GGGGGGAAGCCAACAAACCCAAATAGTGCAAAACACTACTGGTGAACTGCTTCCCTAACCAAAGTGACTGTAAGTTACCTAACTTTCTCATATAACCCCTGCCTTAAGTCTTTGAGAAGCAGCTCCAGGAGAACAAATATTTCCATTAAAAAAAAATAAAATCAGTTTTCAGTTTATCTGAAAATGGATTGCCCATGGATCCTGAAAGAACCGTGCCATTTTGGATGTAACCTTAAGAGATCAATGCTGAATTATCTCCTACCTAGGGAAAAAGGAAAACAAAGGCACCGGCAAAGATACTGCAAAGAGAGGGGGAAAGAAAACTTGGTAAACTTTGAAACTCTCTACAAGTGTAACTACTCCTTGCCAGAAAGGCTATTCTGCGGGATAGATGTTGACTGCACGCTTGTTTAGAGACAAAGCAAAGTTCGTAAAATAAAAGAGCTAGAAGTTCACGTCGCTTCTCAGGCAGTAATGTCCCAGTGGCGCTTTGTGCTTCCCATGCTGGCCTGGTGGCAGCGGCGCCTGCCGGGCAGTGGGCAGGGGGAAGGCAGGCGCGTAGCCAGCAGAAGAGGTCTGATGGAGGGATTTAACTTTTAAAATAAAGCAGTACATGCTGCTTTAAAAGCTGAAAGGGAGAGCAAGGAAGATTCAAGAATGGTGGGAAAAGGAGAGAAAGAAAATTACTGCCCTTCCGTTGGTGTTCCTGGGAATACTTCACTTGTTCTACGTAACTAATGTGCAATCCAAGGTGTGGACTGAAGGAAAAGCTATTCTCACTCCATCAGTGAGATTGCATCATCGCCTTGAAAACAGACCAGAATTCCTTCCCAGGAAACATGCACTGGGATTTATTAATTCTCTCCCAAACTCAGATTATGATGAAGTTTACACGGGTTAAACTGGCAAGAACAACATTTCTCATCTTCGAGAGCACAGGAGAGCTGTAAAGTGGGGATTTGTACGGAAAATTCAGCTGTGGTGGAACATGTGAAATTGTGCATATCCACTATCCCTGCGAGGACTGAAAAGAGCCAAAGATTGGCAGGCAGTGAAGACAAAGTAGAGCAAATTCACACCTTGTGTTGTCCCGAGAACTTCAGCATCACACAGAGCAGCCTGTGGGAATGGCTGTACGGAAGTTTGGCTTCAACAAAGTGATGCCCATATGAAGAAGTGACACTCACGTCCTGGGAGCTGTGCTGGGCTGCAGGTGTGCTCCTGGAGCCATCCTGCCTCGTCCCCTCCGGGGCCAGAGACAGCCCCGGTGCCCGTCCGCCCAGCCTCGGACCCCCCCCGCAGGAGCTCTGCCGCAGCCTGTCCCAGCCCGTGCAGAGCTGGGGGCACGTGGTGCGACACCCTGATACCCACGGGAAGGAAAACCCTCCGTGCTTTTGCAGCGTTGCAGGTACATGGGTCATTTCAGATAGGAGGTGAGACACTTGTCTCCTGCTTCACAGTGCCATATACAGGGTTTTTATTTTCTTTTCTTTTAGCTGACTTGGGCCAGGGTCAGCCAAAGTACAGCCTGCAGCTGCTCCCTTCTTTGATTATTGATGAGGATTAGGATTTATTTTTTATATACAGCTCTGTAGGTGTGCAAGACATTTCACACAAATATACAGGGACAGGGCTCTGAAGAGTTTATACAGCCCAAACAAGTCGCAGCACAGCTTGTGAAGACACAGATACGATTAAAGGCTTATTGATATAAGCTCCATGTGTATCTTATTAGGTGGACAAAACGTAAGTTGCTTTGTGTGGCCTTTTTCTGAAGGGCAAAGGGTCATTTTTATGCATGACACTTTAACCTTTTATTATAGCAATCCACGGTTTCAAAGCCTAGCTCACAGGATTCCCATATCCAAGCTTGGTGAGGTGATTTGCTTCAAAAATAGCTTGTGAAAAGGTTTAATTCAGATTAGCACTTGGGAAATAAACAGTATTGGGTAAAGGGCAGAAGATGGCCCTTTGCTCTTGCTCCAGAACAAAGCGTGGGTTTCTCCAGCTTTGCCTACAGGACTTAGTAACTAGCTACAAGGATGTGGGACTACTTTCCCAAGCTTTCTAAGCCCTTTATTCTCCCAGGAATAGTCCCAAGGGTTGGGCAAAGAGAACAATAGGATTTGCCCCAAAACACATAGAAATGGTGTTCTTGTACTTAAAAAAAAAAAAAAACCCACCACCAAACAGAAGAACCTGTAGTATGCTTTCTTCTGCTGCGTTACCTCCCTGATGCTGGGAGCTCATTTAGGGCTAGAGCTACACCCCAGTGCCTTTCTGTGGCTCTCGGCAGGCGTCCACAGTCACCCCATTTCTCACTCTGGTTCTTCCCTCCCTCTCCCCGTGGATTGGGGTGCAGAGACAGAGGCAGCCTCACGCTGGGCATCCTCACATCATCCCCTGTGCACCTGAACATGGGAAGACCTTCTGTAAACTTTCAAATAAGTCTTTGCTGAGCTGGTTTCCTAACATCCACTTGTCTATTTTACTGCCTGTGCCTCACCGTGACACTGCGTCTGAACCAAAACATGAATAAAGGGATCCTTCTCTTCATGCTTTAACAATGTGAGCGAGTTTTCAATGGCACTGTTTTGTCTAGTTCTTATGTAAGCTAACTGCAATATTCTTTGAGTAGGTGTGTGTTGAAATGGGATAAGATCAGCAGTTACCTAGCTATTCAAACACAGACTCCGACAGACACCTGACGAGGGATGCCGGGGCACCCAGCTCTGGCGGCAGCTGCACACAGAGGTGCTGCGCGGCCGATAACCAAGGCTTGGAGCTGCCATTCGCCCCTGGCTTAGGGGGCTCAGCCCGAGAGGTACGCAGCCCTCTTCTCAGAGGTGGTAGGCAGCGCTAGCTGGGAACAAGGCTCTGGAAAATAAGCTTAACACATCCTATGTGTCTCACAGACACTAAGGAGGAGTTGTCACTTTCGAAAACTCCACCCTGAACCGTCCCCAGTACGTACCAGTACACACCCCAGTAAGTGAAAGGAGGACAATAAGTTTAAGCCTCTAATATATGTTTCAAGGGGGCTTTAAGAGGCTTTGGGGATGAGCATCCTGTCAAAGCAAAATTTATGCTGAAGATGAAAGAAACACCTAAGGTTCAATAATGACCACTTCTGATGATCACTGGAGCATGACTGCAGCTGACTGCAGGAAGACTTGAATGATGGAGACCAACACAAACTCTCATCGAGATAATCCTCAGGACCCCGAGTGAGATGTGCCAAGGCCAGAGGCTAACGACAAGCAGAAGAATCAGCACAGGAATATGGAGAACTAACTTGGCATACTTGGGAGCCATTGAACAAGCAATGCTTACCATCGAAGACCTCTAACATTACTGAGGAAATTTATTTGTAACCGGTTATCCAAGGGGTCCCAGAATTGATAACATAGCCTAGCAATATTTTACGCCAACATGCAGCAATAGGTATCCAAGAGGACAGCTATACCTAAAGAACAAAACTGGCAAGACCAGACTTACAGCCTTGCACAGAGCTATCACTGCAAGATACACAGTGCTGTCCGTGATGTTTCAGCAAAACGCTTTCTGACTCTGGAGCCTTCGAGTCAGCAATATTTACTGGAAAGGATGCAAAAACGGATGTCTTGAGTAGAAGCAAATCTACAAACCAGCCTTTCAGCTAGTGAAAAAGGGCACTGATTAATGAGCTGGCATACACAGGCAAACTTTTTATTCCATCAACTTTACAGGTTGGCTAAATGCCCCCAAAATTTTGCAAATCTTGATTGCTCCTTGGGGACTGTCTCTGTCTGGGTAGTTTATTTGTTTGTACGTACATTCGGTAACTAAGGTCAAAAGTTTTATAGCAGCAACTGTCTCTGAACTGTTACTTGGCTTTGATTTTTCAGCTATGGCACTGAGACTTTTATGCAATATTGTTAATAATAGAAATGCACTTTGTTTTAGTTTTAACTAATTATAGATTTGCCTGATGCAGTATTTCATATGCATGGGTAAAAGGTAATTGTTATACCCTTATAAAATATAAAGATTAAATTCTGCCTTTAATTACATAGATTTCACTGGTGCTGCAGAGGATTCAGTGATATCAGAATTCATCTACAATAATGGTTTAGACATGAGATTAGGCAAAATACCTATTATTTGACGTCAAATCATAGTGGCGCAAACATACTCTACAATCTTTAGAAATGACTGCCTGGGCAGCCCCACAGCGGAGTTTGAACAGAAACAACTGACTCCAAGCTGCAAAATTCACATCACTAAATTTGATCAGTGTAAGTACTGTGCAACCCAGCATCCGCCCCTGCATTTACAAATTCAAAGCCATTCTTATTCCACCCAATTTCCAGCCCCATTCACAGCATTTGAGAAAACTTGCACAGAAGAGTTCTGTTCATGTAAGTTTTAAAGAAACGTCCAATCACAACATTGCAGGCTCCTTTGATTTTCTAAAGCACATGTTTGTAAGCCAATAAAATTATTTGATATCATCATGCACTTTACACTTGTTATGCATACGCAGGGCAAATACGGTCTATGAAATCCGGGAACAGAGATGATGCCATCTATTTAGGTGGCCCTTCCTTTACAAATACTTAATAGAAGCAGCAAAAGTCTGACAACTGTCTACTTGGTCTTCTGGGGCAAATGTTCACAAATAACCCTAAGAAATAACATCTGCAGAAAGTGGGAGTTTCATGAACAGAAAAATAGATAAACTCCCTGTGCAAATGATTTGCACTTAACAATATTGCAGACTTACTGATGGGTAGCTCTATTTAAAATTTCCATCAATAAGCTCAGAGGGAGGAAAATAGTCTTAAATACTGAAGAAAGCAGATGTTTTCACCTTTAATATAAAGTGCAAAAAGAAGCAACACCACAAGCATCTACAACAAAGGGCCCCTCTGGGCACAATGCCATCATCACCACTGCTTGCCATTATCAGCGTACGTTTGCAAGAATTATGATGTTCAGGTTCCATTTTGAACTCCCGTTCATCTGAGTGTATAAACTTGTCCTTTTTCATTTTCTTCAAACTGAAATTTGGCAGAGGAGTGCTGGTGGGTGGGGAGTTTTTGGAAAGATTATTATTTTTAAAATTTGGTCTTTTCAAACTGTTCTAAATACAGCAGTGGGGAATATGCTCTGAGGAGCAATGCTGTTGCACGTCTCTCAAGGGAGGGGTATTGACAATTAGATATTGTCAGTCTCTTATTCAGTGCAAGAGGAAAACAAGCACTCGCGTTTCAGGCTGGCTCACGAAAGGCCTCTGGCCCAGCAGAAATGATGAGTTCAGGGTGATGCTGTGGGGCCGGGAGGCCGGGAAGCCGTCCATCATGGGTTCCCAAGGGTGGTCTGCCGTCCTCTTGCAACACACACAGCTTTCGCATATGGCCCGAACAAGATCTGGGGGCTGTGGCTGTCCTCTACAGAACCAGCTGATTGTCAAGCAGCAACCGTAGGGTCTCCTCCAGCAGCTCTGGTTTGGGGTGAAAGTCTGGGCACTCGGGATCTGCCAGCCACCGAGAGCCCAGCCGAGCCTGCCCCTCCGGAGCAGTCAGGCATTTTGGCAAGTCTCACAGCTGTGTATTTCAGACCCCTGGCTATTTCTCCAGCCCTTCCCATTACTCCACATGACAGCAAGAATCCTCTGCAAGAGCTGGCCCAGGAGTGCAATATTTCCAGAATCAAGATGGATTTCTGCTTTCAAGAGCAGCAGAGGCAGCACACAGACTGACTCCCGGTGTGGGAGCTGAGCACAGACGGGGACAGCAACCAGGGGCCAAAGCGGCAGACAGACTCTGTCTCCAGGAGATGCGCTCCAGAGGGAATATCAGAAGTTAAATCTGAGCGAGGAAGAGGGGGTAAGGAGTGATAACCAACAATAGGGTTGAGGCAGCCTAAACGCCAATTATGCAACACTAATCCCCTGTTAGCATTTTTCTGAGCACGTTATAAAGCCCACAGCTACACGTCCTCATGTACCAGCACATCACCTGCCTCATCCACCACGCAGTCCCAGAAACCCCAAACACAGCCTGCTTAGAAGGAAACAATGACCTTCCGTTCACTTGCATGGATCCCAACTCATTTGCAAATCGTGTTTCTTCACTTTTTCTCATTTTATGCCTTCCTGCACCATAATCCCCAGAAAGATGCTACAGATAACGATAAATGCAGTGCAAGTGCTTGCCAGGGGGCTAACGCAGGGCAAAATGTGCCATTGTGAAGAGCTGAACGCTTTTAGTTACATGCTGCAAGACCTCAGCCTTCCCTGGACATTGCAGGGTGGTATAATGGCCTTAATTACTTTGGCCCAGTGGAAATGTTCCAGGGCAACTGGAAAAAATGGCCTTTGGATCAGGCCCTTATCCCGTAGTTGCCACACCTGCCTGCTTGCCAAACCCCAAAGTGTTCATTCAGCTCCAGCCTGGAAAGATGCCACAGACCTAGAGCTAACCAGAAAAGACAGGGGCTTGAAATTCACGACAGAAATTTTGAAGAACTTAATTTCCAATTATTTTAAAGAATAATGTATAAATGGATCTTTCTATACATTTATGCTGATTTGGGTTGGATTACGGGGGAATTCCTAATGCACGCTTATTGCTATATACCGTAAGGTACCTTTGATCCGTCCTGTTCTAAAAAAAATATTCAAATCATGCACAAATTGAAATGTTGGCAAGCTGATCCTTTCAGCCCTGAGAAAAAGTGACTGTCTTCACGCCTGCTAGTATCTCACTGGATTCAGCAGGTTTGCTCATTCGCATTTGCAGGACTGATTTATTTGTGTACCGTTTCATAGTACATTTAATTTATCAGCTGCACAGCAAATACGATACAATTACCTAACAAGGACATGTAAAAAAGTAGGATACGACATGCAGCTCTATCTATATTTCTTGATGCGCTTTTTAGAAACTAATGCAATAACAAAGCCATTTTGATGAAGAAACTTTTTCTGACTCCTTCACATAAGAGAAATAACTGGCAGGCTCTTATCTGCTCCATCAGAAGAGTGCTCCTGGAAACAGGACAGTCCGTGGCTAGAGATAACACATCGTGGAATCTCCTGCACCTGCTGGGCTGCAGCATCCGCCCTCTGGGTCACATCTAAGTTATGGCGATAAGAGATAGTCATTCCTGTCCCCGCGCAGACCGGCATGCTCTGTCCCGCAGAGCAGAAGTGGCAGCAGTGGCGGTTTCCAGCTGCTCAAACAGTTTGAAACCCTTTAAGGGCCTGGTTTGGAGGTAGAGATACTTTCCAGTCACTTGCCTCAGACAAGTGTTCGTGTAAACCCCGCGAGGAGGCGGCAATCTGTTTCTGGAAGTGTATTCCACTATGGAAAACAAACAGCACCTACAGCTGATATCCCAGGGAGACAGGTTCTATGCTAGCGCCAGGAGCTAACTAGTGAGTCGTTCCTATTTCAAATTACTGACAAACCATTCACTGTATTACAGTCACACTGGGAACTAGCACCAGGTGTGATTTATTTTACAATACCCAAAGAGGAGCTGTTTTAATCCTGGGAAAAATATACCTTTTACATCCCTTCCCGCTTCCACCTCTGCTTCCCTATTTCCAGCACGCAGATGGCAGAAGTCTTCACAGCGGCTTCTTGGATCACCAAACTTTAGCTGAAGAAATCAGTGCTTTTAGTAGATAATTGTCCAGGGTTGTAACTGTCACACAAAGCATGCCATAATACGGATGAGGACATGGTTCATCATCAGTTGCCCTTAACCACCCCATTTCATTTGAATTAGACTGAACCCAGTGCCCCTGCCCTGCAGAAATTGCAGATCGTGCCCAATGACACAGTGCCCGCTGCAAGCTCCGCTTTCAACCCGACCAAAAGTGAGGTGGTAAACAGGAGACATGAGCTAAGCAGGTACAGTTTTGCATAGCCGCTTCCTAGTCACGTCCCAGCATCCAATATGACACTCGGAACAGGGCTGATTTAAAGATTTATTTTGAAAAGGTAGGGAAATTATGTGATGATCTCTTTAAATCTGGGCAAAAAGAAAACACTCCCTGCATTATATTTTTGCTCTGCTCTGAGGGCTACCACCCTGCTGTTCTAGCTATGTGGAAAGTCAGAGCGCTCCTTCTGTTCTAACATTTATTTTCTGCATCCTTGTTTTATTTTTAACGGCTTAGAACAGAAAGAAACGCGTTATCGCATGACTGTCTAAAGCAAATAGTACATTGTGGTTTTGGGCTTGGACACTTGATCATGTAACTTCCCAGCAGCAAGTACTGTTCTCTCTGTAGGGCGCTTCTGGTAACTCATCTCCCCTAGTGAGAAGTAAGGAAAACTGTCACCTAGCGAGAGAAACAGCGATTTCTTGCAGCCCTCCCAGTTGAGAAAAAGCAGAGAAATGACAATAGGCTGCAATTATTATACAAGACATAACGCTGCCCAGAGAGCAGCAGGCCTTACTGATTAACACCAGCGCTGGGCCTTGGACAACTGAGGCAGGGTCCTGACCCGCTAGAGGCTGCTGGGCTCCCCGGCCAGGCCTTTCGCTTTTCTGCACTGCGATTTCCCAGCCCGTGAAAAGGAGTGTGCTGTGGTTTATTTTTAAGCATTTCAGCAACTGACATACTGTACCTCAAACTCCTTAAATGGTTACATCATTTTCACTGCTATGAAAAGTTCACTAAAACGGCATTTCAAAATCCCTCTTTATGTATTGTACTTTCTGTTCTCAAGTCTGACTGTGGTTTGACTTCTGGCATCTCAAATTCGGGCTACTGTGGCTGTTTGACTTCAAACAGCAACTGCTAATGAACACAGATCTTCTATAGATTTGAAGGGGCTGCACAATCAATGGAAACACAACCAGTCCAGCTTTAAACAGTGGTCTATACTTCGTTTGTGTAGGTCCTGCTTATCAGTGGCTACTCCTTTGAGAATATTATTAAGACTTTGTAAAAGTACAAGTGCCTTTTTCAGACGCAGCATTCATTTGAACCTCTTAAGAGAGGTTTCTGGGCCCAGACTGATGAAGAAAATGCATGTAAAGTGTTAAAAACAAAATAAAAACATTTTTAAGAAAAACTGTACTTTCCATCCTTGTGAAAGACACCATATAGCCACATTCAGCCCGTGTGCTATTTGCTGATTATTGCCAGTTTAGTCAGAAGCTGATAGATCTGTTTCTGTTACCAAAAATTACCAGAACCTGGCAAATTATTCTGGTGACAAGAGTATCTTCTGCATGCATTGTCCTGCCGATAGCTTGGGTTTTCTTAACTATATTTGATATTAAATATATTAATGTTAGAAACTCATCAAATAAACCGGGTTTCTCCCTTCTGAGTTTTGCCATATTTTCTCAGTTTGCTGCTGTGAAACTGCAATAAATGGGCTGTAGAGCAGCTGAGGCAGCGGTCGCAGACTGCGAGGAGACTCGACGGCAAAGGGAGGAGGAAGAGACTATTACAACACATACAGAGAGAAATATGGCCAGGATTCGATTCAGCTCAACTGCAGCAAAGTTAGCCAAGAATTACCAGAAGCTGAGAAACATCACAACAACCCTGCACATACTTTAAAACAAGCAGAAGTCAAGGGGATGTTCAATAGGGACAACACTGAGACAGCCCCTGTAGGCAGGTACTCTCACCGTGGGTGAGCAGAACGATTCTTACCGTTCTGAGAGCTGATAAAGGCATTATAAAACCACTTTACCATGCTAATAAGGAACCTTTATACTGCGGGAGCAAAAATATCTAATCCTTCAGCATCTGTTCACATGATTAGCGTCATCGATTATTCATGCGGTCTCCCAAGGAAAGACCAGATGGTTTATTTGCTGGGTTTGAATCCCTGATTTTTAGCTTAAATCTCTGGCCCTCTAGTAAATGAAGTGAAGGAGTCATGCAATTAGCAATCCAGCAATGCTACTAGGAGGTATGCAGTACATCTCATCTTCTGCAACTGGGTGCTGCTGGAAAGTCCAACACATCACAAAGATGTTACATACTTTCCCTCAAGAAAAGCATTGTGCTAATGCAGCTGAATTCACCAACTTCAAGTCAAGCAATGGCCACTTTTTGTGCCCCCACTTCCCCTTTTCCTGCCTGGGACCTTTGACTAAACGAAGGGTCATCAGCCTGCATGCTAAAGGCAGCTGCTCCTCAGTACCAGCAGCGCAGGATAAGCACCCGCTACGTGGATCTCACTAAAACGGGGCACAACCTATTCTGTGCAAAAGCATTCCACATACGAGGGTCGATCACTTTAGCTCTAAAACCACACAAGCAGCGAGGGGGATTCAATCACTGAACACATCTTTCCTAGCCATTATTTTCAACTGTTCTGTGACTGAGCCATTGCCTTGCTGCACCAGCTGTGGTGCAGCTTATCTTTCAGCTCTACTCCCCACCCTACCCTTCACCACAGCATCTGCAGTCATGATTTTCTCTACTACAATTGACGTAATCCTCCCCTTGTCTAACACCCTGATTTCAAATGTAATCACATCAGAGCTGCAGCAACAAATTTGCAGTGAAATGTGAAAACTAAGGAACTGCAAAGAATTACTTGAAAGTATTGTGTGAAAGTAAGAGCAAAAAATGGATCCTGCTGCTAATAAACAGCGAACATTTCAAATCTGTATGGCTTCTATTATTTGTATACTTCTGTTACCGAAATCAGAACAGTGTCTTCCAGTAAAATCTGGTCAACTAAATGACTCATATGACTTATGAAGTGACCATGGATCGCTTCTGAGCTGCATGTGCTCACAGGGGTTCTTGTGTCCGAGGGCAGATCAGAAGAAAAGGAGAACTGAAAATGGCTGACTGTAAAGATGGCTGCATGCTGCACTTCCTTATTTATACTGAAATAACATAGAAAACATTATTAACCATTTTAAACTTCAAACGACGCAACGCCTAGGACGCGGAGAACCAGCAGACAGGCACACAGGCGCACACACTTCATTCACGCTACTCCTGCGCGGGAACCAGGCATTGCACGCACACGCAAAAGGGCTTTTGCAGTCAAGTCTTCAGCCCACACACGAGCCTCCCACCGCTGGCAGGGACAAGCTGGGTGCCCCGAACACAGGCAGCCTGAGCCTTCCCACCGTCCTCTTTACGTTCAGGTACTGCCTCTGCCAGATTTCCAGTTCCAAGCTGAGGAAAAACGGAAGCTAACAGAAAAACATACCTACGCATTGAAAAATCAACATTTTCAGGTGATTTGGAATGGCTCCAGTGCTGGTGCTCAGCCTTTAACACCTGACCTAAGCCTGCTCTTGGGTCACGAGAGAGCTCGCCGATTGCAAGGTCAGGCAGGCAGAGCAAACGGAGAGGAGTCGCCCCAATCGCTCTCCAGTTCCCCAGATCCCAGAGCTCACTGGTTCTTAGCAATAGCCACTACTCGGAGCCATCTCACAGGTCTAAAATTCCAGCTCCAAAAATAGAAGAATATAAGAATAGCACTGATTGAGCAACGCGCAAGTGAAACTATTTTTAAAGACAGACAGTGTGTGACTGAGAGAAATGGTGAGCTTAGAAA
The DNA here is from genome assembly GCA_013398915.1 of Dromas ardeola. NCBI lineage: Eukaryota > Metazoa > Chordata > Aves > Charadriiformes > Dromadidae > Dromas > Dromas ardeola. The sequence goes on from VYZM01006827.1 coordinate 543,350, forward strand.
TGATGAAGTTTTCACAGAGGAAAACCTACAGAAATTGCAGCAGAGGAGGGAAGCTTAGAACCACCAGCACCCACTGGCCTCCAAGAGGAAGAATGACATTTGTTTTGGGAGAGTAGGTATTTGAAGGGTGATGTGCACTGCTCCTGGCTTTGACACGGAGAAAGATCACTGGGGTCCCTAACACAAAAGCTACAGAGGACTGAATGCTGTGCAAATCCTGAATCTCTGTGCATTTTTTCCTGTAGGGTAAAATCTACTGACTTCATTGGAACTGCTAGGTTATGAGTGAGCGTAGATCTAAACCCACAGAAGAAACATGCTGTGTTCCGAATTTTAGTCTCTGAATTTTCGATACAGATTTACATCCTCACTCTTTAGAATGCCAATGAATATAATCAGGAGAAGCTTTAAAGAGCATGAGTTTGCTTGTTCATGGTACACAGCTGAACTTTGCTTCCTACAGAGTCTAAGCAATTACTACGATCAGCCCAATCCTCTGTGGGAGGTGAGGGTCAACATGAAACATCTAATTTCCTGAAAAACAACGTTCTCCCTCTATATAACTCTGGAAGAAAAATTCTGAAAATAATCTAGGCCACGCCATGAATTCTGCACAGGAAGAACGGCCCAAAGATTAGTTTGCCTTTCTCCCAAGAGATACCCTGGAGTCTCAAGGATTTCTTACACAGCACCCCACGGAACTGAGTTGTCACAGGACAGTACCACCATGAACAGAGCCAGCAACGCGGATGTTACTTGTACTGCATCTCGCAGTCCTGTGCCACAGCTGAGAATTTTTCATGCTATTGTATGCTTACAAGAGAGAGCAATCAGCAGCTAAAAATAATGCACACACTGAGGCACAGAACAGAAGAAAATATAAAACAATAATCACGGAAATAATGGGAAGGTTTAAGCCAGGGGAAAAGCAGAATTGAATTCTTTGTTTCTTCCAGAGAAGGCAAAAGGTACTTAAAATTCACCTGTTAAGCACACTTAAGGCCACATAGGCTTTCTCTTCCTGACCTTACTTAACCTCAAAGTTTTCATCATCTTGCTCAACCCTGCAATCGCCTATTGTAATAAGGGGCAAAACAAACTCCTCTTCAGAGCTAAAGTCATGCAGAGGAAAATTATAGCTTCATTCCTTTGGAAAAACACTAGCAGATTGTTATCTTGACACTGATTATGAACAACACTGTGAGCATGAAGGATAGGACTGAACTGTTTCCTCTACGACCTTACCACAGCCCGTGCTGCACTGCACAGGGTGCTGCATCGAGAGGAGTCGTTAAACAGGGACAAACAAGCACGGCTAGAGCAAGGTCAGGGCTGAGGCACAGAACCACAGCACAGCTGGCACCAAAATGCATCAACCGCTCACAAAGACACACTGGTCTAATTAAAATGAGTTTAAAGCTGATTCAGTGAGTGCTTTTAAGGCTACTTAAAATTCATGTAACATAATTTACTGTGGCACCCAACTAGATTAAGATTCACTGATAAGGGCTGTTTTAAATTGAGTGAAGAGCATCTAGGCTGGGAAAGAGAAAAGAGAAGGGTGTTACATCCGTTCAACAAACTGGACTTTTGAGTTTGACTAGGAACAAACTATATTGAATGAGGGTCTCACGCACCTGAAGAGCTTTTGTTTCCCTTCTCAACCAGCTTCCTCTGCCTCACCTACTACAACATCTCCATGCACAACCCAGGGTGGCCAAAAGGGGACTGGGATTTGAGAGCACAGTATCTTCTCCCATACAGCCAGGTGTAGATGCTGATATACTTTGGGAGTGAGTGGGGAAAGAAAATTTATGCAGTACTCCGAGTTAGTCTCAGACTATAAACTTCCGTTCAACTTTCTTAAGCCACCTGGAAGGCAAACCTGGGGCTGCACTGCATTCGGACAGTGCTAAAAGTGGCAGATAGGGAGCGTCAGAGTATGTGGGGACAATGGGGGCTGCTGGCAGGAGGCTGGAAATGCTGACACAGGTTGCAGGACATGGGAAGGGACGTCCTACCTGTGCATGCCTATGTCCTGACAGTGCAGCATGTGGGAGGTGGGCTCTACATGGGGGGTACTGTGTCCTGAGCACTCAAGGGGTACCGGGACATTTGGAATGCATAAGGGCATGAGCCACTGCTAGTACAGCTGCTGAGAGGTCTGGGAAGCACCATCTAGTCAAAGGCCAGAAGGCAAGAAAACATCACAGCCGAGAGATGTGAAATCTCGGACCTGCATCCCAGAGGGTTGTGTACTCTTGGGCATTAGAAGGAAAGCAGCCCAAGTTTACTTGCCGCCAGCCTGTAGGCTCTGTGGTATAATCTGGTGCTTAAAGGCAGAGCAGTGGCAACCTAGAGACAATTGGACACCCGGGGCTCAAGCTGAACAGGGCTGCACAAGGCACAGCAGCTATGTGCCTAATGCAGCTGTGTGTGGGAGGAAAACAGCGAGATCCCAATGTTTTCTGTCTGTCCTCGCTTTCCCCTCTGTCCCCAGAAATTGTGCCACTTTTGGCATGCTAGATGTAGCGAGACAGCAGCTGGCAGTGCTGTCCCCAGACTTGTCCACTGCTGCAGGCAATCTCCTCCTGAAAGCAGTCGGGACTGGACCCTGTGGGGGTGCTCAGAGCATACAGAGCCTCTGCAGCACCATCGGATCATACAGAGCAGCAGAGTCAAGCTCCTACCCTGCACCCCTAACACCACTGTCAGACCCAGCTATCCCCATTGGCAGAGCCGCAATGCTGTAGCAGAACTAAACTTGCTTGTCAAAATATATTAAGCCTATCGTTCCCCACAATGCAGCAGTAAGCCCTGCTTTGTCGAGAAATCATCTGAAGTCAATGCAAACAGCATAAAAGCATCCATAGCTGACTTGTACTGCCCTTCTCTTAGAGCTCTGGCCTCCTTTAAAAGGCATCTGTAGAAAGCTACTAGCAGAGCTGAGTGATTCACCTCTCTCCCAGCTCTCACTGTAAGGTCATCGAGAACCTATCCCTTTATTCCGCACCTCCCTACAAATCTCCTCTTAAGGATTAAACTCTTTCCCAACCCTTGGAAAATCCAGCTCCAGATGCCTAACCTACATGCATGAGCCCAGTCGATAGGGAGTGGAGGGGGATATCGCATTTGTTCCTCAATTGTTTGAAAGACCAAATGAAGCTGAGTCAGACAAATCCCTTGGTTTCCTCACACTCCACTCCCTTTGCTTTGGGGAGCTCCAACATGCTGGGAGGGGAGATAACGTTTGGCAACAGCAGAGAGGAGTGTGCAGGAGAAGAAATAGGGAAGTCCACCTCCTCAAAATTACTGTAAAATCTGACTCTCAAAGATAGGCTGGTGAGACTGGGAGGAAGCAGAAAAGCATCCCGCCAGGAAGGCTCCATTTGCTCATCAGAGAGCAGAAAAGTTGGTCACTACCAGCGGATGTCTCCTGTTTTGTTATCTCTTCCTGCTGAGCTGCCCAATGGGAGGATGAAGATTTAGTCAGCCCATGGCCTCCCCACTTCCGTATGCTGCCTTCTTTGAAAGAAATCACTCGTTTTCAGCCTGGATATTTTATCCTGCCAGTTGGTGCAACCGGTTCCTGCAGCCCTGGCGTGGCGAGGGCAGAGGGGTTGCAGGCCAACACAAGCCGTGCTCCGGCAGGCCCCAGTGGCCGCCGGCAGCTGGTCCTGATTACAGCAGCCCCCAAGACGCTGCAATCTCATCTCTAATATTGCTCTAATCAGCACTGGGGCCGGCTTGTAACCTGTCCTCAGATCAGGGAGCTATGATTAATTGTCCACGGCTCCCCGTAGGATCTGGGCACAGCTCAGATCCCGGCCTTTGCAGTTTCACTTGAGGCTGACACTCATCTGAGTCTAACGTTGCTGTAATTCGTTTTTCCCCAATGCAAACCAAGACTGTTAGTGCTGCGCATTAAATAGAAAAGATATGAGGACAAAAGTATGTGAATTACAGTAAGTTTTGACTACTGTTCAGGCAAGTTTCAGCTGCCTGTTTACTTTGCTACGGTATGAAGGCCCTGCCTCATAAGGAACCTATAGAACTGGGGCCATACATAAATCAAACCTGAGCAATGCAGGAAGAGTACAGTATGCATTTCTTCCATAAAGGTAACAGTAAATAACCTACTAAGTTAATGGTTTACTGATGCAACTCAGTTTAAGAGGTGGAAAAAAACCTAGGGATGTTTTATCTATGACCCTTGGCTTAGGTCTGAGATACAGCTTTAACTGAAGAGCAAAGGTTAACTGTAATAGAAAATGTCGGCATCACTATAGCTTACAAGCCACATTCTGATATTTTTTTTTTTTTTGTCAAAATGAAAACAACTGCTTTAATTATGGCAACACAGCCATAAGAAGTTGATTGCAGAAAACTATTTGTCAATGTTTCTTCAGAGTACCATAGAAGACAGGAATAGGTGGAAAGAAAAGACTTGGGGAAGGCGGGAGAATTCATATTCGCTTGAAAACTATGAAGAGAAGCAATAGTCAGGAGAGCTTTCATTAATGGGAGAAACATCCTTTTAGACAGAGATAAACACCAGAAAATTCATGTCTCAAAAGTTGTGCCCAGGCACAACTTTCACTATGGGCTCAGTATTATCCTACCAGACAGAGAGTAAGCAAAGACGCAAGATGCAAAAAAATTAGGCAAATATTAGGAACTCTTCAGACAAATGCTGCCCTCGGGTAGCATATAAATGTAAAGGAAAGCAGAACGTAGTGCCTCAGCCCGGGGGCCAGCCTTCCAAAATGCAGCCATGGGGAAATACATACATTTCCCAGCAGAAAATCTAACACACACAGTGTAAGACTGGAGGGTACTGCCATGGCTTTGTTTGACTGGCAACTGCTAATACCTTGGGGGACAGGGAGGGGAGGGAACTCACTCCTGGCAACTAGAAACAGCAAGTCTCAACTCTTGACTGGTATTACAATGCACTAATACTGAACTGGTCAGCTTGCACAGAAATAGCGTGAAATAAAATGACAGTGAGGGCAGCATGAGACACTGACAAGCACCCAAAAAAAAAAAAAAAACCAACACACACAACAACAACAAAAAAAAACCAAAACAGAAAGCAGTCAGTCTCCACTGAGAGGAATATTCATGTGGTTTTTCTGGCATTGTCCTTTGGAAAACACTGGGGTTTTGCTACCCTTTCAACTTCTGGAGTTCTCACAAAACCTCTAAACCAGGTCTTTATTTATAATAGGAATTTTGAAACTATTTTTTGCATTCTTTTTAGACTCGTTCAATTCTTGACCCCAATTACATTGAATAATGTGGTTACAACTAACATAAATATAGTTCTGTTATAAATCAGGACATGTTTGCCTGGAGACAGCCCTTTTTCTTCCCCTTGCTCATGTTCTGCAGCTGTCCAAATACATCCCCGCACTCCCTGAACCTGCAGCACACTGCCACAGCTGGTGGGGGCAGAGGTAATGGGCTGCAGGCTTCCCTCCCCTCCTGCCCAGCCAGCAAGCCAAGGCATGCTCCAATTTACTCTGTGATGCCAAAAGTCTGCAAGAATATGGTGTTCCTATGTGGGGTATTCAATCTCCCTACCAGGGCTGAGGGCCATCCGTATCAGTTTGATAAAGATTCAGTAGCTGGCTGGTTGACTCCCTGGGGCACAGTTCAGTTTTGGCTTAACTGGAGCAAACATCTTACTGCATCTCTATGCAGGGAATAAATGATTCCAGGAACACAACTATAACCGAGTATTCATGGCTTTCCACAGCAGGGATTATTAAAAAGACAGCAGTTGTCATCAGATATCAGTGATACCACATTTGATTAGAATAGGAAATAGAATCTTTGCTGGTATTATCTGCTGGTGAATGCTGATCTTAATTGTCATGCTGCTCTAGTACATCAGGTGTCATATCAACACCAGGGCAGCGAGGGGGATTAGATGCCCAGCAAAGCACTTCCATGATCCCATCTTTCCCACCAAACAGAAGACTTGTCAGGAAGATTTTGTGTTAAATGATACAAATAGCAGAGGCAGCAAACTGATGGAGAAAAAGGGCTCGTCTATCTTTACAGAACTAATTTCTCACCGTGTCCCTTGTAATTCTTGTTTCATCTTCACCTCCTACTGCCAGCTTACCAAAGCAAACCCCTGAGTTATCCCAAGACAAGAGGATCAGCTCTGCCTCTAACATTTTCAGACTCCACTGGAACCCAAAAGGCCAGAAGTGCTCCCGGGAAAACCCATTCTTGGAAGATTCCACCCCAGTTCACTGGAGGTCACACTTGATAAGCATTGACAAGCTTAATGAAACAGTGCGGTTCAACGTCTACCTGCAAATACAAGCCAGCTCAGGATCTGGTCCTTCAAAAGTGTACTCGAGTATAAACTCCTGCTCAAGTCAGTAACACGGTAGAACATCCCTAGAAGGGAGTCTTTAACATCTCATTAAGAGTTTTAAAAATACAAATGAATTTTCAAATGATACTGAAACACCACCAAGCCTCTAAACTGTCACTAGCAAACATCAATTAGGTCAAAAAGAAGAGAGTTTAGCCTTCTGCCTACAATGAGATCCAGAACTCAAATTCCACCATTTGTGGAATTTCTCAGATGTCAACACAGTTTTGCTGCTATCCGAGATATACATTTGCACAGTAAATTGGTGGTAAATCTATTCAAATAGGAGCTGAATCAGGACTAAATTCAGTATGTTTTTATTATTTTCATTTTATTAGGGTTAGGAAATTCTCTGCTTGATCCAGCAGACCTTACTCTAACAATATGCTTGTGTCTCACTGCCTGGAGACACAAACGGCCATAAAGCACCACAGTCCCAGCTGCTTTTGGTCTGAATACCCCATGCATACCTGCCTGGTGTGGGCACGGGGAAGACCCAGCTCTGTGCAGCAGACTCACAGGAACTGCCTGCATCTTCCTACACTGCTCAAGCAAGAAATCAAACTGTGCGCTTCCTGCAAACGGAGCGGTCTCCCCACAGAACATGGCCATCTTCCTCTTACGAGACCCTTGCCTTCATCCCCCACCTTCACCAACAGCTCAGTGGGTAGGGCATTCACACAAAATGGCAGTGTGGAAGGGAAATGGGTTTAATTCCCTTCTGTAATTGAGGAAGGACATAGCTGCTGCCCCACAGGCATTGGAGGAAGGGCTTTCTCAGCGCTGTTGGGACTCAACTTTGCACTGAATCACTAAACAGTGACTGAGCCAGGAGGAGGAGATGGGACAGGGAAAGAGACTATTTATTTCTCAGCCTAAAGCTAAAAATGAGGTGGTCTGCAGAATACATGAACTCCTGCCTCAGCTGCATCCACAAAGCTTAGGACTTTAGCTACAGTTCAATAATTATGGAGTGCACCACCACAAAATGTCCACTTGCCTTGACCTATGACTATGTAGTATTTATGGCTCTCTTCTGTATATTCCCTGTTCACGGATATTGAACTTAGAGATTATTTACTCAGGGCAGATTCTGATTCATTAACACAGAAGAGGAGCTACTTCATGAATAGTCCCACTGAGACTAACTGGACTTTCAGCTTTACTGCCCAACTCTATACCCTCTCATCAAAAGGTTAACCGGGAGTAAAATACTAGAAGATTATTTTTATCCACTGGGGTTTTATTTCAAAATACCTCCATGCTTTCAGAACATTGAGTTTAGAAAGTTCACCCACTGGAGTGCAGTACATTGGCATGAAGTGAAAGTTTGCAGCTACACGTGATCCCGGAAACTCTGCAATACATGCTGAAGTGCAGTATCATAGTTTTGCAATTAGATTCACAGTCTAAAAAAGAACTGAGAGAAACTAAGAAATAGTTCTCCTACAATATGGCAAAGAACTACAAGAATTTATATGAATTTTGCAGATAGCTGCTTCCCAGCCTCTCAGTCATTACCCTGGGCTTAGCAATAGGGAAAAGTCAGGGTGGAGCGAGAAAGCCATCGTGTCCCCTTTGGACACTTTGTAGGAAGTCACACTGGTGAAGTTCTTATCACTAGAGTGGAAACCACCTCTTGGTACCTTGGGAAGCCTGCATGTGCTCATGGTGCTAAATCCTAGTTCCACGCATTGTACCGAGGTGTTACCTGCACTGACACAGAGCCAACATCATGGTAGCTTCAAGCTGCACTAAGTCAGGGCTGCTGCTGCAAGGGGTAGGTCTGACCGCGTCCTCACTTCCCTTGTGTAAGTGCTAATCCCTGTGTGACGGCGCAGGGAGCCAGACCTGGGAGCTGATGCACATGTACCATCCAGCCTGTGTCCTCCACACTGCTGTGCAGGGACTGTGCTGAGCACGGCTGTGGGCAGCGCAGCCAGTGAGACACCTTTCTCGGGAGGAGCCCACACCTGGATTAGCACAGGGCAGTCACGATGCTGCAGGCTCTGCTGTCACGCCAACCTCATCAGTGGGAATGAGATGACAGGGCAGGTGCACCACGGCGTCTATCTGATGTGCAAGGGTTCAAATGGAAAATTAGGTTGCTCTTGTATGCCGTTGTGAAATTCTCCTGAGTTTCATAAACAAACATTTGCATCTTGGACACCTTTTAACGTTTCTTCAGACACCCGTATTGAGCAAACTGGATACATATGTTTTCTTTGTAAAGTTTCCAAACACAGTTGCCTCAATTCTTATTTCAATGCCAGTGGGAATCTAAGCTAGGTAAAAGAGCTTAAGACAGGGCCCTTTGGGTAAAAGAATACTGCAAATTATTTATCCAAAAGATCCATAATGCAATGCAATGTTTTGCAATGGCAGGCATTTCCCACATGTCAATATTTCTATATTGATCATGCAAGTCCACAGCAGCGCACAGGAGGGAAGCGCGCAGAAAAGCGCATCCAGAGCCGCCACCATGCCCTGGCACTGCCCTGTAACGCATACACGCCACACTGCGGGCGGCCAGAGCCACCAGCACCCGAGAGCTTGCAAACAGCCTCGCTTCTCACCGGTACAGTCATGCAAACACCGCTGGAACCACCAGACTTTTTGGTTGGCAGAGGTGACTTCAGCCCAGCGCAGGACTGCATTCCAAACAGAGTTTCTGTACTACAAATGGGTGGGAGCCCGTACAGTTCATGCTGCAAGGGCCACAGAATTGTCTCGTTCCTGACTCTTTCACTTAGTTCCCCATCTTTTGGCCCAAGGAGCCTTTGAGGAGGTGCCAGAGCAGCAGTTGTATGACCCTAGGTCATTGCTGTCCATGTGTGTATCGTGATTCAGATGATCCAGAGCAATATGCATCTAATAACGTTAGCTCAAGTAATGGCAAACTGGTGCATAAATCCATGCTGCAAAATAACGCGGAGGTTGTTCATGGCTTGGTGGCTGGAACACAAGCCTTGAATCAGCTACAGAGGTGTAAATCTTGATTCGGTGGGCTTAAAGAGTGTTACATAGAAGACTTATCCCCAGGATTGTCTCTTGCAGGACATGCCTTGCAAGAGCAGATTAAATCTGCAAGCAGAAACAGTATATTGCTTTTCTTCCCACCTCCCTAGAATAATTTTATTGATATGGCATCAAATCCTCTTTTCTGTATACAGCAGTACAATGCCGTAACTACTCATTTAAAGCCAGCAGTTAGCCATGGCCTTACACCCAGCTAACAGAGCAGGATTTGCCCTCTTGTCTTCTTGCTGAAATGTGACTACCCTTCCTTCATACCCTTCCTTCTCTCGTGCAGATGCTGACCACAAGGAAAACCACAATGATAAAGCTGTTTTCTCTTATTAGTCCATTTTTGTAAACAGTTCTGAATGCACAAGCATAGCTCCTTGGTACGTGTTAAGGAATGGAAATCTCCACTCCGAGTTGAAATCCTAATGAATAAACTTACGTTTCTTTAGCTTGAAAGGAGAATGTTAACTAGGTAAACCTGTATCTAGAAAAATCTTTGCAAAATGAAGAGAAATTTAGGTGCAAAAATAATGCAGAATCAGCTCCTAATTGCTCCCATACTTACACTATTCTGATTTTTTTCTGCTTTGCTGGAGCATTTTTTGTTTTCATCCCTCTTTTCTTTACTTTATTGAGTTATTGACAGTCAGATAAAATATTACAATATACCCAATGTCTCTAAAAAGTAGGCCTGACTCATTAGGCTGAGTCAATCTAACACATTTTCCAAATTATGCTCATATAGTCTAATTTTAAACCATTTTAATGTAATTTAAAAATGTTTCAGAATTTGGCAGAAAAAAGGCAGCTAGCAATGGTAGAATAAAGATCCAGCTGGCAAGGAGATAGAAAGGAGAAAACAATTTTGAGAAATACATTGTAAATGGCAAGGAACTAAATATCTACTATAATGAAAGCAAATGGATTTTAAATAACCCAGCTAAATTGTTTATGTATTTTTTAAATAAAAATAATTAACCATCTTACAAAAACAAAACTTTCTTAAATACAATGTATTTACAGAGGCTCTTGAGTGGAAAAGCTTTCTACTGCTCTGGCTTATAGAAGAAGCACACAAAAGAAATTCTTCCCTCTAAAACCACATACTAACAAATGTTGTGTTTTGTTCTCACACTGTTCTGCAAAAATTATTAGCTAATAGCTTTCTTAGATACAGATAATTAATTATGAGCTCTCTTAAATACAGATATGCAAAAAAAAAAGAAAACCAAGAATACAGCTATCCTTCACCTGCCATTGTCACAGGCAGCGTTTTGGACGGATTATCAGATGAGCTCTCCTTACTGAAAGGAAAAGTATGGATGCTTCCAAAGATACCTCTCACAGAAGAAAAAAGAAGAAATCCACAGAAAACAGCACTTTTTTTGTCCTGAGAAAGGTACATTAAGAACAAATACGATCTGTCTACTTGGTCTTTACATGGAAAAGTACAGTAACTGAGACAAAAAGAAGAAAGGTTGAAAAGCAAGATACTTTCCATTGAAATGAGAAACTTGATCTGGAAACTGCTTAAAACATGCCTCAAATGTAGGTAAATGCCCTGGATAGACCACATCTCCCATCATGTATGGCTGCCTGTCCTCCCAGCACGGACCAACGTTCTGTCACAGGAATCCCTTGCCGCAGTGTATGGGATGGGAAATGGCCCAGCTAGGGACACTCTCCTCTGGGGGCAAACGGGCTCGCGAGAGCCTGGGTCTCAATTCCTGCTGTTAAAACACTCAGGCTTGATCTGGGGCTTTAGCAGTTTCTTGGGTTTAGGGGGCAAAAAACCCGCTTGCTTTTCAGATGGGTACAGAACAGGGTAGCTTTGGGGGGGAAAAAAAAACCCTTTCTGGATATTAGAGAGTCAATCTGGCTACAGCCAGAGGAAATCCCTATGAAAGAAAACTGACATATACGAGGCAGCCAAACCTTAAGCCCTTAAATGTCTCCTAGCCCGCAGCAGGTGGCCTTGTGTGCTGTTACGTGACCGTGGAGACCGATGTAGGACAAGACAGAGGTGCCCCCACCAGCCGCAGCACGGCATGGTGGCCACGCTCCCTGTGGTACAGCTGGGGGCTCGCAGAGTGGCACCTTGCATGAGGGCCGAGGGCTGGAGGTCCCTGCAGTGAACGGGAGACAGGGTGGACACTCACTACAGACTTCTCTGGATCTGAGTTAAGAATCAACCAGTAACAGACGGTAAATGAAGAAAACTGAGATGGCAGGAATTTCGGTTAAAATCAGCAGCAAAATCAGAAGTAACAGAAGAGCGTGTGATCCCTAGGGATGCTGTGCTACACCACCATCCTGCTAAACCCACAGAGTAAGCAACAACGGTTATTTTGGGTGCTGTGCTCACCAGCATCAACTAGGACGTCAGTCCTACAAAGAGATCTGCAACGACTTTGCTGCCATTGAAGTCAGCAAAAGAAACGGTCTCTTTGCCAGATCAGGGCTAGAGAGTTTGAATGCACAGAGCAGCCAGCTCCGCCTTGTCTCCTTTCAACTGGGTAAATAGGTGGGATGAAGAAAACGACCTATCTGCATCGCCTTGCAAAACCTCACGGTTGGAGGTTTCAGAAGTCGGTCTCTGGCCATTCAGGGTGAAGCCACAGCCTCATGCTCCCCATCAGCCTTCCCTCTCCAGTCATGTCTGAGCATCTCATCAGACAGGTACACTTGCGGCCACTCCGCTACCGACGGGTGGGCTGAACTGCCACAGCTGTGCTCAGAGCCCGTGATCCTACGATGCTAATGAGGCGGTGTGGAACCGGTCCAGGAGGTGCCTCCCAACAGAGACTCCTGAGGCTGGTTGCTGCTGACAAGTGTCTGTCTGTCCTTTCCTCTCCTCAAGGCTGTTAGCTCCAGCTCTCCGGAGGCTCAGCGCCAGCGCTCAGCTCAGCTGCCCAGGCTCCCATCCTGCCACCACCTCTGCCCACCTCCCAGCACAGCGGTGATTTGGGTGCTGCCTCTGACAGCACAAGTGATAAAACGCTTCTGGCACCAGCACAGACAATCTCAGCAGCACAAAAATGAAATAGTACCAGGAGATGGGTTTAGTCACCCAAATTTGCTCTAATTTCAATATATCAATCAGAAAATGACTGTGGCATGCACAATAAAAAAATTAGGAAAAAAAACAAATCAAAGGGTTAAAGAGATACAGCATTATAATTGACAAGATATTTATATTGTTTGGTGAGTTTTTTTCTTCACAATTCTGCCAAAACCAACCTATAACCACAGCATTCAATTTTTCAAGTGTATTTGCCCAAGGCAAGGCAAATTTTTGCACCTACACACGCAGGCTTTTTCCAGGCATGTATGTGGCTGTTGTGAGTGCTATTATCCTTCATTAAAAGTGATAGATCTTCAAGATAAACAGGCAGTGATTACCATTCCCCAGCTGAGTCTGGATCTATTACGTAAGTAGTCACTCAGTTTCTACAGTTCAGTTTTACAAACAAAGCTATATGTGCTTTCTCAATGTCTCTCATCACATTATAATTTCTTTTCTCTTTACCTGGAATCTCTTATAATTTTTCAGAAACCAAAACAGTTTCTCTTACTAAATACTAACCAAGTACTGAAAATACATACATTAAACTGTGGAGTGTTAGCTCAGCTCAGCAAGATCTAACTTAGTTCCAAAACAGAAAATTTTTCCTTAGAAAATACTCCAGGTGTAATTACAGGCTCATGCAAGTTTGTTTTTCAGTAAAGGTAATGTAGAATTTTCCTTCATTGTGCAAAAAGAAATTAGTAGTCTCATGTTGCGAGAAAACTTGTCTGAAGTGATGACAGGTTGCCTAGGTATACCAAAATGCCTGCATACACCAGGATGAAACAGGATTTTTTTTATTTTTTTTTTTTAAAAAGAATGAACCACGTTGTCAGACATTGAACGGACTTAGTCAAAGATCAAGTTTTCACAGAAGTGGGAATATCGGTATTTGTTCAATGAGCTTGCGTACGCAGCTAACCTCTCAATCAGCTCCTTCCATTATTTGTTGGCTAGCCTGAAAACTTCAAGCAAAGCTACTGAAATGGTCATTTAAGCATGCTCGTGTCTCAAAGCACTGCAGATAGCTTCCATCTCTATGAGTGAAATCAATGCAGAGAAAGAGGACAGGGGCAGGAAGCCACAAGAAATAGCATCTTATTATTTGCAGTGTAAAAAAACTACCCTAGTTCTTCTATTCATCCACACACTAAGTGCTCCGGGGGCAACCTCTGGTCCATGAACATCTGGCACTTGGTTGGAGCGATGTCCATGTGCAGTAGGCAAGCGGCTGACTGCTTTTGCTTGCACACGCATCCACACAGTCCAAAGTACATTAGAATAATGTACAATGGCTCAATTATGGCTCTGCCTCCAGATGTTAATTTTCAAAGCCGTGGCAAAAGTCTGCTTCTCTGACCCCTGGCTGAGTTTGCCACGTAGGGAATTAGGACAGGCTGGAAAAGAGCTATTCCATTTCACGCAAAATAATTTCAGTGGTTGAAATTTGTCTTCAACACAATACAAAATACAAACAAAACCTCTCAATTATCCTGGGAGGCCAAGCCCTGCATCCCCAACTCAACAGTCAGCAGTAAGAGCATTCAGTGATGTGTGGGAGACTCAGGTTCAAGTCCCCACTCTGAACCAGGAAAACACTGACTTGAATCTGCATCTCCCACATCTCGGATGAGTGTCCTAACCACTAAGCTTGGGTGGAGCTCTTCCTCTTGCTTTACCCCACCCCTGGATCTGATGACATTTTTACTGGAACAGATATATTTGTGTGAAGGAAAAAAAAAAGCCCCAAACTCAGGAACAACTCTAATGTGAAAAAATCACTTCCGGATATTTAGAATCTGCCAGAATCGGGATTTATTCATCCATTTTGAAAACAGGTAAACCCTGATGCTTACCCTCTTTGAAGGGCCCCATTAGCAAATACAAGTCAGGCCTGTTCTGCAGTAGGGGAACAGAGAGAAATACATCCATTGCACATTTCAGAGGGCTCCGCAGGACTTACTGAGCAGCAGCCAGAGCAGGAAGACAAAGGAAGAGATTGTGCCAAAGGTTTCAACAGAATATAGACTGTCCCAACACTCTTCCAGTCATGAGAAAGACAGTGTAGGAGCAAGGAGGATACCCGTGGAGGCTCTGTCGAGCATCCCTGAGCCATGGAGAGCAGGGTGAAGGGTAATCTGTATCGTCTGCCAACTCCTTGAAGGGCAGTTCCAACTGGGCACTGAGAGGTAGGTCGGGGGCTTTTCAGATGAGGATGCCAAGCACTTCAGCTGAGTTAACCCGGAGCCCTCAAGCCCCAGACCACAGCTAGATCTTATTATTTTCAGGGCAGAGCTTGAGCCTGCTGAGTATGGTCTCACTCCTATTTTCGTACCATGAAATCTCGCAGAGAAGGCTGCTGTGAAAAGCAGCATCAGTTCCAACAAAGCTGCCTGCTTTTCTGCTCAGCAAGAGTGAAACATAACTGAGTTATACCAGTTTTGTGGGGGAGGGAATTACAAAACTGCCTGACAAACTGCCATGGATTTCACTAGGGGCCAGCCCAGCTTTCCCTCAGTGAAGTCCCCGCTGAACTGCCTTGCTGAGGGCTCAGCCACACTGCGTACTCTATTGCATTGTTCTGTTCGTTATTGCCTTTTCTTGATGGGGCTCTTGACTGTTCCATAGATTTTATATATGCGGACTCAAATGCTCATCGTTTTGTGTACTCACAGGTCAAAGAAAAAAAGATGCACTGATTTTCCCAGAAGTTATTTCTACTTCTTTCTTTTTTTTTTTTTTTAAATATAAAAGCTTTTTGCTATGAAATATGGGATTCTCTTCAATTATTAACTGCTATCTGGTAACTTATTATGGAAGATAAAATTAAATGACTGTTTAACCTTGGGCCATACACCAGCAGCAGTCATTTTGTGTGACACTGTTTCACACTGAATTCCCTAGTACCAAGGGAAATCTTTGGGTTTAAATTATTTTTTTTTTTTTTTTTTACAATTTTATTATATTTATGCTCAGGAAAGAGATGGTCAAATGTAAAATACATTTCTCTGGCTCTGCTGGAGCTTGAATTTGATCCTAATAGTACTGAAGTCCTCAAGCACTATACCAGTTCTGTGAACGTCAAGAAACACAGCAGGTGTGCATTAATAATTGTTTAAGGGGGAACTATTTTCAGTTTTTATCTACTCAAAGCAATAAATGTAATGGGAGATAAAAGAATTAAGATCTCTGTCTTTCCTGACACCTGATTTATTTTAACATCATCAAAATGAACAGCTTCATTGAAGATGCCAAACAACACGGATAAAGTTTTGTAGAAAGAAAAAGAAGTTGTCTTCTAACATATTCAGAGAAATTCATACAACTGATTACCCCACAAATACTGAAGAATACAGACAAGCCCATCAGTTAGTGCTCCTAGGCAGCACATCAACTTCTGCTGACCAAGTCACCTTCCTGTTTCTTTTTTTTAATATATCAAACTAACACCTTACAATTTCTCTTGAAAAATGCATCTCCATTTAGCTCATCTCCACTATCAGCCTATCTATACACTATCAGTATATCTCCACTATAAACAAATATTATTTGTTTATAATATCACAGGAAAGACTGTAGTCTAGTAGACGACAGCAAGGGTGTTTACTTTCTATAGGATTTTTTTTAAGTTCTCTATTCCTCTCCACTAAATTTGACTATTTCATTTATTTTTTTAACTGCTCCTGAACCCTGAAGCTGGCATTGTTACAGAATTAGTTACTCTACCCGAGTGCTAGTAACTAGTTCAGAACCAATGATTTTGATGTGTTTTTCCTACGCATATCACTACACGCTGAGGTCAAAAAGGCTCTGCTGGTATGCTGTAGTACAGTATGCACCACATGAAGATCTGGCATCAGATATTGTAAGTATTTCAAAGTCTCTGTGTGATCCAGTGTGGTTTGTTAGTCTGAAATGTCAATTCAAGCTCCCTCTCAGCTTCTAGGCTTCCTACCAGAAGGCTGTTCAGTCCTTGCAGTGGATTGTCCAGGTACTTTATAAAAGGCTGGGGAGTCTAAATTAACATTCAAGCTGTTGGAACAGGCAACAGGTCTCTTTGTAGCTCTTCAAGTGAAGCCTCCATCTATCTCCCAAAAGAGGTATAGCTGCTAACACATTTGCATTTCACAGTGGTCTTGAGAGAACCCAGCACGTAACAAATCTAACGCTAGTTTGTATATCTATTATTGAGGTAAGACCATTTCCAAATAGCTGCGTTTTCTTACTGTAATACTAACCCTTTTCCATACTTTCCCACTCAGTCACTTCACAGAAGACAGGTATGCTCCATTTTTAAAAATTTGCTGCAGACAATAACACCACTCTTAATTTTACCTACCTCTGACCAAAACATTTAATTGTGTGGGAATAATTAGACACTGTGTCAAAACTTTCTATTTCAGCTGTATTCCCAATACAGAGCATTGTCCTTTACCCTACATTTAACACAGGTGATGGAAAAGCATTCTCGTCAGTTCTATTCCCTAAACCACAGGAGCTGTCCTTCCACAATAATCTCTTTATCAAACCACCAGATTGTTTTCTTGCTCAATATGACAGACATAATAAAACACTGGGGGCTTTGAGCTTCTTTCCAAAGTTCACAAGGTATGTTGGCTTGTACATACATGCTTTAATGACAAGAGCTAAAACACACTGAAAAAATATGCAGCAGCATTGAAAGTGATCCAGGATGAGCAACACAATATTCAGCTTTACTAATTAGTGCAGAACCTAGTTACTAAATTACCAATATCATTAACACATTGCATGCAACTTTGCATAATAGACTGTAAACTAACCACATTGTAATTCCTGGGAACAGATAAGCACATTTGGTAGATGAGGCTCCTAAAGAATATGTCCTTAGTCATAACAGGATCCAACTCTTCTATTTTCCCTCCCTTATCACGTAATTTTTCTAAACAGATGAACTCTTGGACATAGATTTTTTAATGTTTGGGGTTTTTTTAAACAATTAAAGAATCTGATACGAACCTGTGCAAAGCTGAGTGAATTTTCTGTATAAAGCCTTAAAATCCAGGTCACACTCGGTCACTAATCAGCTTTGTATGTGCAAAACTCCACATCCCATAGATAAGAGAAGATAAAAGCCTGTCAGACTCCCAGTTACTTACCTTTTGTATCACATTACTTATTTCAACCAAATTTGACAAGAAAGGGTATATAACCAAAAGAAATAGAATGCGGTAAATAAGAGAAAGTTTCATATATTTTAAAAATTCAGGAATATCAAGAGTTCTTTAGCTGACAGCAAAACAAAGTCTCTGCCTGGGTTAGCCTCTGTGGTGGCCGCACCACCAAAGTTGGCACAATTACTCTTAACCTTTAAGTGGCCAAGAATCTCCCACGAGCTTTCACGCACCATCTCTTCCATGGCTGACCTACCCAGGTGTTCGCGTGAGCAACGCTGCGTAGCCTAGATGTGAGCCCCTCCTCTCCAAAGCCATACATATTTATCCTTTCGATTTCACATTTACCTGTCTGAGATCATATCTCACAGCACCTTGGGCTGAGATGCTTTAGGAGTGCTCTCCAGACAGTTGGCCCAGCTGCAGGAGAACTTGCCTGTCTTCCAAGAACACCATGCCAAGGGCATTGCAAGACTGACGGCCCTTGAACGATTTCGTCTCACTATGAGGTACACTAGAGTTCCAGTCCACGTTACAGGCAAATCTGGGCTAAGACAGGCACACACTACAGCAAAATCTGTGCTTAAACCAGCTCGATACCTAAATCGAGAAACCCCTACAGGGAAAGCAAAGGGACTAAGTCATGAACCCAGCCAGGATCCAGGCTGGCAATGCAGTATTGATGTAGTCTGACCAAAACGCACCTTGTGGGAAGTGCCCCCTCCTCCTTGAGTTTGGCAAACACAGTGCATCTAGAATACCATTCACATCAGCCTATACAACCCGAGGCAAATGCTGGGAGTCACCCACTTTCTCAGTTCTAATCACATGCCAGAAAGCACTGGCTGAAAGCACTTTTTGTCTCTTCCTACCTCTTTTTCTCTCTCTGTCCCATGCACTTTGCTTAGGATGGTACTTTGTGATTTGCCTGCAGTGAGGTCTATTCCTGACCAGTCTAAGACATGGAGACTCTTCAGTGTGGTGCCCTTTTCCAAATCCTCTGGCACATAATTAGTTGATATTTAAATACAGTCAGTTAGAGTTGAGTATGTTGTCTATAAACAATGTGAAGGGAGTGAAAGAGATAGACAGTCAAGCCAAACAACTTGACATCCTGCCAGCCCAGCAGGCATCTGAAAGGAGTTTTCAATTTCACATCAACATTTTTGTTCCAAGAAAAAAAAAAAGAGAACTTGCACTCCATTTAAAAGCTGTTACAATTCTATATGCTGCCTGAAAAGGAGCGTACTTCACCTAAACTCCTCACATTTTATAAAAGCAGCAATGTATTGACACAAATTAGGAGCTACGATGCTCTTCCATCTCTATCCATCAACTCTTTCTGTCAAAAGAGTTTATATATTGAAGCGTTCTGGAAGAGACTCGAACCCACCCTTTAACCTGGTGTGAAACGTTTTTCTAAGTTAGTGTATGTAGCGGATCGTTCCTGTCCAACTGCTCTGGGTGATCCTGCTCTGGCAGGGGGTTGGACTGGGTGATCCCCAGAGGTCCCTTCCAACCCCTGCCCGTCTGGGATTCTAGGATTCTGTGTAAGTGTCAGCATTTCATATCATGCCGCACTCTGCTCACTTTTTATCCTGGACCACATACTTTCATCTCTGTAAATGATGCCTGCAAAAGTTAGATTCATTTCCCAAATTTAATAACTATCCAAGAGTAATTTTTGTCTACACTAATAAATTGAAAAATGTTGTTAAAAAGTAATTATATCTCAATTTCATTTCCACCACTGAAAGTTTTCAAGTATGTGCCAAGCTAGGTAAAACTAATGGGTTCCTGAAAATATTTGTGCAAGACAATTATACAGGGCTTTACAATTATATAGGAATTTACAAATATCTGGCCAACCTTTTATTATGTCTTCCCCCTCTGCTTGTTTTTCCTTTTCATCAGTTTTTGCAGACAAGTTGATCAAATACCATAAAACATATTTTCATATTTTAAATAAAACAATTACATTTTAAACAAAAAAGCCTCCCAACTATTGTCCCAATAACTAGTCTCCTAACTTGTTTTATCCACACGAGACATCTTCATAGATTAACAGGCATGAGAATTTTCTGACAGTTCTCCTTGCTGGCCAGACATTATCTGAACTTTAGAAGCCAACACAGTCCTGAATCTGAGTTGATAAGCCTTGCTAACGTGGCAGGTATATTAGCTTGGGCTTAGTACTGTGCTAATGTGATTGTACTCGCATCCAGTCAGCTCAGCATACAAGCAGAAGAGCGCATGAGCCTTTCTTCTCTGGTAGATGTATCCATTGCACTCTACAAAAACAGTACCTGTAACCTGCAGGCAACTATGCAATGAGATAGAAGCAATACCTGTCAAAACACAGACTGAACATCCAGCATCCACAAACAGCCCTATTGAAATCAGAAGTGCTATGAGCATGTAAGATTGGCTCGTCCTCAAGAGTACAGTTAATCCAGGAACACGCACCATGAGCAATGCTATTCCACAGTCCCTATCGAGTTCACTTAAAGCATTTTCTTACATGGCTTTTACGGACTTTGAAAGCGCTCCAGGTACTCCACTCAACTTGGCAGGTTGGAAACGTTGATCTTGGTGTGGCATACACCATACAGAAAGCAGATGGGTTTTCAAACAGATTCTCCTAATCTTTTAAAATTAATCCTAATCTCTCCCTTTTTAAGCCCTTTTTCCCAGGAACTCACAAATACTTCTTCACAACTGAGTCTCCCCCATCTCAGGCAGCCACATCTCCCACCTTTAAAAGAAATACTTCACATAGTCTGTAGCCAAAACCTTAACTGATGAAGCACACAAATTCTAGATTCTCTGGCATCTTAATTTAGCGTGTTACACATGTGAACACCAAGCACTTTACCATATTTCATGGTTCCTGAGAAACTGCCTTTTTGGTTTAGAAGACGACTTGGGATAGGCTATACAAAGACTACAATCTATGGACTAAGTCACCAAAGCAGGCCTACAGTCACACAGAGACGATCTACAAGTATTTGGTGACCTCAAGAATCGAGTCTACAAATGCCACCCTAGTGTAGGTCAGATGTTTTCCTTAAAACAAATAAGTAATCGGGAAAAACACTCCTGCTTTAAAAAACTGTTCACACGGGAAAAGCCAAGCAGCAGCAATGTAATGCTGCCATTGGTTAACGCTGATATGAAGAGTATCATCTTTCTAGCCACCAGGTCACAGCAATTAGATGAACTGTGGCTGCTGGTGTAACATACTGTGCACTAAGCTGCTGGCAGAGGACAGGGTACGCCCAGATGTTTTTCAGAAAAGGTAACAGGCTGCCCAGAGAGGTTGTGGCATCTCCATCCCTGGAGACATTCAAAAGATGTCTGGACATGGTCCTGGGAAACCTACTCTAAGTGCCTCTGCTTGAGCAGAAGGTTTGTATAAGGTGACCTCCACAGGTCCCTTCCTACCTCTGGAATGACATAGCTCCTTTCCAGAGACACAAAGATAATATCCACTGCTCCACACTGACACTACTTCAGAGCACAAAGCGACAAATAGTAAGGATGAACACACAGTGCACATTTTTTCACATTTTAGAAGTGGCACTTCAGGAAGCAGCGTGCCGCTCTCTCGCCAGTGCTTTATCAGTTCCCTTTAGCCACCAGTCAGTGCTGATCCTTGGTGACTCAAGTTGCCTACCTGGTGCCTTCCTGTGGTGCCACTAACATAGGTGACCCTCTGCCAGACAAGGCAGTGCAGAGCAGAATCCATTACAGCACGCCACCTCCTCTTCCTCTTGCCCTGGCAGGAAAGCAGGAGCCACAGAACAGATACATACATTGATTGATCTGTCCAAACAAAGATCTGCCTTGCACTAAGGGACCCTAGGCCAGTAGTTCTCAGCCAGATTAGTCTAAACTACAATATTTGAATCTCACAAGGGAGCCACAGCCAAACTCACTCAAATCTTTTCCTTCCCCCCTCCCCCCTTTTTTTTTTTTTTTTTTTTTTTGACAAATACAGGCAAAACTGACAGGTTTGAAGAAAGGATTTGGGGAAAAACAGAATGGAGAGCCAGACCCTCCTAGATGTAGCCCAAGGTATAACCAGAGCTCACTCTCTGGTTAGACGTTCTGCATTGTTTTTCCCCTCTGTTCTTCTGTTTGCCAGAGAGCTAAAGGCCTGAAGAACATCCTCTGCATCATTCCCCAAAACAGGGGCTACAACAGCATCAGTACAGCAGCACGTCCTCAGCCCTGGTGCATCCCCTTGGATGTCCCACGTTTTGCAGGACGTCAGTTATGTTGGTGCCAGAATACAGTCATGCAAACATGAAGTCCTTTCCTTTTATTGACTCAAGTTAATTACTAAAAATAAGGAATCATTAGTCTGAGATTACAGAGAGTTACTTCTATGGGTGAGGTCTACAGTGTTTGAAGACTTTGTCTCTCTCCAACTGGAGCTTGTCTCCACAGGAACGCTTTCCCAGTTACATGGTACAATTACACTGGTGTAGTTAAACCTCCGTAGCTGTATTAGAATTACTTCTTCCTCCCTGTGGTCACTCTTATTCCAGAGTAAGGATGAGGTTTTATGTTTTATTTTAACCACTTCCAACTACTACATGGGATAAATAAACAAACAGACAAACAAACAAGAAGGCATTCTTGTACGAGAGTAACAGTGCCCAGACATGAGGCAAGATCCACGTGGCTCCCTGAGTTTCTCTGCACACAAGATTCACCCAGAACGCAGCTCCCCTGCTGAGGCTTCACGCTGTCCTCATGAAGGACACTCCAAGCATGGACCCATGGAGGCACTGCCACTACAGCTCCAAAGAGGTGTTCATCTCCAGACCACCGAGCGAAGGTGCCTTGTCCTCTCCTGGTAACAGGACAGCAACGCGGAGGCAATTACATGCATACAGCAGCTTATGGACCAAATCCACAAGTGTGTTTCCACATCACTGTGACTGTCCACATCAAGGGAGGCTGCAGCCCACTATCGGTCGAGTACCACGACAGTACTACATGGAGAGCTCCGAGTCAGCTTGCCCAGCTCTCTCCAAACTCCTTGTATAAACTGCTTTCCAAAGGCACTGCCGTCCTCCTCCTGCCACCACCACAGAAGGCACTGGGGCCACAGCCACTCCAGGAAAGCAGGCACAGCTGCGACCAACCCTAAGCCGCAATGGCTGAGCCACAGCGTCCCCCATGCCACGGCGGGGAAGACAGAGGTCGGGACAGCAGCTCAGGTGCCTCGCCATAACCTGGGAGGGGCTGGGAGAGTTGCAGAGGTGGTGCCTCAGCTCCCTGGAGGGAAGGTGCGCCTCGAATCACTCAGCAAGAGGTTCCAAACCAATTAAGAAGAGACGCTCACAGGCTACCTTGTACTTTCCTTCTGTTTTTTTTTTTTCTCAAAGGAAATTGCTGGGCCACGGTATCAATGAACTCGTACCTCTTTTCTGGAATCAAATGCAGGAGATTATTTTTAGAAAAAGAAAAAACTTCCACAGATTTTCCATGAACCCTTATCGCTGGCAAGAGCCCATGCCACAGTTGTTGTTCACAGATGACTCCAAAATTATCAGATCTGAGTAAAACTTCCCAGTACAAAACATCATTTCACTGAAAACAATCCTTTTCTCTAGCTGCACTCAGCAATGGGAACTCTCAAAGCAAATTTTTCTGCATTAATTTTAAAATTTCACTCCAAACAAAATTTCTTATACAGAAATTTCCTGGCTCTTTTTTTTTTTTTTCTCTTTTTAAAAACAGGAAGACAACCGAAAAACCTCAACTTTCTAATACTTGCTAAAAGTATCAGTTACTTGTTTGAACCTGTTATAGGAAAAACACAACACTGTGACTGTGTTTGGTTTATGTTACAAGTTAATATGCTATTAAAATGTTTAGGTCTTATTATGCACTTTAAAAATGTTAGCGCTTAATGTGCTCTGATTAGGGCTTAACAAGCCCTTTAAAACGTTACAATGTTAAACCACCAAATCACATTGTCTCTAAGGAGTAAGAGGCTTAAAAAAATCTTCTGTTCTTCACAACCTAACCCTTACATTAATAAAAACAAAATCCAGTCATAATGAGTTTATATCATATATCAGAATGTTTTGACATCCTTAATGACTGGGAGTTAAAAAGTTGGCTTAACTCTGTGTGCTAGTGTGTGCTTGTTTGAGTGTAGGAGTTAAGGTTAGTGGTTTTCTGAAAGCCTTAAATAACAGAGATAATGGAGATGAACATCGTGCGTTTTTGCCATAACTGGTGTCTGGGATCCTATTGCCCGACTTAAAGGGCCAGTTATGTGACTGTGAATAATTGGGAAAATATCCATTTAGCCTCACAGATGTGCTGCAGTGGTCAGAACACCCAGGAAACGGGGTAAGATCTGGTTGACACCCGCTACCAGGCTCGACGGGGCGCATTGTCACTCACCAGCGGCAGGAAAGCATGCCCGCCGCGCTGCGGGGGACAGCAGCACGGACCGGGCTCTGCCCGGAGCTCAAACCGGCCAGTACGACACGCCAGCCGCCGTCTCCAGTGGCACTGGTGATTGTGGGTCTCCAGTATGAGACAGTTCTCACAGTCACATGCTCATAACAAACAGTTTTCGTTACTATTCCTCGCTTGGAAAAAAGCTGCACGGCAAAGGACATCTACCACAAACTCCAACATAATGTGACAAACAACTCAGAGTAACAACGCTGGCTTCACGAGACAGATGCACGTGATAAAGTAATTGCAAAGTACAACATTCTAACTGGGGGAGGAATTTTCTTGTCTGCACAACACAGGATACCTGCGATGGCGGTGGGACATCCCCTGTCGATCCCTGCGCAAAAAACTTTATGACAGTAAACACGATAGGCTTGTTTCTTTGTTCTGCTCTTCTGATTTAAATGTGCGTTACTCTCTGAAATTTGAACGATCAATTTGGGCAAAAGGTATTCACTTCAGTATATGCTCAGCTTCCCCAAAAAACTCTAAATTTGGGAGATGTCCAATCGCAGCAAAACAAACCCACATGACTTATCTAGCTAATTACAGAGTGCGAACAGTGAATTCTAGAGTAATAGCCATGGCAGATAGTTCTCTACATTTGCACACCCTATTCATCAAATAATTCCGAATAAATAATTTGGCAAAATGCTCAATCTTCATGGATAATTAACAGAAAAAGTGGCCTAATTAGCGCAATAAACTGTTTGCTGCAATTAACTCCACTAAGATTTAAAGGGCTAGTCCTTCATGGATACAGTTTTCAAGAGGACTATTAAAGCATTACTCAGTATTTTCCAGTGATGTGGGATGTTTTCGAGCTGACTACTGCCACAAGTCAGATCAGTTCAAGGTGTCGAGGGTACTGATGGCTCCTCGTATTATTTTCTCACTGCAGATAGCTCAAGGTTACCAACTCACCTACACCTCTGTGCTAATATACCACCCTGCTATATTCAAGCCCGCAGTGTCTGCTTACTCCTCATTAAACTGCACCAAAATTTCTTGCCAGATAGCACGACATGGAACATTTCTCTTGCCTTTGGTTTTACTTGTTTACTAACATCAGCCTATTGTGAAACAGACATGAAAAACATTCAAAGCCTTAAAAAGTTTTTTCCCTTTCTCTGGAACTTTCATGTTCTGTTCATGTTAAATATGTGGTAAATTGATATTTTATTTCACATATTAATTTCCCTATGTTCCTTTGTATTAAAATAACTAACACACAAAAATGATTCCATCTGCTCTGCACTCAGTTGTTTATGCCTTCAGAGATGCTCTGTGCAGAGAGCAAATAGAGCGCTTCAGAGAAACTCCTCCCAGTGCAAATTTTCTCCAACCTCAAGCACTCAAAATCACAAGGTTAGATTAAAACTAATTATTATTAATCAAATTCATCAAGTAATCCAGACACAAAAGAGCCCAGTGCTTTAGTTGTCTTTCCATTTTCTTTCTAGGGTTTGAACTTTTCTATTATACACATGGCAGGTTTTCAAAGTTGTCTGTTTAACAATTACAGCTTAAAACTTGCGTGTGAGAGAGAGAAGACAGAGTGAGTGCACTAGAGGAGAGAGCAAGCAAGGAGGAGAGACGTCCCCAGACGTGGGGACACAGCAGGCCTTCCTCACGCGGGAGGGACGGGGGTTCCGTGGCTGCAGATGGATGCAAAGAGTCCCAAGGCGCCAGGCACAGGGCCAGCCTCCCACTCCCCCGCTTTTGGGGACGGTGGCTGCGGGGGGGCGTACAAGCACCAGGCGCACGCCTGGGGCCAGTGACACCCCGCGGGCAGATGTTCTGCACAATTGCCTGCACATTTCCCCTCTGTGGGCCCACAAAACACCCCGGCCAGTCTCCTTTCTTTTGTACTCCTCTCTAACTCATTAACTTATTTCAACAAATAGGGATGATATTTTTTTTTTTTTGTCCTGTGTCAGCCCAGCCCAGGCAAGGCCAACGCTGTGCAGGGAGGCTGGGGCAGGAGGGCACAGACTCGCTCCTTGAGCTGGACTGCAGGCACACGGTCCAGCTCCCTTGGGCGGCAGGGGCCAGGGTGAGCCCGCTTCGCTCCCCCCATCCCACTCTGCGCCTGAGACCCTCACCGG
Organism: Dromas ardeola; assembly: GCA_013398915.1. Lineage (NCBI taxonomy): Eukaryota > Metazoa > Chordata > Aves > Charadriiformes > Dromadidae > Dromas > Dromas ardeola. Next base: position 569,588 of record VYZM01006827.1, read on the forward strand.
GGCTGGCAGCAGCCACAAGCACAGGAGCCTGCAGACGCCCGTGCTGCAGAGCGTTACAGCCCCGCTGCCACCGCAGGACAGAAACTATCACATTCAGGTCCTGCTAATATTCCTTAATAGGCAAAAGGCAGGAGAGTGGGGGAAGAGAGCAAACAATACATAGCAGTGTTTAAATTATAGTAAAGTACATTAACAATAAATACTCCCCTGTCAAGAATATGTCATGCAATTATATTTACTGCACTGAACAAAGGTAACCAATGTTTTGAGAGGGTGGTTTTGCACTCCCAAGATGACTCTTCTTTGGGGACAGCATATGTGAATAATCAGTCAGACATGGGATATCAGCTGTGAAAAAAACCTCCTCCAGCACAATGTGCCAGTTGAGATGGCTAGAAAGTTAGCTCCCTCTCCTGGACTACACCAGAAAGTTAATGTCAGTGCACCCGTTGCAACCAGGGCTCAGGCATTCTTCAGAATTTTTTTTTTTTTTTTTTTTTTTATTCTTTTTCTCCCTAGTCCTAGAACCTCAGTCAAGAGAGGTCAATTCTTCCTGAAGAACTGGGGTGTGCAGAGAGACAGCACATCACCTAAGGACTGACAAAATCATTGCCAGACTTGCTGTGACCTTTGTTAACTTGCAGTACAGCCGTAGGATGCAGAACAGGCATCTGCAGAGTCCAAGCAGTGTGACCTGCTGCCACAGAGTGCTAGGATCCATACAGATCTCACTGCAAACCAGACCTCTCTCCTGGCTTTGACACTTTGTCCCTCAGCCCTTCTGCGAGCAAAGGGACCGTTGCTGGACAGAGTGCACGTGAGGACAGCAGGACCTCCTGCCTGAGCTGAGAATTCGAGAGCTAAAGCTGAGGTGGAGACAGAGAGCATAAGAAGAAATTTTACGAGGGTTTCCAGTGTATTTACTAAGTGCCTTTGCAAAAAGGTTGAAATATTGCACAGTTTTCACACAGTTTGCAGACCACACGGGAACACAAAGCACTTCCATTTGGAGAATTACAGCTTCAGTTTGCAGATCACAGAAGCCTGGAAAGCTGAGATCCAACTTGGAAAAGAATGGATGCATAGGTGTTCACAGCTCACTTGCCATTGGGATTTGATCAGATTCAGATAAAATCAACGACAAAATAACTAAGAAGTTCCCTTTGTTTTAGACGCAGGTCTTACAATAGCTATACGAAACTGCACATACCAAAGTTTAAATAAAGTTGTTTTCCTGTCTAACTGTAAACTTCACTAACTGCTAAATACAATCTTTTAAGATTATATAGGATCTTTCATCTACGAAACTGAAATTTCTTCACACTTTGAACAGTGCTCTTCGGAGATAAACATGCACTACTTATAAATGAGAAAACAAGGCAGAAAACCAAAAGGCAAAATGAAATGCACACAGGACAAGTGATTTGTCCAAACAGGAAACCATTAGGACTAAAGCCCAGACTTTTCAACTCCTCTATCTCTACTTTCAATACAAAAAGAGACATTCTAAAATGGAGACATTTTAAAAAAAAAACGGTGACAAGAGAGAGACATATCTATGGACAATTCAACCTCCTCTAAGTTGGAATCACCTCCTGCGAGAGGCTCGCTCTTTCTACTGAGGAGTCAACTGCCCTCCAGCTCAGATGCTCCAGTTCAGTAGCCAGCGCCTCTCAAGAGCAGCATTACCAAGGAGCATTAGAGCAAGGATGGGAATCCATGCCATAATAGGAGAGATTATCCACTACTCTATCTCACTAACTGGGTAAGAAAAACAATCTTGTTATAAAGTCCAAAGCTTTCGAGTTTGGATATTACTGTTATAAGTAGATATTCATAGATACACAGCGAGTTGTCACCAGGAGTGTTGGTGCTGCATAAACACTGAGCAAGCTAAGGTTACTCTAGGTCAACTGCTCAGACAGGACGAGCTCCTTAAAAACATCTTGACATCTCTCTTGCGGAGCTTGGATCCTCCTGAGCATCTCTCTCCTGAAGCCACTATTCAGTTGCAGACTTTAGGGCCAGTTTGAATAAACTCCATTACTCTGAAGTTTCAATGGGTGGGGAGTCCCTCACCGACTACCAGCCTTTCCCAACACGCATGAGGTGCAGATGGGATGGGTGGTCTCGTGGGCCATGCCTGTGTTGCCCTGCTCTCCACATCTGTCAGTCTGGAAAACCTTCAAGAGAGCCAAGACACATCCAAGCAGTTTTAATAAAAGCAAACAAAAATCCTATTTTAAATCAAAGAATTTCACTGGCAAAGTTATGTCTTCCTATTTAGTTGGAAAAAAAAAAAAGCTTTTACGATAAGCACACAAAAACATAAAATTTCACTAACCATAAAATACACAATACATTTCAGATATTATTTACAGGCTACCACGTTGAAAGACTCTCATAAAAGAAAATATTCTACCCTAATGCCACACAAATTAGTAATTAGGTTAGGGCTAGTCAGCTAATACTAGCATCAGATGAGATAGTTATAAAAACATCCTCTCTCTGAAATAGCAAAACATCACAGACAGAAGAGCCATCTCACCCAAGAGAAGGTGTGGAGCCTTCTGCCTCCTGAGAAGACCAACAACTGTTAATTTTCACTCCTGCAGTCTGGATGAGGGCGAGCAACTGAGTCACTGAATACTTCCCACCTTTCAACCCAAACAGCACAGGACTCACGAGCTTTGGTAAACACTGGGGAGGACAAGGGACAGTAAGGGACAGCAGCACCCCGATCATTGCGTAGGAATTCAGACAGGAAAGGAAGAATAATGCCTGGACAATGAAGCACAGAGATACAGGAAAAGTTACATACGTAATGGAAACCTTCAAAGAGTCCTGCAAATAGACCTTTGCATTAAAAATCTAGATTACCATCTGTGACGTGTATGTATATCCCCACAGAGACATATATTCTGAGGCAAAAGGAGGACTCTAGTTGCTCTAAACCGTGTTTTCCTGGCTCTCTGCACAACTGGTATCTGTACAGCAACTTCAGGAATAGCCACGCACAGAGGACAGAGCTCTCCCAGGACTCAAGCTAATGACATCATTTCTATGTCAGGATGAATCGAAGTTGCCAGAAATTATTTTGGCTCCTTCGACTTCTACAGAACTCCTGGAGAATTAAATATTCCCAAATCTTGCTTTTTGTAAGAGCTGTACCTTCAATTTGGCCCTATTTGTGTCACAATACTGTATGATCTGGCAGCATTTAAACACAGATAGTTTGTGCTGAGCGCACAGTAGTAACTAACAACACAACTGGTCTTTTACTCTGAGTATTGGGTATAAGAATTTACAAGCTTGTATAATGTTCCAGGGTTGTAATATTACACATCTTGGAGATTTACTGTAATTTCTATTGATATGAACAACAAAAAAAAAATTCTTTCTGAATGAAACGTTGCAAGTTAGTGAAGACTTTTATTCTCTGCTGCATAATCTGATTCATGTTTACCCTCAACGTTAATATTAGCTGTGACAGCTATATTAAGAAACGCCTACAAAAAGTAGCAGCTTTACAAACTCTCAAGTTCCTGCAGCAACTGTTGAGCTCTTTTTAGTCAAATAAAGTAACTTAAAATAAATGCAAACTGTTTCTTTTATTTTTCACTCACAAAATGTGTATTTTTATGCTTGGCTTTTGCAATTATTTAAAAAAAAAAAAAGGAAGTAACATACGTTATATCAAGTGTTTCCCATAAACTCCCCCGATAGGTTCATTGCCAATATTTTTGTTGCTAGTCCCCATGGAAACCAATACAATGGCTTTCATATCTGTTTCTTAGAAAGGACTATTCCAGTCCCATCTTTCAGTCTCTGTAGATTTTCAGCAATTGCTGAGATGTTCTGATGTTCCATGACGCTATCCAAATAGGTGTCAAATTTGATAATAGTGCTACGTTAAAATAATCATTTTAAAACACTATACGCACACTAGTAAGAACTTGTCAAAAAATGACAAAAAAATATCAGTTGATTTAAATATTTCAAATACAGTATTTTACTTAAAGTTACCACAGAATTATTTACAATTTAAATATTTAAAGCCAAGCAATCACTTTGGTATTCTCAGCTTTTCCATTGCTTAATTTCTGAGCCCTCCTACTCCGTTTTGATTCCACATCTTTGCAGTCACGGTATAACAGGAGAAGAAAACAGAAAGTAAGAGATGAAAAAGTTCAAATTTTGAAAGACCAGTTTTCACATGAAGAAGTTTTAATTTTTAACCCATTTCAACTTATTCACAACTATCTTTAAAGAAAAAAAAAAACAAACAGCAGAGGCATACGCACACATGCAAATTAAGATCTTAATGGATAGATCACAGCCTGTATTTCTTCTAATTAGCATCCATGCAGATAGGCAGCACGTGCAATGAGGTACAAACCAAAGACGCTGCATGTGGGGCTATTGAAAAGTTAACAGCTATAGAAATAATAAAGTAGTAATCTATAAAACCCGTTTTTTTTTTCAGAATAATGAAGAGGTAGATGAATAAATATTTAAGACTTTTTCCAATTTACTTGATAATTTGAATAAAACCAGAAAAAAAAAATCTCAAAAACCATGTCTTTAAGAACTTGAGTTCCCAGTAAGGAATGAGAAGTCTAAGTAACTGGGTTTGGAAAAAAAAAAAATTATTACTGCCATGATCCATTTGTGAAAATAACTCTGATTTCCAGTGAAAAATAGTGAATCATTAAGCTAAAGCTAGAATATTAATGAGCTTTGAAGCCTTCTGCATTCGGCCCATTTGGATGTAAGCCGAGTTTTTGTGGTCTTTTGGCTGGCACAGGTTGCCCTGACGCTGAGACCCACAGTGCCAGCCCATCCTGCTGCTGCTCCTCCCACACTGCCCTGCACTGCCAGAGCCGAACGCCACAGAGAGGACACATCTAGGGACAGCATCAAGGTCTGTGGCCATTCTCACCTCACAAAATGGTTGTGGAAAGGTCAAAGGATTATCCCGTGACTCAGGAAACTGCACTATCCTAGACTCTATCGATAAGACCTGTGCAAAATAACAGCCATTATTATGAGCTTATGCTCTGTCAGCTACGGAAGAGTGGCTTAACTCCTACTTAAATGAGAGTGCAAAACACGGGAGATGACCAAGAGAGCATCTATACGAGAAGAGGGTCTCTTAGTTACTCAGAGGCAATCCAAGAAGTGCTTTGTCCAGCTTGGAGACAACGACTGCTGCTGAAGTAACTCGTCCGCTCCTCTGGACGCCGTGTCAGCCCCTGCCCGTTCCCGGCAAACAGGACGTACAGGATGTGTTTCTGTTCCAAGTTGTTTCTCCGCGATGCACCAGCCGCTGCAGGAGCTGAGTGAGCGCTTCACTCGAACTAAACAACAGTGCCCCAAGAGGGAAGGGGTTTTTACTTTTGATGTCAACGAATCCAAATCACAATGTATGCGATCGTGTTTCCTTCCAAACCATACATGTTGGATCTTAAGTGGCCAATTAATGTTACTTAAAAGCTTATATATCATCTCAGATTTTTTTATGTAGGTCAGATGCATTTGAAATTTTTTTCTCATCTTCTGGACAGTGAAAACATCTGTTCCTCTTTTATGGAAGGTATATCTTATACAGAAAGCACTGCTTTCAATACATCTTGAACTCTCTTTTTGTGATGTGTCTCCCTAGGCTAAAAGGTTGGCCAGCAGTTGCTCTTACGAAGGCCTCAAGAGATAACTTAGGAAGGCCATAACATCGCTCTGTTTTTTCACAGTGGCAGTGTTCAATTTACCTAGCTAACAGGTTATTTCAGTTACACATTCTCAACCTGCACGGGCAGAATTTCAGAATTATGAATGGTATCCATGCTAGTGCTGATACACCCTTTCAGAATCTGTCGTGCATCAGTAAATGTGGTTTTTCTGCCCAAGCATCCTTGAATAGCACCCGGTATTTGTATAAAAAATATGGCAGGAAGGGAAGCTAAAAACCAAAACCTAAGATGAAATTTGAAGAGATAATTATAGTTAAAGAATTTGTGTTTAATTACTGGGCTTTACATCTGGGAGTGTCCTATTGCACTCTCATATTAATATAATCTTGCCAATCTGAGAACGACTGGGCAAGAGAAAAAACCTATCATTCTGCACAGATGTGACTCAGCAGAATTGTGTTTTCTCAACTGGGAAGTGGTTTAAACTTCCTCTTTCATCTCCTATTGTTTTTAGAAAATTGTCTTGTGATTGTTCTTCAGCTACAGAAACTAAGCCACTCCCTGGATAGGCCCAGAATATGCTTTGATTTCATTAACAATTTGAAACAAAAACCAAGGGACCTAGTAGTAGGATTAGATACCTACCAGGAGATATGACACCATCTCCCTGTCACGAAGGCTTTTTTCCATTTCAAGCAATGCTGAACTTTGATTAAATGCAGATAGCCAGGGCATTGGCTTGAAAAGAGAGTTACTTGTCCTCCACTCTTCCCTTGGCAGCACCTCCTTAGTAGAAGACGGGGCTGAGCCACCCTCTGTTGCCCCCCTAGCCAATCTCATGGCAGCGAACAGAAGACTGTATCTCCAAGTTACACATTTCTGTGCAGGTTCTGGGCTCAGCGTGTCTCAGATCTGTACGCACTGACAGCTACAGGAGCCCAAAACCCATGTGTGACAAAAACAGTCTCGCAAAGGGCTCCCCTCGCCCTGATGCAGCTTTTGCCCAGACGGAGCTCCCGCTCTGAAGTGTCTCACACGTCGGTTGACTATTCCAGCTGCAGCAAGGCCTATGATGCATCTACTGAAACGCCCAACACCACTGCCCCATCCCCATTTGCTTTCACTGGCAAGTGGAACTAACACAGAGGAGGTGGGAAAAAAAAAGATAGAGGAAGGCGACTCTCATATGGTCTGCTGCCAGCATTGCTTGAAGAAACACTCTGCCTGAAATTTTTTCGCCTTCATTCGCTTGCAGGGCATTGTTACATTTTCACTTTCCTTCAGTGGTAGAATTGATATGGCAAGAAAGTTTAAACACAAGAGAGATGTGCACCTCGCTAGTGTCTGCGTCCTTACCATGACTGGTAAGCCTGTCCATGCGTCAGACTCTCCTCTTCACAGTCATCGGATTACACCACGGTACTAGAAACATCCCAGAAGTAATTCCGTGAGTGCTAACCAGACCAAGCTCATTAAAATTACACTTGGCTCATTTGGGGTCACTAATAAGTGAATATTGCCCAGTTGTGGCTTTCAGTTTATATATATCAGAATTCATGGGCGCCTGCATTCTGAAGGCAAGGGATGGAGACGGCAGGGTGCAGCATGAGCTCTGCCGCAGAGCTCCCACAGGGAGCACGGTGGGAGCTGGAGGCAGGGGGCCTGGGGGGGTAACACCTGCATTTGCCCGCTTTTGTCTCCTCCCTCAGCATCTGCTCCTGGCCGCTGACAGAGACGGGGCACAGGGAAGAGGCAGCTGAGGCAGAATCTTCAGCAACAGCAGCAGTCGCTAAAAACCATAAAAGTTACTTCTGTATTTTTTGTTCCTATTGAATTAAAAACTATTAACTGGTCATAAGTTTGATCAGAGAGATTTATTATTTTTGAGCTGGGAAAAAAATTGAAATTTTAAACTAGAAAAATTTCCCTTAGTCAGTAAATGACTTGAACAGACTAAGGGAGAAGTAGTTTCATGGCTATTAACAGAGTAGTCATCTGCATAGTATTCACATTTCATTGTGGAAACAAGCAGATAAACAATCTCCTGCTATTGTTTGTAGTAATCACAAACTGCTTAATAATTTTATGTCATTATTTTAGTTGTGCAACAAATAAGACAAATAGCAAATGAAGTCTAAAGCTCCTTCTATATGTTTCGTTCTTGTATTTAAAATCTGTTCTTTTTTTTTTAGCTGTTTAAGACAACTCTACAATTTATGCATGGTGTATGGGAAAAGAGGACAGGCATACCTTTCGTCAGAACAAAAGTGCATCCCAAATCTGCTTTCCCTATAAATTGTGCTCATTTATATATTAGTTTTAAGATTCCAGTCTTCTCAATACCATAGAGAAGGAAGAACGTGTAAAGTGTGTTAAATCTAGTGGTATTCTGCTAGCCAGTAAAACTCAAACTTTCAAATCTGTAAGACTGAGAAAGCCTGGACAGTTAACATCAAGGGAAAAAAAGAAGTCTGAATTACTCTGCAAAACTTCACCTCAAGCTTGGTAATCTCCTTTAAAATAGATTGGTGGTTAGGGTACCTAGAAAGCTATGAAAGTAAAAAAACCTCTTCATTTCTATTAATTCATGTCTGTATTCTGATAGCACATGCTATGAAATAGACCCCTATTGTTTTGGGCTCTGTCCAAATACAAAAGAAAAATAATCCCAGCCTCCAGGAGTTAGTTAATGAAATGGATAGAATAATTCCAGCAGACTTGAGCTCCGCTGTGCGCCTTTAACGTCTACAATGTGCGTTGTAGATGGGAGGGTACCGCTGCAAGATCAGCTTATACAGCAGTAGCAAGGTATTTGTTCTTGCTTGGTACAACTTGGTATCGATCCCTTACCTCTGGCACAGATTAAAGGAAAATATTTTCAAACAGATCCTTTGCTTTTGTTTTGTTTTCCAAAACCACATAGTAACTGTGAGCTTAAAATAGGTATGTTTTACCCTCAATCTCCAAAGCCCAAATCTAGAATCAATTTTAAAACAACATTTTAAAGACAATTCAGAAAAGAACTGGAAAGTCTCAGAACGTTTTTATGCCAAGTTTGTACTGCCAACTGGTGTTAAGTATCTCACCATTCGTGAGTGCAGCACCTGAACACACTGAAACGCAGAGTGAGTGCCGAGTTGCACGTTTCTCGGTGTGTGTAGGGAACGAGCAGGGAGAAGAGGGAACACATCTTTTAAATCTACTTTATGCCCAATACGCACACCCGTCATGCACTGCAGTGTCACAGATGTTCTGCATACACCATCACGACCTTAGATAACCCAGGGGCTGCAGCAGCTCAGCACCAGTGTTAGCTGTTTCCTTGCTCAAGCTGAGCCTAACAATTAGTTACTTCAAGGGACAGTATTCATACCTGCTACTTGGCAGCACGAGGACCACTTTTCACTGTAACACACTTGAAGCAGAGATAGGTCTGAGCAACCTGAACAGCTGGTGTTGAGAGGGAAGACAACCTTGTGGTACCATGGTTTGTTCTTATTAATATACTGGCATTGTTTGACAGTATTGCCTATGAACCACTCTGGTGAAGACAATGGAAGGAAGCAGTTGTCAAGCTGCATCTTCCCCACAGAATCCCAATGCCTAGGAACATCTCAGTACGAGACCACAGAGGCACTGGGGGTACTATCACTACACTATCATCAGAGCCAGGCAGATGTGATGTTAGCGAAATGCAAACCAGCGCAGTCGTGACAGGAAAATGGTCTTCCCAGATGAATGTAACTGCTAAGTGCCCTGCACAGAATGTTGCCTTGCATTAAGGGCAATTCATTTGGAGAGATCTCAGGTGTTACAGCCCAGCCCTGAAGAGCTGTGTGTCCTAGTGACTTGGGCCATGGAAACGGGAACTTCAAAGAAAAGAGCAGAGTCACATTGGAAAGAAGGGGTGGACAGGCCACTCAAAAGAGCACACAAATGGGGAAGGACAGAGCCAGGAAAAGGGAATATAAAGAGGAGGAAGAAAGAATGGAGAGACATGTTAAAGAAAACAAGAATGCCACAAAGGAGCAAGGTCAGCAGTAGAGTGGAGGAGGGTGAATTTACTGGGAAATGCTGCTTTAGTCATCACGAAACTGTTTAGTGGTCAACGGGTTTCATCTGGAGAGAATTAGCAGGGGCAGAGGGGGAGCAGATTCACAAAACTGCCTGAGGAAGTGGTAGTGTCAACCCCCTGATCACCAAAAGCTCGGCTGTCAGCATGCTCACTCAGGTTGTGTGGGACCAGTTGCCTTTTCTGGCTGATGGCATCTGAACCAACACTTGTGGAACAGCCTTGCCCTAGGGCATTGCGAGGGGTGTACACCAAGCAGGGAGGGAGGGAGGGAGCAGTCTGTCATGTTAATCTATTTCACTCTGTAAGAAATACTTTTATTCAGCACACGTGAAGGATGAGGGAGCAAGGAGACAATTACTCCATTACCTGGTTGTTGACAAGACGGATGAAAAGGTTGAGGCTGCTGAATAGTGGGTATTTAAGAATTCCTGCAAAGTGGAACAGTGACCAAAGGATAGATTGAGAGCAATCAAAACTACATCCCAGTGGGGGCAGCTGCGTGCTCTCTTAGAGGATGTTGATTCCAATTATCTCAGGTAGAATGGGAATGAAATATCGGTAATCCAGAGCAACTTCTTTAACTGCTGGGCAACTGGATTAAAAAAGCTTACAAAAAAAAAAACCTGTCTGACCTTTGGAACAAAAGGAGACTTTTACCTGACAAACAGCAACAATTCATGTGGTTTTCAATTTGGTAAAGAAAAACTGTAATTTAATGTAATTACCATCATTAGCTTTATTATTGTTTAGCTTGGTGACCAAGCCAAAAATTGATTTCTTGTACAGATCCAAAAAAGAGACAAGAACAGAAACAGTGGTCTTTTGGCTGTGAGACACAGGAAGTTTCAGGAGAATTCAGGGATCAGCAGTGGGTAAACTGCAAAGAGCAGCCAAAATAAAAAGCAAGAAAGCTGAAAAAGGAAAAATAAGATATAAAGAGGAAGAGCTAACCCCACCCTACTCTTTCTGGCACCACAGGCATCCAGAGTACATGACACATTATTTCTTCCACTGTATTACAGGAGTAGGAGGACTCTCTTGATTTCTACCACACCTTCTTCTTATCTACCATCTTCCACCTACATTTAAGATTCAGAATTGCCAGAATTCAGATTTTCTCTCTTGGCAACATCCTCTTATCCCTCCCTCATTCAGTCTGAATGTGCTGGGGTACCAGGGTTTGCTTTGATCCTAAACCAGATCTGAAGATATCTGCATAAACCCTGTTCAAGCTGTGAGCACACCCTTAGGTTAAGCAGGTTCTTCAGCACTGCTCAGTTATTCCCTCACAACTGGGTTAAAAATATGTAGTTTTCTTTTACAAAATAGAATTAGTTAGGCAGATGCAAGCGTGATTTCATTCATTCATCTCGTTCTTCATCGATACGCAAGTTCAAAATCATTCAGTCTAAGTAATTGTAATAGTAAACCCATTCAGAGACTTGGTAATGAAACATCACTCAGTAAAGACTTTAGTTGGTTAACTTGAGGATCTTCTTTACTTTTTTTTTTTTGCCCACTTTTTCAGTTCCTAATGTGGATAAAAGCAACACATCTAATATTTCTAACATAGTTCAATCCTGAGCCATGCTGACTTACAGGACTGCTTTTAATTCTTTTTATACACTTTAGTTTACCTGGAAAGTATTCAAAGGTTAGGTTGAGCCAGTCACGACTCTCAGTGTGAAAGTACAGTTCTCTAACAATCAAGAACACTTCAACTAAGGGACGGAGGAACACACTGAGGACTCAAACCCACTCAGCCTTACACACAAAGTAGTTCATGAAGACCAGTTGTGAAAGAGCGTGGATCTTTGTGTCTTTAACACAGTGGAGCTTTTGTGTGCAAAGCAAGCACAATAACATCTTCAGAACTTCATATCAGCTGTGTTACAGAGCATAACAAACATAAAATATATAGCTCATGTATTGCTTTAAACCATCTCTTGCTTCTTTTACACCACCAGTAGAAATTTGGTATTTCTCTAAAATACATTAAGGATAAATAACTAATGTCCTCTCTTGAAACACATCACAGATTGGTCTAACAGCGCATGACCAGTAACAACCACACAGCTGAGGAATGGTCTGAGCCCTTTGTAGTACATTATATTCACGTTACTTCTGTGATGATCCATGGGAAGTACAAACTTAGGAAACACAAGATTTGTGTTGCGTTTTCATGATAGGTTAAATGAGCCAAAAGTCATTGTGATTCATTAAATCATTTTTATGCATGTCAATAGGATTGCCTATCCTGTGATAATTGCAGTTATGAATCTCATAATTAACCTGTATCCTTAAAAAAAAAAAGATAGACCAGTCAGACAGCCCAAAACAGGGATTCCTGTGGTACACAGCATTATGCACAATTACTGCACATTAACACAATCTTAATTATTAATCTTTTGTATTTGCATAACACTTTTCATCCAAAAGCACTTTGAAAGCTGTATACAAAGAATACCAGAGAAATGCTGCGAGCTCTAGAATCCCAGGGCAAGACCTGCCTCTCCCAGGAAGCACTAGAAGATGGGGATAAAAGCTTTCAGCCACTCGCACCAGGGCTAAGTACCACGGGACTTTTGCAATTCTTATAAAAGCAGAGAGGACCTCTTCTTTAACATTAAGCAAGCTGAAACTTTTGCATTTGTCTGTCTTAGAAGAACGTCATCTTGAGATATCTTAACAAGTATTTTACTACAGAATGCCAGGCATCACATTTCATGCTCCAGTTCTGTTGAAGAACACAGAAACTTCTGACTCAACCAAGTGAGTTGCATACCTTTCCCAGTCTTTGCCTTGTCACTTCCACTCTGCCCCCTTATGCTAGGAACAGCTTTATCTTCCCTCTTCTTGCTTATCTGTGCTGTTCTGCCATCTTCTGCTCATTCAAATCCTTCCTCATGAAGGCTTGAGCAGTACAACCCAAAGAGGAAGTTAATTTTAAAAACAAAAGCTAAAATACATATGGCTCACTATCTATTTATGCATAAGAGCTCTCCCACTTATCCATATAATAAACTCTGTAGAACAAGTATTGGTTTGGGGTTTTTTCCCTTCTTTTTTTCCCACTGTTATGGGCCAAGTAGTTCATCATCTTCTAACGTATGCATTGCTCAGCTTACATAACAGCTAAAATATACCTATCTATCTGGTATGCAAAAAACACCAGCTATTGATCAATTAAATCAAAGCAATCAGAAAGTGTTCAACTTAATAGGAACTCTCCCAGTCATTTATAAAACACATTGTCCAGCCTCTGCCATTGTCATAACTTCTTTCAAATATCACAACACATACCACAAGAATAGAGCAGTTCCAATTCTAATACCAATAAATATCATAATCGGAAAAGAGGTCCTGCACAAGCAGATGCTGTGGCATGTTCCATCACCTCTGTACACCAATGTATCCCCAGATCAGAGATGTTACACACCATTGGCTTTCACCTCCGCTCAGGGGCAGCAGAAAACCTTCTGCCCAAAGCAACTGCCACACCGGAGCCTGACATTGTTGTATAATCAGACAACAGCAAAAATAAATAAATATATAAACAAATATTGTCAGTGCCGTCTCCTCACTTCTGTTTACATTTTAATGAACTCTTCTAGTAATAACTTCCAGTTTCCTCCATTTCCAGAAAGTCAGCACTCCATAAATATTGAGCTGTACTATTATCTGCTGACGTACTAGTTTTCTATAAACAGAGAAAATCCAAACTTATCACTGGGCTTAGCTGTTGAAAAAGGTTAGTATAACTAAATAACAAAACAGGAATGTTGTTTACTTGTTAATGTCCTACTAATGAAAAAAAGCTGTTATGGCTTTGATTAATCTAGCCCACGCTGGACAATTCTGGCATAAGTTTCCTTGAGGAGTGACTATTGATTTCCTTTTCATTCTACACTTTGATACAACATATCTGGAATCTAGCCCAGGTTTCATAACTGCTACTATCTCCACATTAACAGCCTGTGCAAGATTAGAAATAGCTTTTGAAGATACAGGCAAGGGTGAGGCAATCCAAGAATTTTCTCCATTTCCACAGGTTGAGCCTTTACATCTGTCTGTGTAACAACTTTTAAGGAATTAAAGGTGTTCGTAGGCATAATCAAATTCATCAATTGCAACTAATTAATTATGCCATTGTTTAATCTTTTAGCACTGCATTGTTTTTTTCTCGTCACTCCTCTGTCTGTATTTATAATACCTGGTGTAGACACGGTAATTACCAGATACTAAGGGAGGGTGACTGCGTTATCACCAGGGGCCTGGGAGAGCCACCCAGTCTCGTAAGCGGTGAAGAGTGAGCAATGCCAATGGTCTCAAGTAGATGCGCTGCTCTGCTCTGGCTCATGTTCTCTCTAACGGTACGCGGTACGGGAATCTGTATTGATCTATACACACGCAAGGCACAGGCCAAATAGCTTGGCCAAAACTTGTAGGTTTGCTAAGTAGCTTTCACCTATGAAGAGCAATGTATTCAAAAAAGGCCACAGTAATTTGCAAACAACAAAAAAAATACTCAAAAAAATATTTTAAAATATTTAGTGCAGTGTTGTGTATTAATTGTCTGGCACATATGAGCGACATCGTCATCATGATGTATTCTGGTCATTTCTGGGAACATAGAGCAGATAAGTCTTCTCTGAGAGTTGGTATATTCTATTTTTTCATTTTACTTCCTGAAGCCACACAATAGGTATTCTAAAAATCTTGTGTCTGGAAGTCATAAAAGCCCCAGCCATGCAGTACTGGGTTAACAACCAAAGAACTGCAATAAATTAGAAGTTCATCAGTTTGCAACAACAAAGATTAAGACCTGGCCTGTGGAATGATTATGAAGCAATGACAAAATGCCAAGACTAAAAAGGCAACTGTACTTCCAGAATGGATCAGAAAAGGCTCCTCCAGCAGTTAGGAAAACATCAGTGTCGTGCAAAAAAACTCTAAAGTTTCCAGTTCCTCTTGTTCAATATGTTGTTTGAAACTGGGATGTGCGTGCAAAGAAGGTTAGAAGGACGAAAGCAGCAGAGAGAAAGCCTCACAGCAAGGAAACCAGTCCAATAATATTTTTTTTTTTAATTAATGATCTTAGACAGTGCACACAGGTTTTCTATTTTTGTTTTTCAAACCACAGAAATAAGTAAGAGAGAAAGGGAAGCTCATGCCCATTCTCAGCTTCCAATGACAGCAGACAAAACAAGTAGCAGTATTTGCTTCATAGCCCTGAAAACAGCAAGGCACGCTCTGCATTTGGTTTCTGCCAAAGCTAATTTCAGAAAAGCTATAGGCCTAATGGGAGCATAGACTGGGCTTTTCTATCCATAATCTAGTTTCCTGAAAAGCCAAAAAAACATGCTGGACTGAGCTACTGAGAGGTTTTCTGGTGCGGAGATCAAGGGTCATGGGAATGGGCGGTACTTCAATGAATATGCTCCCTGTTCTTAGCAATGAGATCCAATCTCATACGCACAGAGTAGATTATTACCCCCTTGATGACCAGTTGCATTCACATGGGACTCACTTGCAAAATTGGACTATTTGCTTCTTAATTTTTAACTGGATATTACAGTAGGACTACAGATAAATGCCTAACAGGACACGAAGGAAGTGGAAGTTTTTGGCGGGCAAAATACACGCCATGCATTTTTAATAGTGCAGGTGATTAAGCAAGTTGTTAGGGACGTGGTACTGAAGTCTTTACATCAAGGCCGGATGTCTTGGCACCTAACTAGAAGACACTGGTTTCCCGCAAGTACGGCTTGATGAAAGTCTATGGCCTTTGCCATACAGGTCAAAGCATTCCCTTCCAGCCCAAGGAATGTGATTAATAAGGGCAGTAACACAGTAGGTAAAGGATTGAACGAGGAAAGCCACAGCCAAAAGCAACAATTAATAAATAATAGTTTGCAACACTCTAATAGAACACTTCACATGTCCAATGTGATAACTAATTAATCATAGCAACAACTTTGTACTTTATGCAGCCTTTCATCCAGCACCTCAAAGTGCTTTACAAATGGTAATTAATATGTAGGCTGCACTTTGAGGAAAGGTATTATGCATTGGCCCCAGTCAACGTTAATTTGTTCTTCAACAGCGTGGCTTGTGAAATCTGGTCGACTTTCCCAATGAAACATAAAATGTGCAAGTCTTCCTGGCAACAAATCTGAAAATGCACTTCTCCATTCAAATATAAGCATTCCATTGTATTGCTGACAATATGGCATGCTCCATCCCTTCACGTTGTACACCAATACAACCTCGCATAACACAGCATGGCTTAAACATAAGAGGAGATTAACTTTTCCACAAGAAAACTGGATAACTGGTATTTTAGTCTGAACATCTGGCACATTTTTAGCTAAACTGTTTCTTTAAAAAGCTATTTTTTTGCTGTGCATTTACATACTACAAGTGTTTGACTAATTTTAGCTCAACAGCTGAGACAGAAAGCTAATTTCTTTGCTGCAGAGCAGACTGGGGCTACCCGACATGACTGGATGTCTGCATATTTTACAATTATTCTCAATTCCTCTATTTAGCACTGTAAACGTACATGACATTTTGTATATATTCAACCAATTTCTGCTCATAAAATCAATCTCCTGGCTTCAAAGGAGTGTGTGTATGAATGAGACACACAGGATTTATCCAACATCCCCATTAAAAAAATCACGATAGATTGGTCTTTAAATTCTTTGAGCGTGTTCATGTTGTACACACATCCCCGACTACAGAGTTGCTGAAGCAAAAATTTTTGGGGGCCCTATGATCAGAGCTTGAAAAGGTCAGCTAGTTCCCCTCTGTTACACAGCTTAAGTAGAAAATGGTTAATAGTTGGAGAGCTATTACCAACTGTCACAACTTCTCTTTTCCTGTCTTTTTAGAAATCTCATAATGGCACATCCAGTCAACCTTAAATTTACACTGTTAGAAAGCTCCATTTATCCTCCAGAACAATAAACCAAGGATGCTTTCTTATATCATTCAGGTTTTGTACGAAAAACATCTTTGCAAATGTATTTTTTAAATACACAAGCGCACACACACACACATTTAAGTTGTTGGAAGGAAATGCTAAAGAGAAGCAATACCAAACTAATCTAATCACTAAAGCATTAACATGATAGAAAGGGCTGACTAATATTCTGCAATAAACATTTACCATTTAGTTTGGGAACCACTCCCCATCTTCATGCCCTAGAAAAATACCAGCAGTGCAGGACAGAAAGAGAACTAGCAATTCCTAACTTTTGAAATTAAGAGTTCACAGCAGAGCCAAGTTTCACCTTAAGGCTTGGAGAAGGGAAGGAAGGAGGAAAAAAAAAAAGGGAGAGAGAAGAATACAAGAACTATCATTGAACAGGTGTCTGCATAATAACAACATGAGCAGAACTAATAAGCTTAATTTCAGTAAGCTTTGAAGTCAGGTGCAGGCTATTAAGAGAAACAGTGGGTTGGCATTCCTGGGAGCAGGTTTACTAATAGTGCTACACAAATAAGAAGTCATTTCTTTACCACTTGAATGGTCATAACTAGCTAGGACTCACAGCTTTCTTTTATCAATAAAGTGATAAAGACAATCCAACTCACAATGTGAACTGACACACTTTGTGTGTGGCTCTGGGTGTGCATGTGTAGCAACTGCTTGTAAATTATGCAGAGCATCTACCTGTGTTACATTTACCCTAATTGCCTTAGAACTTAAAAATGCAAATTATGTAAACTGGAAAAAGATGCAAAACCTCTGCCTAGTGACCAGTATCATGTCTCAATAAATCTGAAGTGTTCAAGGGGTACAACTCACTCATAAGGAACAGGATCGAAGGGTCAAACTGTTGCTTGGATCATGAAGCAAGCAGCCTTCTGCCACTCTAATCAAGATGTATTTTACCTTCTCATCCTTTCTCCCACCCAGGGACCTGACAAGCAACTCCACAGCTACCACCTATCTTAAGAGAAAGACAGCAAGTCCCAGAGGTGCAGAGAACATTTTGACACTCTTCTCTTTTGGGGGGTTATAAGTGCTTTTTACTAGGAGGAAGAACAATCCTTTTCTCTTCGAGATAATAAGGCACTTAAGAACGAATGCAACTTTTAGCTAAACACAGTTTAAGTGTGTTGATACAATATTTCTTTGTACACAAACAGCAGCCTCCTGGACTTCAGCAAAATACTGCCTTCACTTCACTGAATCCAGTATCTTCTTCCATGATTACGTCATTTAACTCCCTTTAGACTAAACATAAAGACTGTACTCTCCAAAACTTGGCATACATGGCATAGCTGGAGATAGTAGATGTCTCTTAAAACAACCTATCCTTCCACATATCTTTCATTTCACTAGAAACACTGAAACTTAGAGAAGAACCATGATTACATCAGTTGTGACCCACTGTATTTCTCATTAGAGTCTTTTATTTTAAACCCATACTAGATACCCATTGTCAAGGTCAGAGATATTAAAAGTGATTTGTTAGATGTAAAATTCTGTTTATTATAATCTAAAGAGCAAGCCAGCTTGAAATAATAAATTAGTGCCAGATGAAAAACTGCCAGAATTCTCTATTATACATGCCTTTCCCTGGAAAGCATCCCAGATTTTTTTCTTGATAGGCTCTTTTAGTAAAGACTCCTTGACTTATGGAGTGTGAGCAAAAGTTATAGCTTATAAAAGGGTCAGTGAGGAGCATTAAGGGGCTCTGAAAAACAACAACAACAAACAAAACTCGCATATAAACTGAGCTGTGGCTACAGCCTAAATGGTACAAACTGATGAACTGCAACAAATGCTAAGAAAAACTTAGGGAGTTGACCCACATAATTGCACTGGGTCAGATACTTCCAGCATCATCAGAAATCTGGAAACTGCAGGAAGGAAGAAACCTGAATTATTCTCTGCTTCCCTACCGCTCTGCATTGCTCTGTCTTGTTTTACAGACAACACGCATTTGAAAGGAACAAGGAACTTGTCTGAATCGTGCATTTCATTCTCAACAGAAACTTAAGTGACTTATTTGGGAAGAACACATCTTGACACCACGAAAGAGAAAAGCACTACCAACACCAGCAGGAAGGCTGGACTGTAATGAAAGACCATCTCCTGTCCCAAGGTAAATGTCGCCTGGTACACTGCAAATTGTTATTGTTGCTATTCTTCAACGGAAAATAACATACTTTGAATTTATATCCTTTTTTGGAGCTGTGAGACTAAGGAGAAATGGAAAAGTCAGCCTCTTTCTCTCTCATGCACGATTATCGATTTCCTCACTATATGCTGAGAAGGCAGGGTGGGACCATCAGTCACCACGAGTCAGCATTAACAGCAGGGGCATAAGGAAGTGCTTAGACCCAAGCAGCTGGCTGTGGCTGGGAGCCTGGAGGGAGAGAGGGATGACTACAAGTTTTCACTGTACATATCGCAAATACCAGTCCCAGGTCTGTTGGCTTGCTGCATCCTCACAAATAAGCCAAAACTTGCCATCAAAAGCAGTCTGCCAGCAATAAAACAACAGAGAGGCCCCCACCGGAACGGTCAATGCTGAAAATAAAAGTCATGTTATAAATGTTTACATGATGTAAGTTTGGAGTGTAGAGTCCAATAATTCTCAGTGGCTCTTCTCTCTCACTTCCGTTCTTGGCAGCAAGATAACAAGTTCAGCCAAGCAACTTACTTAAAATGTACTGACATGAATCCCCATAGTGTAAATAACATATCTTACCTATGAAGGGTGATTATGTTCCCTTTATTCTTGAAAATAACACCTTCCTCGCCTTTTCATGAAAATCAACTGTTTGCACTCTCCACGCAGTTTATGGTACAGTCTATAAACACAATACTGAGCACTGTTGTTAATAACTACAAGTTTGACATGGGCCCAAATCTAAACCATGGAGCTGACACCCCAGAGCATAGAGGAAGTTTGAATCTGAACATTGCATCTCCAGTCTGTCTCTGCGGGAAATGAATTCACAAAGCAATAATAATATCATAAACAGCACTTAACGTGTTAGGGCTGATCCTGCCAACCCATACTCCTCCAACACAAAAACTCTTGGCAGGTCTTACGCACTGCTGAAGTCTCACTGAAACTCTCTAAATGGACCTTATGAGGGATTTAAGAATCATACCGTTGCCAAAGGGTGACATTAACCCTTCTTGCCTGTACCACTGAAATCAGTCATCTTGCTGGTGTAACCAATATATGATCTATACAAGCAGATCAGGCAATACATCACCCCTGCAAGAACTCCAGTCATCTGATTTTTGTCACCCTCCCTGTTGGGATTTTATCATTAGTGATTTTCAAATAAGGGTGGATAAATCTCATGAGCACAGAAGTCACAAAACACACCTGAGTCACCTTCTGCAAGATCACAATGACTGTTGATGCTCTACAGAATCAGATGCTTTTTGTTGACGCTTTCTGCAGCTGACAGTCCAGTTCAGTCTGGCTGTACGTCTGTCAGGACTGGCCTGGAGGCTATCGTGCAAATGGAGGTGGAAGCCAGCGAAGGCAAGTGCTGTGTTACTGGAGGAGGTGAAGACATGCTGAACATGTTGGAACAGTACAGCTCTGCTAGCTGAGATCTGTCCCCTGTCCTCACACTGCTGGCACCAGCTACACTTTCGCTCTCCAGCTGGCTAGATGTGCATCTTCCTCAGCAGACCAGCATTACCCTCCTGAATACACATGCTTCTTGCCTTCAGATTTTCACAGTTGAGATTTTCTTTTCTCCTAACACATCCACAAAAATGCACGCTTCGTCTGTACCTTAGTGCATTTTCTGACTATGAATTCCTGGAGCAATTCTTTACCTTTCACTCTTCTACAATCTTCAATGAAAGCAATTAAAAGCAAGAATACAATTTTGGGCAAAATTTCCAGACAGCAAAGAATGCTTTCTGTGCAAAGAACAAATTGGCATATGCAAATGCTGCACATGGATAAGATTACTTGCAGGGACAGGTACCATAAAGGTACTTGCATAGACAGGCACACAAAGATATATGCAGAGATGCATACAGTACTCAATTGTATACTCTCACACAATGTTCACATGAGAAATTCAGAGGTGTATCTGCTTTAATTAATTTATTGCATGTACTATTAAACTACTGAATTTTTAACGTGTTTCTTCACTCCCATGTCAAACTGAACTTCCAGGGATTTTCCATGACAGAAGGAAATGAGTACTTAAAACAATGGAAATTGCCTTAGCGACACTCGGTTATTATCACCTTTCAATCTAGGCAAGTCTCAAAAGCTTTAAAAAAAAAAATCTAAACACCGAAGATATACTCTTTTCAAGGTGGAGGTGAGGGATGCCAAGGAATACTGGATTGCAGCTGCCCTGAGAAACCTAGTTCGAGACAAGCCAGACTGACTTTGTGCGGAAAGGAAAATCAGCAGGACAGGTTGAGATCAACAGGGATCTAGTAGTGTCATTCTCAAGGGTGTTTGTCTCGCATTGGCCCTCAACTGGAACTTCAACAGGTTCATGCCCTGTCAGAAGTTGTGGAAAGTCTTCCCAGAGAGGGGAAGATAAAAGAGCGCTTGACTGGTGTGGGACAGGCCAGCACCAGTGCTCAGGAACCTCTGCCTGGACAGCAGTCACAGACTGATGTGACACGGCAGCCCCAAGCTGCCGAGAAGGAATTGCCTGCTCTCCTTGTCATACTTAGCCCTTTATCTGCTCCAGGATACCAACCAGAAAACCTTTAACCGGAAGACAACAAAGTTGACAGGAAGGAGACATGACTTTACATGTCTGAACGCTCATATACAAATACTCACAACTGATCTCTTTCCTCCTGACACATTCCCATCTGGGATTTGGAGGACACATCAAGAATTAATACCATTTGGGATTTATTTACTTGCTGTGTTAAGGCTTTCCTTAAGGTAGCTTGAGCATAGAAGATTTTAAAGCTAAACAAACTAAACAATGAAAAAACCCAAACATCTCAAATGGGATAATCCATGTCAGCAAAGATAGCTAACAGCTGACTGTCAAGCAAAAGTAACCCATATCTTTGTGGTTAAATAAACAGAAGATGAGCTTACTAAAGTATATCTTCATTTTTTTAAAATATATATATATATATATATATATAAAAAATGTATAAAATTTGAGCAGAATTGGAACCCTTTTCTAGCAGAACCATACCAGATATCCATTAAAACTGCTGCTGGAACACAGCAACACAGCTTGGAACTCATCCTCTGGCACTTTGGGTGTTACATGTGGCTCTTGCTTCCAACAGCAGACAAAACGCTCAGAAAAACACCTTTCTAACTAGCTGCTGAGCCATTACCACCCCTTAGGAAGAGAGACAACTTAGGATAAATACATAAGTACTAGTTGTACAATCATATTGCCCATTACTTTTAATAATGTTACCTCCATTAATTGTAGTAATGTTTTCGTTTGTTTCTGCTGTCTGGCAACCCCTGGCAATTTTCAAAATTAAGTCCTCTCTTCATATAATGATTGAGGAACTGAAACACTACAGCACGGTAATATTGTTATAGCTTCACTGCATCTGAAATCCTGCTACTCCTTCCCAAATAATTTCACCTGAACAGTGAAGATTTTTTTGATGGACTTTCAGAGCTTCTATTGTGGGATGGTCCCACAATAGAAAAAGCAATTTATAAGATTTGCTTAGCAGTTTCATAGACCCTTTCAGCCACAAACGTCAAATACTCCAAAGCAGAGGCAAAACTTTTAGCTTTATTTCACGGAGAAGCAAAAAAAGACAGCGAACAGATACCAACTCTGCAGAAGAGCTGGTACTGGAACCCAGGCCTTCTCACATTTCCTGTTCCATGACTTATTCACCGGGACTACATTCCTTCCATTCCCTGGGCATCTTTCCACCTTGTAATTAACCTCCAGTAGCAACCATTAACTTGCCTGGAATTACTAAAGAAAGGGAAACTGAAGGTCATCTGTGTTTTTGAGGAGATGGATAGAAGCCCACCAGCAATCTAATATCAGGCTCACTCCTGGCAGGGCACATTGCCACATGGTTCTTTCAAACCTTCTCTGGCAGCAGAAAGATACTGCAATGTAAAATACAGCCAGGAGTCATGAAGTCTAATGAAGAGCCAGAATGAATTCCTAGATTTTTTCCACCTCAGTTCCACTGATACAATGAAGTGATTCCCAACAAACAGCACAATCGCTATGAGTGCCAGGGTATGAATCAGCACATTGGTCCTCTCTGACCAGGGATTCGCCAGTGGTTATCACACTGTTCCATAAGGCCTTTGCTCTGCTCAGATCTCCCCTTGCCAGCAAAATGAAACCTTCCCTGTTTTATTTGTAGGATCTGTCATAGCACCTCATTCAGGGTAAAGAACTCTCACACTAACTTATTCTGCATATTTCAGCTCTGTAGACTCTCAAATCAGTTCAGACACTACAAGAAATCCTATAAAATTTATCCTTAAGCACCAGTGGAACAACGTTAACATGTTGTCATGTACAGTCCAGTTGAACATATGCTTCTCTCAGGATTCTGACACCCAATGTTCAGGGATTGCTCTGTCATCGTCTATGTTTGGTTGTTTGTTTTTTGTTGTTTTTTTGTTTGTTTGTTTTTGGTTTGTTGTTTTTTTTACACTTCCTTTTTGACATGGAACAACTCTACCAATAGCCTGTCACTCAAGGTTTTGCAATAACCGATTTGAAAGTATACGGTATTTTGTGTCCTGTGCATATTCTAATGCAACTAAAGTAAATCAGAGCAGTAGACGCAAGCAATCTGAACAATGGGACACTTTAATTTACAAAAATCTGTAGGGATCCAAGAATTAACTGTCATGAAAGATGCAGGCATTTTACAGTATCATTTATGACGAAGGTAGGTACCTTTGTACAAAACTGTGATACAAAACCCTGATACCTCATCTGGATATGCCCTAATTCCAGGAGTACCCTTAATTTTTACTGTATCATCTTGTTCCTTGAGTTCTGCTCAGCACCTATACAACCGCCAACCTGGAGGAGACCCCACTTTTAAAATGCTGCCAGAGCGCAATGCACACTCTGTTTAAGTGCTCACGTGCAGAAAGGAATTTAGAATTCACTGGACCAGAAAGGGAGAGAAGCCAACGTGAACCTGCCTCCCTAGCCAGGTGCTCAGAGAGCTCGCTCAGGAACTGTTTGGAATTGGGACCAGACCCTGATTTCTGGTGAATTCTATACTCACCGACAGATTCATTCCCTCCCTCACAATCAGTCTTGCTCATGCTGTCTTGTATTCCATCTTACAGGCAGCTGACACACTGGCAGGAGGAAGATGCAGGCTGGAGACTCTCCTACCTGAGAAGGCTCTGAACATCGGCTTCCTCATTAAGCTACTGGACTATTATAGACAAAAGGGGGTAAAATCACCTTTTAAAACAAATTATTTCTACTTAATTCTCTGAGAGAACAGGAGCCAGCACCTACCCTCAGGAAGGTGGTTTGAGCTGTGAATCCATAGCTCCGGCTCTACATAGACTCCCTGAACCACCTGCCTACATATCCCCGGTGGAGATCCAGTGCCCCCCCATGGAGACAATATAGGACTCTGCTCTCCACGGGCCACATTCTGGAGGACAGCCCTACAAGACAGGGTGTAAAGTCACTTGGAGAGACAGAAACAAGCTCTCAGCGACTGAGCTCAGATACCAGCCATGATACAAATGTGCTAGCTTCATGCACTGCCGAGGCTGGTCTATCCTCATCAGAAGAATGGCAGGCTGTCCCACAGGAACAATGTACTAAACACAATTATACTCTTTCCCATATCCAAACTAGGTTGTTCAGCAGTTGCCTTGGCACCCCTGTACAGCCCTGCACTGCTCCACAGAGGGCATTGAGCCATCACTTCCTAAGGACAGTTTCCCCCATCTCACTAAGTCCCCACATGAACACCAAGTCTTGCATTTCCCTCCCAAATTAATCCAGCTTTGATCCCTTGCAAATTGATCAATTCCTTGATCCTGTCCACTATGCTGAAAATGGTGGCATGGCAGAAGTTCAGAAGATGAGAGAACTGAAAGGGTAAGGAGGGAGCTCAAGCCTACCATAAGAAAGCATCTACCTGGAGCATATTAAGAGTTGGCTGAGAGGAGACGGGCACAAAAAAGATTACCTGTCTTTATGGTAGAAGACAGCTACATCACACATTCATATAAACAGGGAACTTTGTTACTTCTACAAGATGTTGTGCTGCAACTCTAAGGAAGTAAACTGAGCCTTTCAGGGATGCAACAGCAACTCCACTAAACCGAAAAACATGAAAACCTTTCTCTGTGTACAGTGTGCAGCAGTCATTGTCAGTCATTAGGAAACCAGTGTCCTTTTGCAATCACAAATGTCTCAAGTGCGTACAAAACCTAGTGTAGGGCTATCTGAATCCAACTGTGACTTACAAACATGAAAATCTTCAAAGTGCTAATCTTCCATTTTTCATATGCTATGCTTCTGTAACGAAAAGATTAAGTGTATCTTTTAAAATAAGCATAACAATTACACTAACGTTGTGTGAATAGGGAGAATAAACTTTGACAGACAAAACCAGAATTCTGCAAGAATATCTGACAGAGATTTTACTGCTTTACAGTGGTTATAGCCAGCACTTCTGCAACAAAGGGGAGTTTCAATTACTCTGGGGCACCAGGCACAGATTGAAACTCATATTTCCTTATCTATTTAAAGTTGCTCAAATAAGCATAAAGTAGTGGCGTAATCAGAGAAGCTATTTCCATTAATCTTTATTTAGAATTTTTTTTTTTTTTTTAAGTCAAGCCATGAAGTTAGTTTATAGGGATGATCTTCCTTTGCATGCAATCTCACAATGCACACAATACCTGTGGGTTTACCCAGGCAGAATTCCCACTGAATCTATGGGGAATTTTTTCCTGATTATAGAGCACAGAGTCAGTTCCAGTGTTTTACATTAGTTATCTCTGAGATGAGTATTGCCAGTACTGGAGCAACTTTAAACAGAGAAGCAGGACTGACTCTGTAGTAGCTTTCGCCTGAATTCTGCTAGCTATGACATTTTGTACCTCCAGGACCAGCTGTTATTAAAGTCCCTGGGTGTATGCTAGAGCAGCCCAAACATGTGACATTCTGCATTTAATTAGAACTTTAACTGAAATATATTGAGACAAAAGTCAGCATAAAAGGTGCCCCTCCCCTTCATTCAAAAGAAATTATACTCTACAACACACATGTGAGAAAATTATATTGTTTCAAACTCTAATTAGGAAAATAATAGAAAAACAATTCAATTACCTCACATGTATTCCTGTAAGTTATTCATACGGAGCACGTGAATGCCCTATCTTCATTACAAATAAGAGACATGCATTTATACCTAGTATGCTAGCAATTGCAGTAGATGACGTAATGCATATAAAGCAGAATGCTGAAGAGGACAGACTCATTTGGTAGATTTACCTGGAAATAAGAAAAAATGCACAAACCAAGGTACTCCCATTAACTTCAGTAGGCTTTGGATCGGGCTCTACTTGCCTGCCTAATTAGGGCTCTTGTGGCGTCCTGGCAGCCGATTTCCAAGAGGCCACCCTGCCAAGACCTCTCCTACTTGCTGCTGACTCTACTACTCCCCCTCCCCAAGGAGGTGGGGGTTCTACAGCACAGAAACCAAATACATCCTTTCCAAAACTGCCAAGACATGTATGAATCCAAATGTGCAATCCAAAATTCAGTTCAGCTTTAACAATATTTTCTTTGTCATATGGAAATTATTGCATGCTCTACTCCAAGGAAAATACAGATATCCCAAAGCCTTACTCAAAAGCCCAGCTTTTAACACTTTGAAGTAAGCCACAAAAGCAGAGAGCGTTTGGCGAGCTTCACCGGCCGGATTTATCCGATGTGTTTTAATTGCCATCTAGCGGGAATAACGTGCAACTCCGTCTCTCGACGGTTCTCACGTTACAGCCCTTCACAGAGAAATCCTGTCCTCTCCATCCCAGACGAACTTGCAGATTTGAAGGACAAAACTGCCCAGAAGGTGTTTGTTCTGGCTCGACTCACCTGGACACAGAGACCCATTTTGTCTGGGCCAGGGGATGTCTATCAACACCAAGTGATGGTGATGCCTTTTCATCCTCAAAAACAAAGCTATACCTCATTAGTTTTCTAAGGTCAGAGACACAAACAATTTCTGTATGCCATTCCCAATGTAAGGTTTTCAAAACTCTGGAAAGACTAAAATGCCAACAGCCTAGACTACATTTACAGCAACTCTTAGGCATTGGTAATGACAAGATACTGCAATGCTTTAGGAATCATCATTCAAATCCATAAGGAAAGAAAAAAACATAATTCTTCACTTATAGGTTATTAAATCTTTGGGGCTAACTCAACGAGTAGGCTAGCCCTAATTTACAAACATATAATCAAAAATCTTCTCTTATTTTCCAAGTGTAAAGCACTGAGCCTATCAGCAAACTCATTAAGCAAAAGCAATTTCCATTTATAAGACCTTAGATTCAGCTTTCCAAATACCTCATTTCTATCCCTCCTATTAGCATGCCACATATGGAAGATATTATACCAGATACCCTTCACCTTTTGTCCTCAAAGCTATGAGAGGGACCAAGTGTTCCTTATTTCCTGATGAATCCTTAATTACCTGCAATGTGACATATTCCTCCTTCTTTCTTTTTGATCCTAAAATCTAAAAAGCAAAGCCAGCACGGCACACTGTCTTTCTCTGACCCTTTCATTCTATATATTTTCCAGTCACAGACTTTAAATAATAAACACTTGCAAATGTGCAGTACCCATCTGCATTCCCTTTCAGTTTGTCATTCTCTTCATAGACCTGGTAGTCTCTTTGTCAATGGCTCTACTAGATTCATAGCCACGATCAGTTATTTCTCAAAGGCCAACAGAGATGTGCCGGACAGCAAACTGCTGCCTGCCCAATATGGTGCCAGAACCATCAGACCCCAGGCATCCAAGCGGTCATCGGACGTTACAGCACAATCAACGTTTAGTTTGTGACAGGACTTCAGCTCTCAAATCCTATGTGTTAACATAGGCATCACAGGCTGACACAGACAGCAAGGGGGAAACGAGGAACTGCTGGGGTCATCAAACGTATCTGTGCCTATTCCCTGCTCTGTGAACATTCCAGTACCACACCACTCCCTCTCATAATAGCAAAGTACATCAAATAATGTTTTTTAGCTAACAAGCCTTACAAAGTGTGTGCACCCTTTTATTTGGCAACCTGTCCTATGAATACGTAAGTTGCCAGGTAAGCCAATGACAAGATGCCTACTTGCAAAAGAGCAGCCAGCTAGCATGGGGCACTTTGCTATCAGCCTAGAGTTCCCATTTTAACAGGCCCCAATCAGGGCTGGATTAGCATTTAAGAAATGCTTTTTGTGTAACTTTTGAATCTTGAAGTTAATATCTGGTCTATGCTAGTGAAGAAGTCTATTGCATGAAACTGACAAAGCTCACATTGGCCAACCCTATCCTAGATCTGTGAGGATCATCAAATGGTACTTAACACTTCAGAGACAGGGGAGACAACTATACCAGTAGGACTGCCACTCCTAAGGACTTTGCTCAACAGTGGGTTTACTAGAGCAGGACAAAAACGCAGCTTCGATGGATGAGCTGGGTCTGTAGCATTGTGGTACACCTACAATCATCTGCATGCTGTACCTATAAAGTGTAAAAATGGCATAAACCCATTCATCTCCTTTTTATTTTTATGCTTGAACCTGCTTTAGAATCAGAGGGCACCAAAGCAGCTCAAGCAGTTTTTCACACAGTATGTCTAACAGCAAGGTTAAAGCCACAGGTGTAATGAAGCCGACTTGAGTGGAAGAGACTGTCTCTCCAGACACATTTATCCCATTGCAATTAAACACGGGAGTCCTGCGTGTTAGAATAATGGTACGATTGCACTTTATAGTACATGGCAAGTGAGGACAAAAAGAGTGTGACCTGCCTACAAAACAATAACCTTATTGAAAGAAGTTCATTATCCCAAAATGATCTGATCTTACTTGTTAATACCGCCTTTCTATTTAAGGCTCCTGAACACTCAGCGACAAGAAAAGCCCAATCACATGCTCAAATCCATACTAAAGTACAAGCTCTGTTTATAACTCAACACTTTTTGAATTATTATGTCCTTGGGACACGGAGTTTCTACTACAATCAGGTATTTTTATTTCTCGTGTAGCAGCAATTCCATCTGGAAACAACACAGTTATCTCCTGTGCAACAAGACAGCATGCTTCCATGTGCTATGTGTCATCCCCCTGTATCTCAGCTTTCCCCGCACTTCAGTGTTTCAGTTGGG